>RWGY01000005.1:19273388-19300296 GCA_007726485.1 Eragrostis curvula
TAAATGCAACAAATAGGCATGTATATTGAATGGAAAAAATATCTGCAGCATATAAAATTTCAAAAATATTGCATCTAAACCTTGTTTCGATTTTACCTCTAAGCTAATCGTTGCTACTTCTGAGCTACTTTCTTGTCCGGTACGTCGTTTTTTCCTCGCCCGCCTAGGCTTGTTCTTTGGACCTTGCTTGTGTCGTTCCTGTCTATGCCCTTCTTCATGGCATATACTACAACGGACCGGCAATGAGGACTCATTGAAATCACCAAATCCATACATGTCGGCACCATATCCCTTTTCCATGTCATCGAGCTCATTACGAAGACGTTTCCTTTTTCTCCGACCTCGACTTTTCTTCAAATAACCAGCATATGGCACATAGTCCAAACCTATGTACTCCGGCCATTGCGACTTGTCGAGGAAAGGCTCGAAGGTTGACTCCCATGTTCTTAATGTCGCCATTTTAGAGTAAAATGGGCTTAAGTAGTTCTCCGACTCAAAATTTACTTTCCTTATTATGCATGCCGTTATGACATGGGAGCAAGGGATGTGAAGCAATTGCGGTGTCATACATGTACAAGTCACATTGTTTCCTATCTCCACTCTATATACCCGTGCGCCCGACCTCTCCCCACCAATGGTTGTGTGACTAATCGTTCTCACATCATATACAAATTCCCGAGGATCATACAACCGAGCCTCTTGGTTTGTAGATACATCCCGTTGAACAAGTAGATGGTTAGCCACACCTTTGCCCCAAACCTGACCAGCATTAATACCAATCCATGCCTTCTGCCACCTATGAACAAAGTAATAATTGCACTTCAGAAATGTGTACTCGATTATGGCACACACAGGCATGGCGCGAACACCTTTCAATGCTTTGTTAAAAACCTCCGAGTGATTTGTCGTCATTATGCCATATCTACTACCCCCTTCATCAAAGGCTTGAGCCCACTTATCCTTGTCAGCCATTTGTTCTTCCAACCACTCCATCGCGCTTTCGTTAAGTATCTTCTTCAAATCTGCTAACCTCTCGTTAAATTTGATTTCTTCCTTGGCCTTGCACAACAGCTTCAGCCCACTTATGACCTCTTTGCTTTTTTGTCGCCTCCAAATGTTTGCAGCAAAGTGACGCATGCACCACCTATGCACAAGAGGTGGGTATCCCTCAATATTTTCCCGACCGGCACTTAAAAGACCTTGGTGCCGATCAGATATCATGCAAACTTGCCTTGCAGGACCGATAACATGGCGACGAACGTGCCTTAAGAACCATGACCAGCTCTCCTTGTTCTCACTCTCTGTCAATGCAAAGGCCAACGGAATCAAGTGATCCTCCGCGTCCATTGCAACAGCAATCATCAATGTGCCCTTGTACTTGCCCGTCAAAAATGTCCCGTCGACACTCATTACCGGTCTACAATGCTTGAATGCTTCCACACATTGCGGGAAACACCAAAATACACGATGCAGGGCTGGCTTCACAAATCCCTTGCCATCGCTTGAGGTTTTCCCACCGGTATCAATGAAATACTTCACCCTAGGATTAAAATGTGCCATCGCACTAAGGTACCTTGGAACCTTCTCATATGACTCTAACCAATCTCCCCATAATTCTGCCATTGCAAATTGCTTCGCTCGCCAAGCCTTTCCATATTTCACCCGATACAAAGTCATCCCATGAATAGCTTCGATAAGAGTGGACACAGTGACATCTGAGTTAGCCCACACAATTGGAGCTATTCGCATGCCAAGGTACCTTGCCGTGCATTGTGAATGTACTTGCTCAATGTGTGCCGAACCACAAATATGAGGTTGTTTCACATTCGTCACCTTCCACCGCCGCCCATCACTCTTAATAAGGCGGACCCATACACCCCAAGGACAAGTTGCTCTCTGGCATTTAATTGTGTATCTCTCTTTTTTATATGAGTTGGTCACATAGTACGGACGGTGGTGACGCACTGCGTAGTCCTCGAAAAAGAACTTCACATCTGCAAAACTATCAAATATCATTCCTTTCTTAATCACAAGGTTTGTACTGCTTCGTGGCCCCTCTCTTGCCTTGAAGCCGTTCTCACAAATTGCATCTTTAACACTACTAATGTCCACATGTAGTGGCGCATCTGGTAGATTCACACGCATCGCCTTCAATGCACGCAAGTCATCCTCGGAGTATATTGTCCTCCAATCTATATGTACTGATCGACCATGGTTAACTCCCGTCGTCCCTTCACCTCCAACACCACCCTACGCACGTTCCTGTTGGTCCCCTCCATCATCACGGTCCGCTTCATGGTTGCCTCCCCCTCCAACATTATCATCTTCCTGGTTACCTTCCCCTCCAACATTATCATCTTCCTGGTTACTTCCCCCTCCATCATTGTCATCACCTTGTTCACTTTCGCTATCCGATGACGATCCAAGTAAAGCTTCTAAATTATCTTCCTCTTCTCGTTCCCTCTCCTCTTCCTCGAATGTACCATCATCAAAATCATTGTTGACAACGGTAAAATCAAAGTCTGATACACCTCCATCCAATATTTGTTCCGAACGGAGAGGCGACAAAGATGGCACAATGACATCCCCGATTTCTTCCGAACCTCGTTGCGTCATAGAAGGAGCCTCTTGAGTTATATTTTCAGTGGGCTCCTCCTCTAACAAGTTGCCAAGTGGAATCATGTTAACACCACCTTCATGGTTCTCATTATCCCCTCCACACCTAACAACCACCTCAGCATATCTCACTTGAGCTTCTTTCAAACATTCCCTATATAGGGTCCAATCCTCATCCGACTTCAAATTCAACAACACATAATGGGCTCTACCACCACCACCAGCATCGAACCTTCCACGCAATGTCAACTCACTACCCACTCCCACTATAGACTTTGCTCTTGCCACAACTTCACTAAAGTTTGGTGATTTCCCAAATGTGCAAACATCTTCCTTCATATTAACAAATTCCCCATTGTCATTTACAGAACCGGAGTGAAATATACGTACCACACGGTCCATCTACAAAATGAAATCACACGTTTTTAGTCACCATACGCTACAACAAACTTAATAACCCAAACTAAATAACACAATATCTACCCTATTGCCATTCAATTACAACCCACATGCACGCCATCCTACACGTTAATAAGACATTACAATCGATCAATCGAGCGATGCATGACCTCCGATCCTTCTCGATTCGTACTAAATCAAGCACAACCAACCATCTCCCATCCAAACCCTAACTACCATGGCACCACGTAAATCATCAAAATCCACGAAATCTAGTAGGAGGGAACGAGCTACGTACCTATGGGGATCAAGCCCCTTCGATTCCGCCCGGAATGCGCGGCTCCCGTCGACGGATTTGAGGTGGAGGCTATGAGGCGGCGGCGGCGGCTCTCAAATCGCCCGAACCGGTAGAACAGGGGGACAGCGCGAGGGAGAAGAGGCCGCGCGGGCCTAAGTCCCTGATTGGGTCACGCCAAACTGCCTGGCGTGACTCAGTCACGCCCATCTGATCGGCGTGACTGGACCGGGTCAACGCTGGTCTCCCAGTTGCCTACGTGGAAAGGGTTGCTGACGTGTCAAGGAGTCACTCCAATTCAGTTGGCGTGACCGCGGTATTTGTCACTCCATGACGATTGGCGTGACCAAACGGTCTAGATCTTGAAAATATAGTTTCCCACGTGCTATTTTTAAAATATTAGTTTAAAAAGGTCTAAATTAAAAAAAAAACTCCCGCTGCTTTAGGAGAAGTACTTCCTCCAGTTCTCTGTCAATACCGAGAACCGTACATGTCTACATACATATCATGTGAGACATTGAATGCCCAATTTTCACCAAAGAAATTAAACCCTGTCACTCAAGCTAGCTATTTTACTAGTTGTCTGAGTTGTACTGTGTAATCAAAAAAAAAAAAGACTAGTCGATGAAAAAACGTGAAATGGCTGCACGTTAAAAAGTTTGACTCTGCCAAAATAGAAGGATCCATGTTTGGACGGACGGGTAGATACTTTAGCCAGTGTGGAAAATTGGACGCATGCATGCCCTGCCCTAAGGGGGGGGGGGGGGGGAAAGAAGCAAGAGGCGCGCCCGTTAATTGGTCCATTCTGGGCCGAAGTATTTGGCCTTGGGCCTTCTGGACCTCGTCGCGCCCACGGGCCGACCCCGCGCAGCTGCGGCTGCCTCTTCTTCCGCCGAGATGGCGGCCATGGCGCGCATGAATTTGACGACCTCCTGAGCGCGCTCCTTGAGCGCCGCGTAGGCCGCCGCTTCCTCGCGCAGAGCCGCCGCCATGTTCTCCCCCCGGGCCCGGCCGCGTACTCGGCGACGTCGGGGCACCGCTTCTCGGTGGGGTCGTCGGCGTCGTGCATCACCTCGAGCGCGGTCGCCTCGCTCTTGGCCACCATGTTCCTTGAGCTCGGGGTCCGTCGGCGCCAGCTCACCCGACACCAGGGTGTGCGCCACTGTTACCATCATCATGCGCAGGAGCTTCGTCTGCTTGGCCGCGTCCGCCGCCGTCTGCGTCACTAGCTCCAACAAGGGCGTGCGTGGCTCGGAGCGGGTACGACGCCTGTCGGCGGCGGCCGGCCGCTGAACAAGGGCGGCGAGCGAGGCGGCAAATTGTTTGCTGTGCTTCTTCAGCCTGAGGCTGATGCCTCGACTACGTACCTTGCAGCTCGTCATCATCACTTGACAGGATTGGCGATAGAAAGTACGTAGAAACAACCAAAACGGAACTTATATGATGTGGATTAGCTACTGAAGTGATCCGTTTAGACGGATTACAAGATTTCACGACGAATTTCATGGATTTTAGAAAGGGGAAAAGAAAGATTGCAGCGTTGGTCCCAATTTGATCCCGCAGTCGAGTGAGTGCGTGAGAGCAAGAAGATTGCTCCGTCGCTTCCGGCCCTTTCGCGCCCTCCCATCCTCGGATCGTTCCGTCCCGGCGAGCCCGTGCTCAGCAATTGCAAGCAGTAGAAGCAAGCAGGGCACGCAAGCAGCAAGAACGCACACACTCGCATCTGAGGGCACCCTTCCTCGGGATGCGCGGCACCTCGGGGCAGGCAATGTTGAGGGAGGGAGGGAGCACGATAAGCAAGGCGGGCGTCGGCGCGTCGCAGCGAGAGCTCCGTGCTTGCCGTTGGGCTGCCGAAGTCGTCGCCACAGTGGATGGCGTAGACCAGCTGGAGTCGGGGCACCACCAGCAGCAGCCACGGGTGGAGAAGACGACCAAGACGTCGGGCTGAGCAGGCGAACGGCGTCGGGGACGACGACCTAACGGGGCGGCGGTGGAGGGCGGAATTCGACGGGAAAACTTGGGGAGCAGCTCTGAGAAGGCCGGGCAACCTCATTGAGGATGGCGGATAGGCTCGGGTGCGCCCGTCAGCGGCGAGCGAGGCGGCGGCACGCACGGGCGCGACGAGGAATTGGTGACTCCCGCCAGGTGAATAGCGGATGAGTAGCCGGATGTGGCTACCTTTCTTTTGGTATTGAAAAGGAAGATTTGCGTAGTTACTTAAAAGTTTTAGGTATTGATAACCGGATAGGTAAGTTGTTGGAGCATTTTTAACTACCTAAAATTCTGTTTTTGAGTATTGGTAGTCATTTGAGTACTCACTAAACCGAAAACAAAAATATTTCTAAAATATTTGTCACGTAGTATCAGCGAATCAAGTTTAAAGAACAACATATGAAAACACCTTATCTTACTTTTATATTATATTTTCTCGGAAAGTCACACATCATTAGTTAAGGGTCTGTTTGTTTGGGCTGGAGCTTTTGAGCTTTTAGAAAAGTTGGCTGTTTGAGTAGCTGAAAAACTGTCTGTTAGATTTATAATGTTAGCTTTTTTAATATATATTAAGTTTTTCAGCATGCCAAAAGTCAGAAAAGCACCTCTCAGCAAACTTTTCAGCTTTTAGTTCATTTCATCAGAAGTCAGCTTTTCAGCACTCCAAAAGCCAGATCAGAAGTTTGCTGTTTGTTTCAACTTTTCAGCTGGCCAGCTTTTCAGCTGGAAAAGCCAGCTGAAAAGCTGAAACAAACAGGCCTAAATATAAGCCATGCTCTGTCCAAGTTTAATTAGTTAAACATTACATCGCGCTGGCTACTGAATTTATATGATCTCTGTCGACTTATATCATAATAAAATAACTAGATAATATAACAAAAAATATCTTTTTTATTGAGATGGCGGCCATGGCGCGCATGAATTTGACGACCTCCTGGGCGCACACCTTGAGCGCCGCGTAGGCGGCAGTTGCCTCGCGCAGAGCCTCGGCCATGGCTTCCCCGCCGGGCCCGGCCGCGTAGTCGGCGACGTAGGGGCACCGCTTCTCGACGGGGTCGTCGGCGTCGTGCATCAGCTCGAGCGCGGTCGCCTCGCTCTTGGCCACCATGTCCTTGAGCTCGGGGTCCGTCGGCGCCAGCTCACCCGACACGAGGGTGTGCGCCGCGGCCACCATCATCATGCGCAGGAGCTTCGTCTGCTTGGCCGCGTTCGCCGCCGTCCCCTTCACCAGCTCCAACACGCTCTCCATCGCAGCACTGCTTCCTTCCTCGGAGACGGAGCTTGCTTGTGACCGATCGGTGTGGTTGTGTGTGTGGCTGCATCCCCTGACTTGGCTCCTTATATGGACGCACACGAAGCCCTTCTTCGATCCAATCTCGGACTCGGATTCCGACCGACGCGGTTGTTTCGACGGGATTCCGTTTTGGTTTGCGCGTTCGACTCGGACACGTACAAGAACGAGCACGGACCACTACTGCCCAGTACTGAGCCGGCACGGGCCCATTCGGTGCGTTCTCTAGAACGGAAGCCTCGCGGGTCGCGGCCTAGCCAGTCCACCATGAGCCTTGTGAATAGTTTTGCGAGGGATCCGTGAGGCAAGAAGGCGGATGGACGATGTACACGACCTCCGGCGTTCCGTGCGATCGATGCCGCGCAGCTTCGAATGGACGGCACGCTGCTCTGCCGGCAGAGCATTGTTCAGTTGGCCAGCGGCGAGCCGCAGCCGTGGCTCGCGCAAGCTTGATCGCGTGAGACGTGTTCATTGAGATTTCACAAAAGGCTCAGTCCTCTGGAGTGCGGAGTGCCTTGTCCATGTGGAATTGGCACACGCAGTTGCAGGGCTTGCAGCAGAGCTAGCCAACGGGTGCGTCGTCCAGACTGCCGGCGTTCACCAGCACTCTACGGGAATAAGCGGGCTGAAAGATGAAGGGTAGGGACGCAGGAGACGCCATGAACGCGGTGTGCAGCATGGGCGGCGTTCCCGGAGACCCGAGGCTGGTCGCTTCCGGGTGGTCGCTCGCCCCTTGGGTATCTGCGGTTCGTCCAATTAGAATTGGACGGTGCGGATGAGGCGCATCTCAGTACGTCGCCAACGCCGGGTCATCTTCGCCGGCGAAGTGAGAGTTGTCAGATGGGGAGCGTACGAACGGCGGCGCGTGAGCCAATGCTCCATCGAGGCGGCGACCTCTTGCCGTCTTGTGGCCATGGAGGGACGGGCAAGCTTGCCGCGCGGCCACCTCTCTTGCAAAACATCCCTGGGGAAAAGCAGAGCGACAGCGAAATGCGTGTATGAACGCGTCTCTGATCGCGCCGCCGCTAGCTTCTCTTCGCTGCCACCTGGCAGCCATCTCGATCGGCAGGGCTTTTCCTGAGCCGGGCCTAGCGCCCCTGAGCTTCACGAGGCTCCGCATCTGAGCCGCCCAATTTCGATTGGACGAATCTCACGGGCCATTGGCCGGATGCTATTCGAAATATCGACCACCCCGTCAAACATTGGTGTGCTGCCGCGTCCAAGCCGTCACCAGGGCCCTCCTCTTACTCCCGGAATCGCAAGTCCAGTCGGAGTACGTTGTCCCGATAAGGAAGTCAGCCGCGTACGCATGCCGCGAGGAAGTGAGAGAAAAACGTGTTCTTGAACTCTAGCAAGTCCAAGCCAATGCAACGACGTGAACACCCCATCTAGCGGCTCCTCCGTGTACAAGCTCCACTGCTGCCCTGTCCGGCGCATGGATGCGTGCAATGCAAAGGTAGGTCGACGACAGCTAACGCGCCTGCCATGACATGACGGCATTCCCGAGCAGAGCACTATGTCGAGCTTCAACACTCTTTGCTTTCTTAACAAAGCTGGCAAAATGGCCTTCTCTCTCTCTCTCTCTCTCTCTCTCTCTCTCTCTAAAAGAAAGGGTTCACTCAATCAAAAACAAATATATATATATATATATATATATATAGTACTCCTATTTAGCACCTAGGGTGCTAAATAAGTTATTTAGCACCCCACGGCGTCACCCAATTGACTCAAAAGAGCTTTTTATTGACCGGCCACCCCCACAATCATAAAACAATTACAAAACCTCCTAAACAGTAAATCTTAATCCCACAACCATAAAAAGGTTGAAAATTTTGCCCCGCAACAATAAAAATCTCACCACCGTGAGATAAAAAATTGAACCACCCCGCACAGTGCTCATTTTATTCCCAACCATGTTCTCTCTCCTGTTCATCTCTCTCTCTCTCTCTCTCTCTCTCTCTCTCTCTCTCCTGATATTATGTGAATCAAGATCTAGATCATAGGGACAGTTTAAGGTCGTGCGAATGAAGGTCAGCAGCCTCATGAAGGTCCAATTTTGCCTCTCGCCATCGTTGATTGCCGTTCCCTGAAGGTATGGCGGCCAGATTTGTTATTTTACTGTCTGTTCTCCATGAGCACGGGTAGCCAATGCTGAGATCTGCCATTCCCCCCCCCCCCCCCCCCCCCCCCAAAAAAAAAAGATCTGCCTTTTTTTAGTGTACCCTTGTATCATAAAGGACAGATTGTTTGGTCGATTCGTCAAAGTTCATTTATATCGTTAAATTCCTCCCAAGTTTTTTCAATTCCCCGTTTTTTTTAATCCATGGTTTCTATCAGTTCGAAAAAAAATTCCATGGTTTCTAGGTCACCTTTTTTTATGAACAACTTCTGGATGGAGTCGATACCCTATGCGATGTGTTGTCAGTTGTTACTGCCATGGATGTATCCTCTTAATTGAATCATTGTATTGGTGGAACTGCTCCGTAATTGGATCCGTGCATCTTTGCCAACCATAGATCTGCCCTATTCCGTCGTGAACCCCTTGTGTCAAATGTGTACTGCTTTGCTGATTCATCAAAGTTTATATTGAGTTCCTCCTAATTTTGTTCAATTAATTCCCCTGTTTTTTTAAAAAAAATCTAATTCATGATTTCTAGGTTACGTCTTTGATGAATACCTTCTGGATGGAGTTGATAACCTATGCTGATGTGCCGTGACATCAATGGATGTATCCCCTTAATCGGAACATGCTACTGTTGGAAGTTCTCCTATGTACTTGGATCTGCGGATCATGGCCAACCATAGAATATATTGGAGAATGCTAACCATATTCAGTTTGCCATGCGATATTCAGTTTGCATGATAATCTAGTTCATGTAGTAGTAAAGTTTATGTTCAGGTGCCACATTATATTCAATTTGCTGATAATCTAGTTCATGTACCACTCCGAGTGGTCAAATAATATTATATTTGTGGATGAAATTAAGCAATATGTATATCTTCCTAGAGGCCAAGGTTGCACTTGTGCATGCCTTTTTTTTTGGGTCTGTTTCAGCTCCAGATTTTTTTTCTCACCGAAGGTGATGTTTTGAATATATATTTTTTTCATATAATAGTCTGAGTGGTAAAAATCATATGGCTATTTTTTTAACATTTTTACTTCTATTATAATATATTTTTGTAGTATATTACCACGTGTTTATCTAACAGTTCAATAAACTTGTGTGCACTAGGTGCTTAATAGGCATGGTCAAAATGTTGTTCCTATTGCTTCCACACCTCAGGAAGTGAGGAGCTTCTTTGTCACCGGAACCAGAGGATGCCGAGAGAAGCTTGTGCATATGCAGTCTTGGAAACTAGTAATGTATTACGGCCGCAAACGTTGATTAGTGATTCTGCATAATAATATTTATTTACAAATTGAGCTCACTACTAAACCATGTGCAGATATCATTTGAAAGCACAACCGAGATCTACACTTGTGCCAACATTATCTGTGGATAACCAACATTTACGGTTTAAAGACGCACAATGAGCATGGAATAGAGGGAACTGAATTAAACTTTTATGGTTGCAAAAACACGTAGCCATAGAGCTCGAAGGCACCATCTACCCAATTTTCTATGGTTGAGGATCAACTGTCAGAGCTTAGATCTATTTTAAGGCCAGCGTTAAAAACATTTATGGTTGACAGGAAGAAAGATTTATGGTTGCAAAATGAATTACGGTTGGCAGAAAAGATTATTGTTGTGGGATGCTTCGGCTGGTTGGATCCGTTGTCAGAGAAAATCAGCCTCTCACTTTACATCCGCCGGGAGCTTACGACTCGAATCCTTGCTTGTCTATTGATTTTTCATTTGATCAATCCAACGCATCTACTTATAACAGCTGACAAACACCTATCTCCTCAAAGTGTAACGGTTTCGTAATAACCGAAAGAAAAGGACTAAACTAAACAATCAAAGTTTTACTTGTGACGTCCATGAGGAAGGCTCGTTCCAGGCAGAAAAAGTCGTGGTTTACGGTTGTGTGTGCAACTGAGGTGAAACCATCAAACTTTTACACAGCCAGGACACGCTAGTTGGTCAAAACAGCAGTGCCGGGAAGTTTTATTGTTGCGGAACCAGCATCCCTGGGATTTTTACGGTCGCGGGATGTTCCCGAGTCTCCGCTGGTGGGGGGCTGACGCGCTAAATAAAATTTAACGCGCTACGCGTTAAATAGCGGCAGCCTATATATATATATATATATATATATATATATATATATATATATATATATATATATATATAACTACCTATTATTCTATAGCTGGCTACAAAATAACTTATTCTGTGCCCACTTCTGTATCGTAATTTACGGCATCCGTGTATAGTGACTTACGATATTTTGCTACGTGATTTACTATAGTTTTACCATGGTTGATTTTTCAAAACGTGTGTGAACGCTCATATCGCAAATTTATTTAAATTTATCGTAAAGCCGTCATAAAATTGTCGTAAAACTGTGTTATCGTAATTTACGACGTTTAACTATAGTGATTTACGATAAATTTGTGATGTGTTTTACTAGACTTTTGCTGTAATTTTGCATGCCACACGTGTCCTTGAACATAATATCATAAATTTCGTTCAAATCGTTGTAAATTTCATTCAAAACAGAAGTGGCTATAGAATAAGCTATTCTATAGCCGGCTATAGAATATACTCACCCTATATATATATAATGTGAGTCACGTAGCTTCACCTAATCAAGTTGAAAGAACACCGTATGAAAACATCTTTAACTTACTTTTATTTTTTCTCAGAAAGCCACCCATCTTTATATTAAGGAGAAGCGGATCGAAAGTCCGATTACAAAGCTATGGTCTGGCCAAGCTTAGTTAAACATTACATTCGAGCCGGCTACTGAATAAACAGCCAAAAGTGCCCACTCCTCTAACAATTTATATGATCTCTGTCAATTTATATCATATTAAATGAACTTGGTAATATAACAACAGACTATCTTTTTTCTTGAGATGGAATTCTAGGATCCTGTTGATCAATGTAAGAATGCCGCATGTCATTTTTCCAAGGAAAAGACAAATTATGTATCTAAATAACTAGCCACAGCAATATGCAGGCGAGAAAATTAGCTTAGAGCAAGCGTATTGGTCAGGTCAGTGAACTTTTAGTTATGGTACCACCAATACCATGTCATCTTAACCACCAACACCACATTTTAGACATTTCAAACGTGTGAGTGGCAAAAACTTTGTAATCAATGGCTCCATATTTTAAATAATATGTTTTTTCAATCAAGGAGATTGATATTTTTATATATGGCAATAATACTCGGATAAACCTAATTATAAGTTTTGAATATAGCTTACAAGTGTATTAGTCATTTAAAATTCCAGTACAATACAAAATGGTGAAATTTTATATATTTATGATGTCATAAGATTTTAAATTATAATAAAATTAGTCTTACATAAAGAATGTTTTATACACCCATTATTACTAGGCCTGAAATTGGTTCGTGTCAACCCACCGAACCATACAAACCGCCCCTCAGATTTTCATTAGCTCTAGTTTGGTTCGACCCGGTTTCCATGGGGCAACAATAGGAGCGAAAGCCATTCGACCCACGGTGGAATCAATTCCCTGTCGGCAAGAACTGCTCATTACACGCCATCGCCTTCTCCAAATCCAAGCTCCCTGCAACCATAGTGTCATCGTCATCCACATCCTCCATCCAACCAGCTCAATGCCAAGGCCACGGCGTCGTCGCAACCACGGTTTGTAGCGGAGCTAATTGCACACATGAGTACATGTCCGAGCTGGTTGCACGTGGTGAGCCACACAACACAACAGTGGACTAGTAGCCATGCTCATGCATGGCCGTGTTGAACATGTCAACGTGTCTTGCCACCCAGCCCCTGTCGTCGCGCCTTGCTACTTGAGTTAGCAACGAAAGTCTTCCTTACTGTGGATGCAAGCCTAAGATGCATGTCCTGTACAAACCAGACTGGACCTCAGAAGACACTTTCAGACATTAGTGAACTCAAAACCATTACCTCGGCAAGAACCGTTCTTGATTTCAGAGAAATTGTCAAGTTCTAAGAAACGTCACGTGTCGTTGAAGGGACATATCAGCTTGAAGTGTTCATCTCTTAATAAAAAAGGAAAAGATATTTTGTGTTTCGACCTTTCTTTTTCCGATTTTACTCTCTCATTTTTTTTCAACTTTGTGATTTTACCTCTGGGTTTTCAACATGAAGCCACGGTTTAACCCTACTAGGGGTAAAATTGCAATAAAAGCTAAGGCCAAACCAGAGGAACTACTTAAGTGAACATTCTTATCTTTAAAATATGTCTAGGCCACAGATGCACGGGTTGAGAGGTAGTATGCATACTGCATATGTAATTACAGTAAGGCTTGGCAACATTCAATGAGGCTGGCCCTGCTCCTGATTTCTGATGGAGATAAATTTTATTCACTCATCACTTAGTCAAAGTAGAAAACGCTGCATGTTATGCAGCACAAAATCCTCCCAGTGTTGGCGTGTGTACCAAGTTGATCGCCGATGGTGAGAAATGCCTGTCATCTCCGACACACAGCCAGCAGAGATCATCTCGTCGTGTTCAACTCCATGCGGCCATGCCAGTATGGCCAGCCAAAATGCTAGGTCTGTCACTGTCCATCTATATGTTGAGGGTGCAGGGCATGCAGCACCAGATCGAGGCAGAGCCGTGATGGGGCTTGCGGCCAGTCGTGGACACCGTTGAGGCGTGCGGTGGAAGGCCCCGAGGGATTCGTGAGGCAAGAAGGCGGAATGGAGACGCTGAACATTAGCTGCGGCGTTCGGTTCAGCACGGACAGCGCGTTCAGTGTGATCGACACTGCGCAGCTTCGAATTGACATCATTGGGCATTGGCTCGCGCAAACTCGATCGAGACGTGTTCATGGAGATTTCACACAAGCTTAGGCCTCTGGCGTGCTTTGTCTCTGTGATTTTCGCATTGGATGCGTCTCCTCGACCAATTGGCGCACGAGCTTGCATCAGAGGTAGCCAACGGCCTAAACGCGGAGGCGCTCCGGCGTGCAGCAGGGGTGGCGTTCCTGGAGCTTGTGCAAGCACCCCTGCTGCATCCCCTGACTTTGGATCTACTTTTGTGGATGCGCCAAGCCCTGCATCGATCCAATCTCGAACTCGGATTCCGAGCTACGCGGTTGTTTCGATGGAATTCCTCCGTTTTGTTTGCGCGTTCGACTCGGACTCGTACATGAGCATGGACCATACTCGATGGGACCGCAGCGCTGGCGACGAGGACAGCGTCACGCCCCTCTCGCGCGGTGTGTGCTCTGATCTGGAGTAGAGCACGCCGCCATGGCTTCTGCTTGTGTAACTGGGGCTCGCACAAGCTCGACCAAGACGTGTTCATGGACGTGGCGCACGCAGTTGCAGGGATTGCATCAGAGCGCTAGACAAACTTCGGGGGAAGCTGCGAGCACTGAGGCCTCGTTTGGGTGCGAGGGAGAAAAAACCATGTGGAATTAAACCCCCAAGGGGAGATTCCACCTGCCCATGCCACCCCCCTCCCCGCCAGGGGAATAAATCCCGTCCTGGGCATTTCCCGGTCGCCGTTTGGGAGACGAGGGGATAAAAATCCCAGCCATTCAATAAAAATTCAAAAAAATAAAAAAAAATCACAGAATTCAAATATGCTTTCATAATCCACAGAATATGTAATGTGGCGAATCTTTCATACTACCAGTGCATGCATCCTACCATCCGATCGAGAAAGTTATACTCTTCGACGAGCACAAGTACTTGCATCTAGACCGAATTTAGTTCATACACAGGATATTGGTGCTCAAAATACAAAGGAAAGATTGAACTCAAATTTTTTCGGAACTCAGTAACAGACAAGCATCGGCATCCATTTCTTTGTCATACTTCATACTTTCGTTTTGCCACCATGAGCTACCACTGTCTTCAGAACACATCAGAATAATCAACTAGGCCTGCAAAGACAATAGAACAGGTAAGAAAAATAAATTAGTTTAGTTGAACGTATTCTATATATTGACAGTTAGCACTCAACAGTAAGCAAGTAACTATGATATATGTCATACTATATTCAGTAGAACCACCAACAGACTGCAAATGAAATGGCAAGAGTAATAATAATATGATAATGGTTGACAAAATAATGCACTGAAGTGGCTGCTCACTGCATCATAATTCCAAAGTCAGCAAAAGTCAAACAGGATGCACATACCTTGGAGAAATTTCATCCTGAATCCATAATAGACGAACTCCTGGGTTTTTCAAGTTAAGGAAAATTTCTCTATTCTGCTCACATTTGAAAATTTTTGCTGCCTTTGCCTTTTCCATCTCTGAGAGCTCATCAATTGATTCTAGAACAGCAAGACAATTCTTGATGGAGTAGTCTTCATTTGGCTTTGTGTTCTCGTTGAGTTCATCCATAAAATCTTTGGTTTGCTTCACTCTGAAATCCACAAAATTTTGCAGAACTGAAGCAACTTGGCTCTGCTTCCTCTTCTTGCCATTGCCAGCCACTTTTTGCCCAGAGCATGATGAAGTGGTATGCTCATCTTCTTCAAAGTTAATTGTGTCATTAGAAGGCCCTCGCCCCTCAAAATTTGCAGAGAAAGGGTTCATGCCAACCTCAGGATCATCTAGGTTTATCGGCTCAGTTGATGTAGGTGGCATAATCTCAGGTGCCTCTGTTGATGTGAAGTTCAAGTCCCCTGTTGTAATACTCCCTATAACATAGAGTAGGAGATGTCTGAGAGAAAAATCAATGAAAAATGGTGCCACCTCTACAGTTCCAGCAAAACAATGCTTCAAAGAATCTTAAAATCACTAGCTAGCAGTAGACTATGCGTGCAGCTGTGGGATGGCACGCAGGGAACTTGAGCAGAACAGAATAACTATTCTTGTTGCTAATAAAAATGGCCAACAATAAATCAGAAAAAAAACTACTGCTGAATGCTTCAAGTTCAGCTCAGACTTTTTTTCTAACAAAGCAGCGATGTATATGGCCCAAGACTGCACCTTTTTTTTCCCGAAAGACCCAAGACTGCACATTTCATTAAGCATGCAAGCAGTTTATTTCTTTACTCTGTCAATGCAGGCATCATGGCATACATATGCATCTCAGGATGAACTAAATTATTTCATGAACGCATTTAAGACAGACGTTAAAACGAGGCTTACATTCGTTGACAAACATTACACATGACAGAGAAGCACATGAACAATGAAAGCTGTAGACAACCAGATGGAAAAGGAAGATATTCTTGTACAGACAACCATTGGCCAGGTATACACTACAATAGAAAATTGTATCCAACATGTATTATCTCAGATGGTTTCATGAAAAGCAAAGTTAAGAACCATTTGATTTTCACTGCTAGCTAGCGATGTTACCTTCATATAACTTTTCAATGTTGTAGTAGAGAGGGAAGCTCTTTTTTCGGAGCTTCTTCAGATTTGGATTGCTCTGTTAAATACAAAACAAAACTAGTGTTAGTATCAAGAGATGACAAGAATGATAATATTCACAGAGGTAGTGTTCATATGGTGTTACCTTACAAAGTCTCTCCCACTCCTCTGGTGTGGCATTGATCATGCAAAGAGAGTCATTCCAACCACCACCACTATTCTTCCTATAGTCACGAAGTATCCTTGAGTTCCTTCTCCTTCTCTTGGATCTGACCTTTTGTAAAACGAGCTGATGGAAACTTTTCATTGAACTTAGTGACAATGCTTCTCCAACCCTCAGGCTTCCAGCCGTTCTGGCCCCTGTATTTTTCATGCTTGTGCTCATGAAGCACATCAACAAGCCCTCTTTCATAGTTGTAGTTCCATGAAGCCCTTTGGACGTCTCCTTCACTCATAGCTATACTTCATAAAGAAATGGAAATGTTATGGAATAAATCAAAATCTGAGAGAAATCCAAATATGGTGTAAGGACTGATGGTGTGCATGCATATCCCCCATCGCGAAGGTAAAATTTCCCCTCTGGCACATGAAAACCTTTGCTAACGGCTGATCTAAATACCCTAGCATCTGATGCAGACCCCTCCCAGCCGCATGAGATGAATGTGAAGTTCAAATTGAAGTCACAGGCTGCCATGACATTCTGGGATAGTGTGCCTTTCCTATTCCTATATGAGGCGGCTTTCTCTTCAGCAATTGTGATGGGGATATGCGTGCCATTAATAGCACCAATGCAATTCTACACGTAGGCAAAAGAATACATCAGACAAGGAAAATGTTTAGGGACAAAGAAAGAGCTGAGGAGATGGACAAATCTGATGTGTATGGCTGACCTTGAAGAATGGCCAAAATCGAGGGTCCGATGCAATCTTGGGGTGAGTCTCATTGGAGGTAGGAAGTTTAAAAAATCTGTATGTGAGAGTAGGTATTATATCGAAAACCGCCCTTATGTGCCTGTGGATCGTTTCACCGCTGTGCTGAAATGCCTTCTGTAGTCTG
Organism: Eragrostis curvula; assembly: GCA_007726485.1. NCBI lineage: Eukaryota > Viridiplantae > Streptophyta > Magnoliopsida > Poales > Poaceae > Eragrostis > Eragrostis curvula. The sequence goes on from RWGY01000005.1 coordinate 19,290,498, forward strand.
TCATTGCTAGCGTTGTGCGAGATCATGAACATAAACATTCCCAATTGCTCCTCAACTGCAACTCCACGTGTGTCCCGCAGTAGACCCTCTCGCCTAAGATAATTTGATATTGCCTTGAATATCTGCAGCTCCATACGAAACTCACTCAGACACCATTTCTCGTGCCCTTCAAGAATCTCCCTCATCTTTTTAGCACCAGTGTATTCTGAGGTATGTACTGGCCTTTTTTCATCATTAAGCATTTCAAGTATGGAAGGAACGATCACGAAAATAAACTCATCATCCGCTTCTTCCTCCATCTGCATGAATTTCCTAATTTTCTCCTTCCTATATTCCATATTTTCTTTCCTAGAGCGCATTATCTATCATTTCAGATAGGATAAAATTTAGGTACAGCTCGAAGATAACTAATTTGTCTAAGAACCAAGAAAATGGTAAGCAAGTGCAGAAAGTATCGCTTTGAGCCAAAAGGAAGCTACTCTAGAATAGATAATCAACTGCCCATAAAACAAGGAAATGCCAAACAAGTGTAACAGTTCAATAATTCAAATGTGCAGCTGTTCTTTTCAATCATGTCCAGCGGATACTGTAAGAAAGTAAACATACTATTTTTGTTTTGTATAAACAGGCAGCCCCTCGTAAAAATTTATGGCACACACAGCAATCAACATTCGTGCTAATCGATCAACACAACAATCAACAAGGTGAGAACTATTTGTCAGGACACACATCAAACCAAATTTAGGTGGAGGCTTAAACGTACCTGATGGCGGGGAAACGGTCGAGGCGGGACGCCTGCCTCGTTTTCCTCGTCAAGAGAGACAAGTTTGAATTTAATTTGAATTTAAAGCGTACAAAGACGTAGAAAATCAGAATTGCGAGTTCATACTTCCATAATTCTTACATTTACATAAAAAATTATGTTAATTACATCTCCAATGGAGAAAACCCCTGATTAAGAATTCCAACCTATAAAAGGAAAATTACATAATGGTTGCAGCATATGGCTATTACAAACTACAAAGAGAAAACAAGAAGTCTTCAATCCTGTCGCCGTAGATGAATGCTTGCCGAAGGATTTATCATGATGTATTTTCTTATTTGAAACATGATATGTGCATATGCAGATATTGATACACACACATTACTTGAATATTTATGCGTTACTTTCAAGCTTCACTCTCCATATCAGCTAGGCTATTTTAGGAGCCTGGCAGAGTGAAATGTATAATTTGGAGATTTCAAATATTTTGACTGAATGATACTTATATGTAAGGAGAGCATTTCAGTTATATTGTGATGCACTGCACACTTAGAATTTGGACTTTGGTCGGCAATGACAAATGTTTGCTTTACCTAATATGCTGATGCATGCATGACTTTCATTTTATTTTCCATTTGATCAAGCCAATATCGATGCAGTACTCCTGTGTAGAGAATAAACTAGCATGCAAGCTTGTATTTCAAGTATAAAATTGCCTAAGTAGTATCTTGACATGACTACTCGCATGGCATATATGATTTGTATATTTTTCATTTAATTTCCCAATTTATGAATCACACATATGATTCTCATGAGGATGGACAGATCATATGCAAGATCTAGTCAGAGCATGGTTTAGCATTTTAATTTCACACTCAAAACTTCATGGATGCAGTGCGATATTCTAGTATAAAAAGGAAACTAGCATGCAGAGCTTTTGATATTTCTTTCAGGCAGCATGTTGTCATTGCTCCTCTCATGACATAGTATCAGAAGACCTATGTGTGGGGAGTAACATGATCATTTATCCCAAATATGCAGGGATGAACGAAGCCAAGACTTGGTTAGTTTGTGTTAATTCTTTAGTTTTCTATTTCACCTAAGTAATTGACAGTAACTTAGGCAGAGTATGCTAGAATATATAAACTAGCCAAATAATTTAATTTTACTAGACTATGGCTAGTACTGTAGGATTTTAAATGGTGCGCATGCAACATACTGCAATATGCACAGGTTGTTTTGTATGCATAATTAGGCAGTTAGCCGATCACCAGCATGTTTGCCATATTTAAATGACAGCACCGAGCCTATGTGCTAAGCATGATGAAAAGATGGTGATGTCATATATGCGATCTTGCCGGGAGAAACATTTTGCATTTCAATTTTACTTGGATGCTGATGTACAGAACATGAACTATAGCAACTGCAGCCAATTGATTTGCCGAAACTGAGATCATAACATTCAGAATTTCAGATGGTCAGATGCAAAATACACATACGCATGATGCAACCGTGACTTTGCCGGATGAAATATTTTGATTTCCAGTTAAGTTTAACATATGGGCGTGAGAGCGAATTGCTTGGATCATAGAAGATCGAAATCTCTATTTTGATGAGTAACTACCCTGCATATGCACAGGATGCAGCCGAGAGAAAGAAACTGCCATATGTCGATTTATCTAGAACGTTTACAGCATTGTCGATATAATACTATGAGATGAACACACACAAGATGCAATTCAAGTCATGCGCATGATGCAAGGAAGTTCACTATCAGATTACTTAAAAATGCTCATAGGAAGGATAATCCAAGAACTCATATACAAGAAATTTTCTTCAGCACGAGTATGCATGCCGACAGTTATGATTTTGATAACAAAATTTGCATGCTCATCGTGATTTGTATCCACGCAGTGACCAAATCATGACTCGAAATCTCGCAGCCTGACTTGTATCAACCGGCAGGACCGAATCAAGAGGCATTCATCACCACCAGACATAAACATGGGAATCGTAAAGGAAGACTTGAATCTAATATAGAGAATCAAGGACTGATCAAGAACTTTCCTGCTCACCATTGATTTGTATCATTGTAGGGACCAAATCATGGCTCGAGACAAAAGTCTTTCATGGTCCGATTTGTATCCACCAACAAGACCAAATCAAGGGGCAGATTGATGTAACTTATGAGGAGGAGGAGATGAATCGAGTCACCAGCATGACGCCACGATTCTCACCTTCACTGAACTTTTGACGGGAAGGCTTGGTGTTGAAGATGCTCGCCGGACGAACTCGCCGAGATGCAGTTGACGCCGAAGACGGTTGCTGGTGCGGCGTCGACGGCGAGGTCGACTTTGCTCCGGCAGCCTGCTGGTGCTTTACGCCAACGGCTTGCCGGTGCTCTTTGCTTCTCCGCCGGGCTCGGTGCAGCGGCTCGACGATGCGAACTCCGGCAGCCTAGCGATGCAGCGGTGGTTGCTTGCTTGAGCAGCCTGACGGTGTATGCGGATGCGAATGTGTGCGTGTGTATGCGATTTGGAATTGGGGCAGCGGGTGAACGGGGGGCTGGAGCCTGCCCTGGGGTCTGCTATTTATAGAGCAGTGGCCATGGCGGTTCGCTTGAGATATTTCGAGAGGGAGTTCGCGGCAACAGCGGCCACGACTGGAGTCATGCGCGCGCGTCGAGCGATTTGAGCGAGACGTGCAGTTGACTGAAACTTCTCCGGCTAATGTTTTCAGATTTTGGACTACCTTAGCGGCAAAATTTGATACACGATCGCCGGAAGACCAGCGGACGTGAGAGTCTTCCTTTGACTAACTGCAAAGACTTGATCAGGACCGTCTTTGTATTTGAGAATCCAGCGCGCGAGCTGCAGTTCGTGGAGATATTTTCCCTCCCTTTGCAGACTTGGACGTCGCCGGTTTCTTTCGTTTGAAGGCCGATCAAGCGTGCGGTTCTTTGGGCTTTGTCATGTGGGCTGATTTAAGTGATTAGAGGCTTGATTAACTTCTGGCCATATGGCCATACGTGCCCGCGTATATTTATACGTATTTTTCCTTCTGTACGGAGTTGCCCGCATGCATGGCTTTGTTTCCATCATGGGCTATTTCTTTGACGATATGGGCCTGATGTTTTACTAGCATGTACATGCAGCTAGCCAAGCATACGTGCTTATACAAATTTTCTTGTATGTCACGTGTATTCAAAATTACCAGCCAACAAGTTGCGTGTTTCCATATATGGACCGTACTAGCATCATTATTTCTTATATTGGCAATACTAGCATTTTATAAGTTATTTCTACCTGCATATTTCCTTCAAAACACATGGATAATTAAATATTCAATTTTCAAACATTTAAATGTGAATTTATAATCTTCTTTTGGCTAACATTTTAAGAGTGCCAAAATCTGTGTCAACAGATGCCCCCTCGAGGTCCGGATGCGGAGAAAAATACATATATCTACGTGTCCGGAGCTCGAAACATCATTCTTACTTTTCTTTGATTTTATTCTACCTGTGACATGGGTGTTTTGGTTTCCTTTGTACATGTTGTTTTGGAAATATGTTGATACCCATACATCAATTTTTTAGGGAACCCAGCAAACTGATATGGCACGTTCTATAGAACATAGTGAATGAATGATCTCATTTTTTTTTTAATATTGATGGTCTGATATTATGTACAGCTCTTATTTAGAGCGTGTACCACCTCTTTATTTTTTTTTATGCGAGGCAAAGATGCTGATAAGCAGTTTTGCCCCCTGTTAATTATTTGGTTGAACATGCACACTCTAACAACAAATCGGCATATGTACAGCGTTTTTCTAGTACATGTCGTATATGGATTCTACATTCTTACATATACAATTTTGACATGAGGCTGGTAATTTAAACTCGCACAGCCTTAGAGTACTTTGACCATAGCCCGTTTTTATTTATGTGATAAGGCCACATATATCTATGTGATACTTGCGGTTTTTTTTTTTTTAATCACTAACAGTTTAAGATTGTGAAGCGTTGGAGCGTACATAATACATTTTTTTGTGTCGCTTACAGTTTAGGCTCATGCAGCAATGGAGCTTGTAATTTATTTGGTCACTTGCAGTTTAGGCTCATGAAGTGATGGAGCATACATAATATTTTTTTTTTCTTGCTTACAGTTTAGGCTCATGAAGCGACGGAGCTTGTAATTTATTTGGTCACTTGCAGTTTAGGCTCATGAAGTGATGGAGCATACATAATATTTTTTTTTTGTCTTGCTTACAGTTTAGGCTCATGAAGCGACGGAGCTTGTAATTTATTTGGTCACTTGCAGTTTAGGCTCATGAAGTGATGGAGCATATAATTTATTTGGTCACTTGCAGTTTAGGCTCATGAAGTGATGGAGCATACATAACGCATTTCTTGGTTGCTTACAGTTTAGGCTCATGAAGCAATGGAGCAATATGGTATTATTATTATTATTTTTTTAAGCAAAGTAGCGTTTTAAGAATTTTCCATTTATTGGTGGTGGAGAATATTCACCATCCGGGGTGATAATCCGATATGCGCCACTAGAATAAACATCCTTGACAATATAAGGGCCTTCCCATTTAGGCTCAAATTTTGCTTTCATACGGTGCGTAATATTCATAGGCCGGACTACTGCCAAGACTAGATCACCTTCTTTGAATGATCTTCTTTTTAAGCGTTTATCAAAAGCACGAGACATTCTTGCCTGATATGCCTCTAGATTTTGTAGGGCTCGAAGTCTTTTCTCCTCGAGGTTATCCAATTCTTTGAGACGTAATTTTACCGATTCATCTTCGGTAAGATTTTCACGGATCGCTACCCTTAAAGAAGCAATTTGTACTTCTAGGGGCAGAACTGCCTCACCTCCATATACGAGAGAATAAGGTGTCATTTTCGTTGGTGTACGCGTTGTGGTTCGATACGCCCACAGTGTTTCGAGTAATTTCTCATGCCAATGTCTTTTGTTTTGGGAGACAACTTTTTTAAGTAATTTGCATAGAACTTTATTAAACGCCTCCGCTTGCCCATTGGCGGACGGATTATATGCTGTAGAAAAGGTATGTTTTATTTTAAATTTTGCACACAACTTTTCTATTGCTTTATTTTTAAATGAAGTTCCATTATCAGATATCATTCGAGATGGAACACCAAAACGATATATAAGATTTGTTCTTATAAAGTGTTCTACATCTTCGGCCTTGATTTCTTTTAAGGCTACAGCTTCTGCCCATTTGGAAAATAGTCCGTGGCAGCGAGAATGAATTTATGCCCTTTGGATGATGGTGGGTCGATTGGTCCCACAATATCCATCCCCCACATTTCAAAGGGCCAAGACATTTTTGTTGGGTGCAAGGATTCATGTGGTTGGTGGATAAAATCAGCGTGTATTTGACACTGATGACATCTCTTTGCAAACTTCATGGAATCTTCAAACATCGTAGGCCAATAATAACCTAAATGTTTCAATTGATAATATAGTTTAGGGCCCGATTGATGCGCGCCACATACTCCAGTATGCACTTCGTTCAATGCATCTATTACCTCATTTCCCGCGAGGCAGCGGAGTAGAATTCCGTCATATGATCGACGATAAAGCACATCATTGATACATGTATAATTGATTGATCTTTTTCGGATACGAACTCTTTCAGAAGAATCTAGAGGTAGGTACCCATGCAACAAATATTCAAGGAACGGAGTTCTCCAATCACCCAACTCAATTTCACAAACCTCGGCAGCAAGAACTAAAGTAGATATAGTGTCTTCTTCCTGAGTGAATATTGGAAGTATTCTTCGTTCTTCTACGTGTATATCCATTGTTTGATTAGAATCTAACGACATGCTAGCTGCTAGGCTCGCCAAAGCGTCAGCTTTTTCATTATGGCTTCTTACTACGTGCTGTATATTTAAATCAGCGAACATAGCCATTAATTCCTTTGCTTTTAAGTAATATGGCACTAACTCTTTTTTCTTTACTGCATATGTTCCCAATAATTGGTTTACTATTAATTGGGAGTCTCCATAAACTAAAATGGTATTTATTCCCATATTATGAGCTATTTCAAGCCCAATGATTAGAGCTTCATATTCAGCAGCATTATTTGAAACTGCCGAGGTTAATGTAAATGAGTACGGGATAATTGCTTCATCGGGAGTGATAAATACAACGCCCGCACCTGCTCCTGACTTCCGACAAGCACCATCAAAATACATTTGCCAAGAAGAGCTAGCCACGGTAGTGGTGAACACTTCCTCATCAGGGAAATCATCATCGATTGGAAAATCATCAGGGATAGGGTGCGCAGCTAGAAAATTCGCTAAAGCTTGACCCTTTACGGCTTTTTGTGGGACAAACACAATATCGAATTGTGAAAGGAACATTGCCCATTTAGCCATTCTCCCTGTTAAAGTCATTTTGCTTAAAATATATCGGAGTGGATCGGCTCTTGATACTAGATGGACAGTATGTTCTAGCATGTAGTGACGAAGCTTTTGCGCTGCAAACACTAATGCTAAACATATTTTTTCTATGTCCGGGTAGTTGCATTCTGCCCCCAGCAGAGTGCGACTAAGGTAGTATAAGGATACTTCTTTTCCTTCATCATTATTTTGTGCCAAGAGAGCACCTAATGAGGTAGGCATAGCTGCGGTGTACAATATTAATGGCCTCCCTTTGATAGGAGCACATAAGACAGGTGGATTTGTCAGATATTTTTTAATATCTTCAAATGCATTTTGGCATGCTTGATCCCAAATGAACGGAACTCCTTTCTTCATAAGTTGGGAAAATGGTTTGCATCTCCCAGACAAATTTGAAATAAATCTCCTAATATATGCTAGGTGGCCTTGTAGGCTTTTCAGATCATGTAGATCTTCGGGTTGTGGCATATTAGTGATCGCCTTGATCTTAGTTGGGTCAACCTCAATGCCACGCTTTGTTACAATGAAGCCAAGGAATTTCCCCGATGAAACCCCGAAGGCACATTTCATTGGATTCATTTTTAATTCGTGTTTTCTAAGGCGTTCAAATACCATGGCCAAATGTTTTAGATGGTCCGTTTCATGCCTTGATTTTACAACAATATCGTCTATATAGCATTCAACGATTTCATACAACAATCCATCGAGGACAATCGTCATGGCACGTTGGTATGTAGCACCGGCGTTTTTGAGCCCGAACGGCATAACTCTATAACAATATATGCCTTTAGGCGTTCGGAATGCCGTTAACTCTTGATCTTCTGGCGCCATTTTAATTTGATTATAGCCAGAGAAACCATCCATAAAGGAAAATATTTGGTATCCCATTGTAGCATCAATGAGAATTTCGGATATAGGAATAGGAAAGTCATCTTTTGGACATGCTTTATTTAAACTCCTAAAATCCACACATATACGAATTTGTCCATTTTTCTTTTTCACAGGGACAATGCTAGAAACCCATGTGGGGTACTTCACTTCCCTAATGAAACCCGCGGCTATAAGTTTATCAACTTCCGCTTCTATTTTTGGCATAAGTTCAGGTCGGTATCTCCTTTGAGGTTGCTTTACAGGGCGTACATCTTTTCTTACAGCTAAGCGGTGCAAAGCAACATTCGGATCTAAACCCGGCATTTCTTCATAGGACCAAGCAAACACATCTCTATTAGCAGAAAGAAATTATGATATTCTTCCTTACATTCTTTAGACAAATGTTTACTAATGAAAATTGGACGCGGATCTTCCGGCGTCCCAATATTGATTTCTTCTAACTCATCTATGGTCGGTTGATTTCCATCCTCCATTTGTGGACAGGCTGGTGTAGCATCAATTGGCTCGACGGAGGTCATGTTGACTTCATAGCCCAGCCCATATTTCTCTTCCTTCAATACTTGATCTTCATGCAACGCCTTAAGTTGAGCTCGGGACAACAACTTTTCAAATGGCGCAAGCTGCCCCCGGCCATTGCATAGAGATGGACCGGTAGATATATCATAGCCCATTTGCTGCATAATATAAAGAACTTTGTCATCATATAATGATATAGGCAAAGTTTCATCATTTCTATTTAATATAGTGACTTGTGAAGCCATTTTATTTTTAATCTTTCTCTCAATTTCAGCTTGTTTTATTTTGTGCTGTACCAAAGGAGGTAAAGGTGTCGGGAATTTAGTACCTTCAACCTTGGATGATTTATTTATGACGCGAAATATCGGTTCGCCCTTTTTTCTTTGGTTGCTCGGGATATATTGATACACCCTTTTTCTTGATGAAGCTTCTCCATCATCATACTTCGGGAGGTCTCTTTCAATCGAGAGCCTTGGCTTTGGTTTTGAGACCTTATCCACAGTCTCAATGTAAAACTTTGCATCGGCATAAAATGTTTCAGCCACCGTGAATGGCTTTTCATCGGCGAATATCCGCACTACATCACCCGACGGATCTTTGTATTTGATACATTGGTGGAGAGTGGATGGTATTATTTTATTCTCATGCAGCCATGGACGTCCTAGCAAAGCATTATATGACGTAGCCGCATCAATCACATGGAAGCTAACATATGTCATAAGCTTATCTAGCTTCAAAACCAATGATATTGTACCCATGGCTTCTTGACCGGACTGATTAAATCCATGGATAACAACATTGGAACGAGTTAGATCCTTTCGAGAATACCCTATTTTTTTAGAGTACGCAAAGGTAACAAATTTATTGCTGAACCACCATCAACCATTATGCGATTAGTAGGCAGGTCATCAATGTCACCAAACATGAGAAGAGGACGGTTGTGCTTTTTATGTCCTAAAAACAAATCCTCATCACTGAATGTTATATCCAAATCATTATTAATTTCCATTTCCACTTGTGACACTTCAACTCTATAATCTTCAGGAAATGAGAGTGCCATAATAAAAGCTTTGCGCAAATCGGAAGAAAGACACAGTGCGTCATACACAGAGAGCATAGCTGGTATTTTCTTCAAATGTGCGATTACATCATATTTGACCGACACATTAGGTACATGGTCAGTCGTGTCCTCA
>RWGY01000005.1:19301296-19394189 GCA_007726485.1 Eragrostis curvula
AATCTGGGACTGATGGATAATTAACATATGGAATGCAAATGTGGAGAATGCAGATGACCACATTTTATCCTTTAATTTGACTAGGCTGAAGCTAGCACTATCTGTTGAGAATTACAGTACTAAACATGCAACGAGATACGGCATGCAGAAATCATTTTTTACATGATTAAAGAGGGCAGCAGTTAGCTTGTGTGCTAAGCATGATGCAATCCTGATGCATGAATGCAAATTTGCCGGAGGCGACCATGATAAAATCATTTCATCTTAAACTAGCAGACACGCATGATCATTCTGCCTTAGATGGTGTCGATCCTTTGAATTTATATGCAGGAATATGGCCTGCAAAGCTTGCTGTTCTTCTGTATACAAGGACGACGTTTTAACATGATAAACAGGGCAGCACCTGTGTGCTAAGCGTGATGATATGATGATGTCATATACGCGACCTTGCCGGATTAAACATTTTTACATCTCGATTTAACTTGGATGTAGATGAACAGAGGTCGACTATAGCAACTATCATCATTTGGTTTAGTAAAACTGAAATCATAGCACTCAGAATTTGAAGCCGATCAAGTGCAAAATACACATACATACAATGCAACAGTAACTTTGCCTAGAGATCTCTTTAGCACTCTTCATCATAGAGTATCGAAACCTCTATTTTGATAACTGTCCTGCATATGCACGGATGCAGTCGATGGAAAGAAACTGCTGTACATCGATTTGGCTAAACTGAGATTATAACATTAGGATATGGCTAGTGGCAACATAAACACACGCATGAGGCAACTGCAGTATATACAATGTCTCAACGGGAGCAAAAATAAAAGAAACTGCCGTATACAGGGCAGTTTGATCAACATATTCCGGCATGAATTTGCTTGGCCGGCGGCAACTGCAGCTCATGATAGGTATTGGCGATGAAATCGCACAACCACTACGCGGAGTGCAGAGGCGTTGTTGATTAGTGCCTGTTCTTGATTCGTATCAAACGGACCGAACCGAAGGAACAAGCATCTTCCCATCCTGGTTTGTATCAACGGACCAAACCGAGGATTGAGGCCTTCATCATCTCGCCGTGATTTGTATCCGAGGACCAAACCGACGGGCGAGGCCTTGAACCTGCCCTCGCTTCACATCAAGAATCATAGCGAAGGCAGGCGAGAATTGGAACCAGAGAAAACCGAGAGAGATGGGGAGGAAGAACTGCTCGCTCTTGATCGAGAGGCCAGACCAAGTGCCGGCAGATTTCTTACCCTGAAGAATCTCGACGAACAGAGCAGCGTCTTGCAATTCTTCTCCCTGGGCTCTCTCTCTCCGGCGAGTGCTTGCTATGGATGATTTGCAGATGGGCGGCGGGTGTTTACTCCGGCAGCCTGCGGTGTGTGTTTGCAATGCGAATGTCTGAATGTGTGTGTTTGTGATGAGGATTGGGGGAAGCGGATGAACGGGGGAACGGGGGCGCGCGGGCCTGTTATTTATAGGGAAAGGTCACGATGGTTCCTTCCTCACGAAGGCGGTGATTCTCCCGCTCACTGATTTCGACTTTGGATTAGTTTTGGCGGCAACCCTTGACGCACGATCGCCGAAGGACCTGCGGGACGTGAGAGAACCGCGTCGACTCAGTCAGCAAAATATCTCAGTTTGGAGATCGGACGCGTTTTCTGAATTCGTGAAGATATTTTCCTTAGCCATTGATCGTCGCCGGTTTCTTTGGTTCGAAGGCCGGGTGCGCATGCGGCTCTTTGGGCCACTCTTATGTGGGCTAATTGCGTAATCAAGGCATGGGCTTGATTAGCTTCTGGCCGTATGGCCGCGTATATACGTATTCATCTCCTGCGAGAACGGCCTCGCGTAGTTTGACGCTTGCGTGTGGGCATTTGTGATAGCTGATGCGACTTTGCATGTAGCTACCTGGTATTTTTGTTTATTTATTGAGTGAAAATATTAATCACCCTCCGGCCGTATGTTCGATCGGCCGCGTATATTTATACGTATTTTCCTTTATGTGAGCTATAGATGCCTGCATGGTACTGTTCTTGCATGGGCACTACTTTTGACGATGTGAATTTCCCTAGCACGTGCATGCAACCAGCTAACATACATGCTTATACATGCAACTTTTTGTTCATAATTTGAAATCATAGCCAATGGGTTGTCAATTTCCACGGATTGTATTTAGCACAATCACTAGCATTTTATAATTTATTTTTACATGTATATTTCCTTCAAAACACATGGATAATTACTATTCAATTTTCAAACATTTGAATATGAATTATAATCTCCTTTTGGCTACATTTTAAAAGTGCCAAAATCTGTGTCAACAGATGCCCCCTCGAGGTCCGGATGCGGAAAACTTACGTTGGCGGGTCCGGAGCTCGAAACCTCATTCTTACTTTTATTGATTTTATTCTACCTGTGGCATGGGTGTTTTGGTTTCCCTTTGCACATGTTGTTTTGGAAATATGTTGATACCCATACATCATTTTTTTTTAGGGAACGCAGCAAACAGATATGGCACGTTCTATAGAACATAGTGAATGAATGATCTCATTTTTTTTTTTATATATGATGGTCTGATATTATGTACAGCTCTTATTTAGAGCGTGTACCACCTCTTTATTTTTTTTTTTATGCGAGGCAAGATGCTGATAAGCAGTTTGCCCCTGTTAATGATTTGGTTGAACATGCACACTCTAACAACAAATCGGCATATGTACAGCGTTTTTCTAGTACATGTCGTATATGGATTCTACATTCTTACATATACAATTTTGACATGAGGCTGGTAATTTAAACTCGCACAGCCTTAGAGTACTTTGACCATAGCCCGTTTTATTTATGTGATAAGGCCACATATATCTATGTGATACTTGCGGTTTTTTTTTTTATCACTAACAGTTTAAGATTGTGAAGCGTTGGAGCGTACATAATACATTTTTTTGTGTCGCTTTACAGTTTAGGCTCATGCAGCAATGGAGCTTGTAGATTTATTTGGTCACTTGCAGTTTAAGCTCATGAAGTGATTGGAGCGCATAAATATATTTTTTTTTTCTGCTTACAGTTTAGCTCATGAAGCGACGGAGCTTGTAATTTTATTTGGTCACTTGCAGTTTAGGCTCATGAAGTGATGGAGCATACATAATATTTTTTTTTGTCTTGCTTACAGTTTAGGCTCATGAAGCGACGGAGCTTGTAATGTTATTTGGTCACTTGCAGTTTAGGCTCATGAAGTGATGGAGCATATAATTTATTGGGCACTTGCAGTTTAGGCTCATGAAGTGATGGAGCATACATAACGCATTTCTTGGTTGCTTACAGTTTAGGCTCATGAGCAATGGAGCAATATGTCTTATTATTATTATTTTTTAAGCAAAGTAGCGTTTCCATTTATTGGTGGTGGAGAATATTCACCATCCGGGGTGTATAATCCGATATGCGCCAGCTAGAATAAACATCCTTGACAATATACGGGCCTTCCCATTTAGGCTCAAATTTTGCTTTCATACGGTGCGTAATATTCATAGGCCGGACTACTGCCAAGACTAGATCACCTTCTTTGAATGATCTTCTTTTTAAGCGTTTATCAAAAGCCACGAGACATTCTTGCCTGATATGCCTCTAGATTTTGTAGGGCTCGAAGTCTTTTCTCTCGAGGTTATCCATTCTTTGAGACGTAATTTTACCGATTCATCTTCGGTAAGATTTTCACGGATCGCTACCCTTAAAGAAGCAATTTGTACTTCTAGGGGCAGAACTGCCTCACCTCCATATACGAGAGAATAAGGTGTCATTTTCGTTGGTGTACGCGTTGTGGTTCGATACGCCCACAGTGTTTCGAGTAATTTCTCATGCCAATGTCTTTTGTTTTGGGAGACAACTTTTTTAAGTAATTTGCATAGAACTTTATTAAACGCCTCCGCTTGCCCATTGGCGGACGGATTATATGCTGTAGAAAAGGTATGTTTTATTTTAAATTTTGCACACAACTTTTCTATTGCTTTATTTTTAAATGAAGTTCCATTATCAGATATCATTCGAGATGGAACACCAAAACGATATATAAGATTTGTTCTTATAAAGTGTTCTACATCTTCGGCCTTGATTTCTTTTAAGGCTACAGCTTCTGCCCATTTGGAAAAATAGTCCGTGGCAGCGAGAATGAATTTATGCCCTTTGGATGATGGTGGGTCGATTGGTCCCACAATATCCATCCCCCACATTTCAAAGGGCCAAGACATTTTTGTTGGGTGCAAGGATTCATGTGGTTGGTGGATAAAATCAGCGTGTATTTGACACTGATGACATCTCTTTGCAAACTTCATGGAATCTTCAAACATCGTAGGCCAATAATAACCTAAATGTTTCAATTGATAATATAGTTTAGGGCCCGATTGATGCGCGCCACATACTCCAGTATGCACTTCGTTCAATGCATCTATTACCTCATTTCCCGCGAGGCAGCGGAGTAGAATTCCGTCATATGATCGACGATAAAGCACATCATTGATACATGTATAATTGATTGATCTTTTTCGGATACGAACTCTTTCAGAAGAATCTAGAGGTAGGTACCCATGCAACAAATATTCAAGGAACGGAGTTCTCCAATCACCCAACTCAATTTCACAAACCTCGGCAGCAAGAACTAAAGTAGATATAGTGTCTTCTTCCTGAGTGAATATTGGAAGTATTCTTCGTTCTTCTACGTGTATATCCATTGTTTGATTAGAATCTAACGACATGCTAGCTGCTAGGCTCGCCAAAGCGTCAGCTTTTTCATTATGGCTTCTTACTACGTGCTGTATATTTAAATCAGCGAACATAGCCATTAATTCCTTTGCTTTTAAGTAATATGGCACTAACTCTTTTTTCTTTACTGCATATGTTCCCAATAATTGGTTTACTATTAATTGGGAGTCTCCATAAACTAAAATGGTATTTATTCCCATATTATGAGCTATTTCAAGCCCAATGATTAGAGCTTCATATTCAGCAGCATTATTTGAAACTGCCGAGGTTAATGTAAATGAGTACGGGATAATTGCTTCATCGGGAGTGATAAATACAACGCCCGCACCTGCTCCTGACTTCCGACAAGCACCATCAAAATACATTTGCCAAGAAGAGCTAGCCACGGTAGTGGTGAACACTTCCTCATCAGGGAAATCATCATCGATTGGAAAATCATCAGGGATAGGGTGCGCAGCTAGAAAATTCGCTAAAGCTTGACCCTTTACGGCTTTTTGTGGGACAAACACAATATCGAATTGTGAAAGGAACATTGCCCATTTAGCCATTCTCCCTGTTAAAGTCATTTTGCTTAAAATATATCGGAGTGGATCGGCTCTTGATACTAGATGGACAGTATGTTCTAGCATGTAGTGACGAAGCTTTTGCGCTGCAAACACTAATGCTAAACATATTTTTTCTATGTCCGGGTAGTTGCATTCTGCCCCCAGCAGAGTGCGACTAAGGTAGTATAAGGATACTTCTTTTCCTTCATCATTATTTTGTGCCAAGAGAGCACCTAATGAGGTAGGCATAGCTGCGGTGTACAATATTAATGGCCTCCCTTTGATAGGAGCACATAAGACAGGTGGATTTGTCAGATATTTTTTAATATCTTCAAATGCATTTTGGCATGCTTGATCCCAAATGAACGGAACTCCTTTCTTCATAAGTCGGGAAAATGGTTTGCATCTCCCAGACAAATTTGAAATAAATCTCCTAATATATGCTAGGTGGCCTTGTAGGCTTTTCAGATCATGTAGATCTTCGGGTTGTGGCATATTAGTGATCGCCTTGATCTTAGTTGGGTCAACCTCAATGCCACGCTTTGTTACAATGAAGCCAAGGAATTTCCCCGATGAAACCCCGAAGGCACATTTCATTGGATTCATTTTTAATTCGTGTTTTCTAAGGCGTTCAAATACCATGGCCAAATGTTTTAAATGGCCCGTTTCATGCCTTGATTTTACGACAATATCGTCTATATAGCATTCAACGATTTCATACAACAATCCATCGAGGACAATCGTCATGGCACGTTGGTATGTAGCACCGGCGTTTTTGAGCCCGAACGGCATAACCCTATAACAATATATGCCTTTAGGCGTTCGGAATGCCGTTAACTCTTGATCTTCTGGCGCCATTTTAATTTGATTATAGCCAGAGAAACCATCCATAAAGGAAAATATTTCGTATCCCATTGTAGCATCAATGAGAATTTCGGATATAGGAATAGGAAAGTCATCTTTTGGACATGCTTTATTTAAACTCCTAAAATCCACACATATACGAATTTGTCCATTTTTCTTTTTCACAGGGACAATGCTAGAAACCCATGTGGGGTACTTCACTTCCCTAATGAAACCAGCGGCTATAAGTTTATCAACTTCCGCTTCTATTTTTGGCATAAGTTCAGGTCGGTATCTCCTTTGAGGTTGCTTTACAGGGCGTACATCTTTTCTTACAGCTAAGCGGTGCAAAGCAACATTCGGATCTAAACCCGGCATTTCTTCATAGGACCAAGCAAACACATCTCTATTAGCAGAAAGAAATCATTGATATTCTTCCTTACATTCTTTAGACAAATGTTTACTAATGAAAATTGGACGCGGATCTTCCGGCGTCCCAATATTGATTTCTTCTAACTCATCTATGGTCGGTTGATTTCCATCCTCCATTTGTGGACAGGCTGGTGTAGCATCAATTGGCTCGACGGAGGTCATGTTGACTTCATAGCCCAGCCCATATTTCTCTTCCTTTAATACTTGATCTTCATGCAACGCCTTAAGTTGAGCTCGGGACAACAACTTTTCAAATGGCGCAAGCTGCCCCCGGCCATTGCATAGGGATGGACCGGTAGATATATCATAGCCCATTTGCTGCATAATATAAAGAACTTTGTCATCATATAATGATATAGGCAAAGTTTCATCATTTCTATTTAATATAGTGACTTGTGAAGCCATTTTATTTTTAATCTTTCTCTCAATTTCAGCTTGTTTTATTTTGTGCTGTACCAAAGGAGGTAAAGGTATCGGGAATTTAGTACCTTCATCCTTGGATGATTTATTTATGACGCGAAATATCGGTTCGCCCTTTTTTCTTTGGTTGCTCGGGATATATTGATACACCCTTTTTCTTGATGAAGCTTCTCCATCATCATACTTCGGGAGGTCTTGTTCAATCGAGAGCCTTGGCTTTGGTTTTGAGACCCTATCCACAGTCTCAATGTAAAACTTTGCATCGGCATAAAATGTTTCAGCCACCGTGAATGGCTTTTCATCGGCGAATATCCGCACCACATCACCCGACGGGTCTTTGTATTTGATACATTGGTGAAGAGTGGATGGTATTATTTTGTTCTCATGCAGCCATGGACGTCCGAGCAAAGCATTATATGACGTAGCCGCATCAATCACATGGAAGCTAACATATGTCAGAAGCTTATCTAGCTTCAAAACCAATGATATTGTACCCATGGCTTCTTGACCGGACTGATTAAATCCATGGATAACAACATTGGAACGAGTTAGATCCTTTCGAGAATACCCTATTTTTTTGAGAGTACGCAAAGGTAACAAATTTATTGCTGAACCACCATCAACCATTATGCGATTAGTAGACAGGTCATCAATGTCACCAAACATGAGAAGAGGACGGTTGTGCTTTTTATGTCCTAAAAGCAAATCCTCATCACTGAATGTTATATCCAAATCATTATTAATTTCCATTTCTGCTTGTGACACTTCAACTCTGTAATCTTCAGGAAATGAGAGTGCCATGATAAAAGCTTTGCGCAAATCGGAAGAAAGACACAGTGCATCATACACAGAGAGCATAGCTGGTATTTTCTTCAAATGTGCGATTACATCATATTTGACCGACACATTGGGTACATGGTCAGTCGTGTCCTCACATGGAGTTACATTCTTGCCCTTGGGCGGTTTACATTGGGGATGAGGGTCAGGCAGTTGACGACCTGATCTAAGTTGAATTTCATCTACTTCTTGAGCTTCCTCCTCGGGGAAATGAAGGTACTCATCCTCATCTTCAAAAACTCCAATTGCAAGGGTCGCACATTCTTCAACAAGCTCGTCCTCATGCTTCTTTATATATCGAGAGAAGCACGGGACTCCGCTTGCCGCCATCATTTGTCGTAATGCACGTCGTCTTGTGCATTGCTGTCGACGCTCTCTTGATCTTCGGGGGGCAGATGTCCCATGTCTTGTGGTATGGGTCCTCCGAAGGAGAGTCTTGCTTTCATCTTGGCGCTTAATTTTGAGCTGCCAAGAATTTCCTGAGAAAGGCACATGAACACACTCAGGTTTCAATATCATATTTTGTTCATAAGTTGGCATCATGTTTGAAGTTGCACAACTCACCATACGGTCCTCGAATGTGGCAACGTTTGATGTGGCCACCTTCTTTCCTTTCTTAAAGTTTTTCAGGAGGTTATCGTCTATGACCCCCTCATCTATCATCTTTTGGATGATGTTCTTTACCACGAAACAGTCCTTGAGTGTATGGCCCAGGATGCGATGGTAATGGCAGAAGTTAGGCTCCTTGAACTTTGCTGCTTCCTCTGGCCTTTTTGGTTTCGGGAGCTCAATAAGGTTGAGCTCTCGCAGCCCCATAAACAAGCCTTCTACTTCTTCCATAGGGAAGGAATATTCTTGATTTTGACGCTCGCTTAGTGTTGGCCTTCTGGAGGTTTGTGCACCACCTTTTTCTTGATTTCTAAAGGGGGTGCCCCCAGTTTGGAACTTCTGAGGAATCACTGTAGTTTCCATAGCTTGCATTTGCTTTGGTTTTGAAGGCCCTTTATCACGCGGGACATTCTTTTCTGTCGGCCTGTTGAATGTTTTGGATTGACGAGAAATATGTTGCATATAATTCTCGATGTCCGTGGCTTTTGAGGCCAATTCTTCAAAGGTAACGGGCCGCACACCTTGAAGATAGATAGCCATGTCGGGGCTCAGATTGTTCATGCACATACGCACGGCTTCTGGCTCAGAGATGGATTGTGTGCAGTGAAGACTCAAATTTCTCCATCTGTTTATGAAATCAGCGGCATTTTCATTAGCTCGCTGCATTATTTGAGTCAACTCTGTGATTCCCACTTGCCTTTGAGTGCTGTAGAAGCGCTCAAGAAAGGCAGCTTGCATTTCCTCCCATGTCCTAATAGAACCCGGTGCTAGCTTACTATACCAAGTAAAAGCTGGCCCAGACAACGTTTGGACGAACTGCCGAAGAAGAAGAGCCCCGTTATGAGAGGTATCTTGGCAGGCAGCTAGGAAGTGAGCCACATGTTCATGTGGTGCCCCAGTTCCATTAAACTTGGAAAACTGTGGCTGTCGGTAGTTGGTTGGAAAGGGGACCATGTCGATTTCCGGCGGGTATGGTTTCATATACCCCGGCCGCATGGAGTAGTGAGTTTGCATATATTGGGCTTTCACCCCTTCCGCAATCATTCTTTGTATTGCCTCAAGACTAATTTGAGGCGATGAAGTTGGTTGATGGCTGCCCTGGCTCATGGCAGCATTTCTCTCTCTTTCTCTTCTAGCATTGTCGGCCGCCATTTGTTGACGTAGGGTAGCCAACTCATTTTCTCTTTGTTGAAGAGCAGCCGTTTGTTGGCGGAGTGTGGCCAATTCATCCTCCTTTTGCTGGAGTGTGGCCGTGAGGTGAGCCATTTGCTCATCAACCGATCGGCCATCATTCGTGGCGAGCACTTGCTCCACTTGGCTTGGTTCACCCTCTAGGCGAGGAGGAACATCACTCGAACCTGCAGTATCCAACAATTCATTTTCAGGACCATGAAGATCATTGTATAGGGGATTATAAGACCCTACAAACATTAAATTATTTTCCATATTACCCGAATTAGTTTGGCTACGGGTTACAGGACGATGATCAACATCATTTCGAGACTTCTTCCTTTTGAAGTGTGTCGAGGTGGATGACGTCTCACTAGAGGTACCACCCATATCAGTGATCCCCACGGGCATGGATGAGAATATCTGAAATGATTTGCTCGAATTTCTCATCTTTGTTGGCCATGGAGCGAGGATTGGCATCATATCAGATTTCTCGCTTTCCGGAGTGACAACAACTTGACTTGTCGAAGGAATATTTGGTCCTTCTATTCTGCTGCACATGGAACTGACTGGCAGGGCCATTTCCCTTAGTTTATATTCATCATGTTTTGCACGTACGTTGGCAGCTTGTTTGGCGTATTTCTCACGCCTAGGATCTTTCTTGACAAATTCATGGTACTCCGGCCGTTTGGCCAAAGCTTCCGCCCTTCTCATAATTTCGCCTCCAATAGTGTCGTCCGATGGGGACACACCAGGAAGCAATGACCTTAAATCTTGGCAGATTGTTTTTTCTAGAGAAACTTGGAGGGCCTCATGGGCTGCCTTTCTCAAGTTACGACGATTCTTTTCATGTTGAGCTAGAGTAGTCTCAACAATGAATTCCCGCTGTGATTTCACCATAACGGGATCACCAATGGCAGCAGGGAGTTGAGCCCATGCTTGGCGAGCATTACGACGGCGGCGTTGCCGACGCTTTGCGGATGTGGAGCTTTGTGCAGATTGCTTCGGAACCATCACCTCCGATGATATGGGATCGGAGATTGCAGCGAAGGGATTAACATGCCCCCTCTTTATATCATCTTGGGAGAGGTAAACTCCTTGCCATCGGAGCTCATGTTCAAATTGCATATCGTCGGTGTCATACACCGGCGAAGGAATAAATTCCGGAGCATCGGCTCGAAGTTGAGTCATTGTAGGACACGACTCTCCTTCAGAAGATGAAGCATTTGACTCCACCATTGGAGCTTTCCCTTTGTTACGGGACAGCGCCATGTTTTTTCTTGAAGTTGCCGTGTTGGCTATTTCTGTAGGAGAGCCCCCTGATATGCTTAGGGGCGGTTTGGATAATTTTACCCCCAGCACTTTAGGGGAGTTTGGTAGTGCAGATGGCTCCTCAATCTTCAAGGTCGACGAGGGAGCAAATGGACGTGCCATCAACTTCTTCGGACCAGTGGCCTTTACATAAACAGGCCATTCTCCCAGTGTTGCACGGCGGGAGCTTGGCTTTGCCTCCTGCCTTGGAGGCCTAGAGCTTTGAGGCTTGGATGAGCTAGGGGAAGCCTTACGCACATTATTTGTGCGCATTTTTGGGGCCACCACCCTCTCTTTCGCTGCCCTCTTGGCTTTGCGTTTTGCGGATTTGGTCACCACGGGCGTGAAGCCATCTTGGGGCTTCGAGCTGACCTCTTTCTCGTTGATCACTACTGCTGGTGATGCAGCAGTCGTGCGAAGGGACTCAGCGCTGCTTGTTGTTTGCAGCGGGCCCATTGGGACGTCGATCCAAAGGGAGCCGACGCGGATGGTGATGACGTCGAGCACACGAGTAGCCATGCTTTCCTTCAAATGAGAAAACTGTATGTTAGTTTTCTTGCAGGCGTTCATGTACATATTTCATATCAGACTATTTTTTACTTTGACATTTTACATCAAAGCCATATGCTGCAACTATGTTGATTTTCAAAGATGAGGGGAAAAGTAGGTCCCAGCGGGCGTGCCAGAATCTGATGGCGGGGAAACGGTCGAGGCGGGACGCCTGCCTCGTTTTCCTCGTCAAGAGAGACAAGTTTGAATTTAATTTGAATTTAAAGCGTACAAAGACGTAGAAAATCAGAATTGCGAGTTCATACTTCCATAATTCTTACATTTACATAAAAAATTATGTTAATTACATCTACAATGGAGAAAACCCCTGATTAAGAATTCCAACCTATAAAAGGAAAATTACATAATGGTTGCAGCATATGGCTATTACAAACTACAAAGAGAAAACAAGAAGTCTTCAATCCTGTCGCCGTAGATGAATGCTTGCCGAAGGATTTATCATGATGTATTTTCTTATTTGAAACATGATATGTGCATATGCAGATATTGATACACACACATTACTTGAATATTTATGCGTTACTTTCAAGCTTCACTCTCCATATCAGCTAGGCTATTTTAGGAGCCTGGCAGAGTGAAATGTATAATTTGGAGATTTCAAATATTTTGACTGAATGATACTTATATGTAAGGAGAGCATTTCAGTTATATTGTGATGCACTGCACACTTAGAATTTGGACTTTGGTCGGCAATGACAAATGTTTGCTTTACCTAATATGCTGATGCATGCATGACTTTCATTTTATTTTCCATTTGATCAAGCCAATATCGATGCAGTACTCCTGTGTAGAGAATAAACTAGCATGCAAGCTTGTATTTCAAGTATAAAATTGCCTAAGTAGTATCTTGACATGACTACTCGCATGGCATATATGATTTGTATATTTTTCATTTAATTTCCCAATTTATGAATCACACATATGATTCTCATGAGGATGGACAGATCATATGCAAGATCTAGTCAGAGCATGGTTTAGCATTTTAATTTCACACTCAAAACTTCATGGATGCAGTGCGATATTCTAGTATAAAAAGGAAACTAGCATGCAGAGCTTTTGATATTTCTTTCAGGCAGCATGTTGTCATTGCTCCTCTCATGACATAGTATCAGAAGACCTATGTGTGGGGAGTAACATGATCATTTATCCCAAATATGCAGGGATGAACGAAGCCAAGACTTGGTTAGTTTGTGTTAATTCTTTAGTTTTCTATTTCACCTAAGTAATTGACAGTAACTTAGGCAGAGTATGCTAGAATATATAAACTAGCCAAATAATTTAATTTTACTAGACTATGGCTAGTACTGTAGGATTTTAAATGGTGCGCATGCAACATACTGCAATATGCACAGGTTGTTTTGTATGCATAATTAGGCAGTTAGCCGATCACCAGCATGTTTGCCATATTTAAATGACAGCACCGAGCCTATGTGCTAAGCATGATGAAAAGATGGTGATGTCATATATGCGATCTTGCCGGGAGAAACATTTTGCATTTCAATTTTACTTGGATGCTGATGTACAGAACATGAACTATAGCAACTGCAGCCAATTGATTTGCCGAAACTGAGATCATAACATTCAGAATTTCAGATGGTCAGATGCAAAATACACATACGCATGATGCAACCGTGACTTTGCCGGATGAAATATTTTGATTTCCAGTTAAGTTTAACATATGGGCGTGAGAGCGAATTGCTTGGATCATAGAAGATCGAAATCTCTATTTTGATGAGTAACTACCCTGCATATGCACAGGATGCAGCCGAGAGAAAGAAACTGCCATATGTCGATTTATCTAGAACGTTTACAGCATTGTCGATATAATACTATGAGATGAACACACACAAGATGCAATTCAAGTCATGCGCATGATGCAAGGAAGTTCACTATCAGATTACTTAAAAATGCTCATAGGAAGGATAATCCAAGAACTCATATACAAGAAATTTTCTTCAGCACGAGTATGCATGCCGACAGTTATGATTTTGATAACAAAATTTGCATGCTCATCGTGATTTGTATCCACGCAGTGACCAAATCATGACTCGAAATCTCGCAGCCTGACTTGTATCAACCGGCAGGACCGAATCAAGAGGCATTCATCACCACCAGACATAAACATGGGAATCGTAAAGGAAGACTTGAATCTAATATAGAGAATCAAGGACTGATCAAGAACTTTCCTGCTCACCATTGATTTGTATCATTGTAGGGACCAAATCATGGCTCGAGACAAAAGTCTTTCATGGTCCGATTTGTATCCACCAACAAGACCAAATCAAGGGGCAGATTGATGTAACTTATGAGGAGGAGGAGATGAATCGAGTCACCAGCATGACGCCACGATTCTCACCTTCACTGAACTTTTGACGGGAAGGCTTGGTGTTGAAGATGCTCGCCGGACGAACTCGCCGAGATGCAGTTGACGCCGAAGACGGTTGCTGGTGCGGCGTCGACGGCGAGGTCGACTTTGCTCCGGCAGCCTGCTGGTGCTTTACGCCAACGGCTTGCCGGTGCTCTTTGCTTCTCCGCCGGGCTCGGTGCAGCGGCTCGACGATGCGAACTCCGGCAGCCTAGCGATGCAGCGGTGGTTGCTTGCTTGAGCAGCCTGACGGTGTATGCGGATGCGAATGTGTGCGTGTGTATGCGATTTGGAATTGGGGCAGCGGGTGAACGGGGGGCTGGAGCCTGCCCTGGGGTCTGCTATTTATAGAGCAGTGGCCATGGCGGTTCGCTTGAGATATTTCGAGAGGGAGTTCGCGGCAACAGCGGCCACGACTGGAGTCATGCGCGCGCGTCGAGCGATTTGAGCGAGACGTGCAGTTGACTGAAACTTCTCCGGCTAATGTTTTCAGATTTTGGACTACCTTAGCGGCAAAATTTGATACACGATCGCCGGAAGACCAGCGGACGTGAGAGTCTTCCTTTGACTAACTGCAAAGACTTGATCAGGACCGTCTTTGTATTTGAGAATCCAGCGCGCGAGCTGCAGTTCGTGGAGATATTTTCCCTCCCTTTGCAGACTTGGACGTCGCCGGTTTCTTTCGTTTGAAGGCCGATCAAGCGTGCGGTTCTTTGGGCTTTGTCATGTGGGCTGATTTAAGTGATTAGAGGCTTGATTAACTTCTGGCCATATGGCCATACGTGCCCGCGTATATTTATACGTATTTTTCCTTCTGTACGGAGTTGCCCGCATGCATGGCTTTGTTTCCATCATGGGCTATTTCTTTGACGATATGGGCCTGATGTTTTACTAGCATGTACATGCAGCTAGCCAAGCATACGTGCTTATACAAATTTTCTTGTATGTCACGTGTATTCAAAATTACCAGCCAACAAGTTGCGTGTTTCCATATATGGACCGTACTAGCATCATTATTTCTTATATTGGCAATACTAGCATTTTATAAGTTATTTCTACCTGCATATTTCCTTCAAAACACATGGATAATTAAATATTCAATTTTCAAACATTTAAATGTGAATTTATAATCTTCTTTTGGCTAACATTTTAAGAGTGCCAAAATCTGTGTCAACAGTACCCAAGAACAGGAACCAATTCAGCAAGAACTGTGGTACAGGTCAGAGTAAACAGTGAGATGCTCACAGTACACGCACCAACCAACTTAGACAAGACCTACGCAGCATTCTATTAAGCAAGCCAAGAAACTGGCAAACAAGCAGAGCAGATCTGCACTCGTCTTTGCAAAACGTCTTCAGAGACAAGGTTTGGTCACTGCTCTGAGCCTCCAATGGTTGCTCGAGTTCCACCTTTGATTACAGAACCTTCATTGCATGCATATCATTTGATTACGCCCGCGTCCAGGCTCTGTCACAGGCGAGCACAATTCCTGCACTACGGCGTCACCGTCGCCCAATCCCAACAACCCTAACCCCCAAAGATCCGGCATCCGCTTCCGCTCCCCAAATCAAGAACCCAATTCCCTCAATTCACCCGTCGCCCCTGATCCCAGACCGAATTACCTGCCGCTGGAAGGCCCGGAACCAGAGAAAAAAAGAATCGCAGAGAAGATGGGGAAGACGGAGACGGCTGCTCACCGAGGGGGCGCCGGAGCGGCCGCAGCGGCGGGTGCGCGTGATGAATTGGACGACGTACCGCTGGGGCAATGAGGTTCTAGAAGCTGGTGGCCGGTGGTGGGCGAGAAGCGGGCGGCGGCGGCGGCGACGAGCTGTGGCGGCTGCGAGCAGACGAGCGATCGAGAGACGGGGAAAAGAAAAAAACGAGTCGAGAGCAGTTTTTTTCTCTCCCCGTGGATTGGAAGGGAAAGGGCTGTCCTGCCCCGTGGTTATTTTTGGCCCATGAACATCTAAAAGGACGACGGGGATTGCTGAGGCTGGGAAAGCACGGGCCGGATTGCCCCTGGGGAATGGACCGCTTTCCCCGTGGGGATTGGGACATCCAAAGTGTAATTTTTACAATTTGGTTCTTTTTGAAAAAGTTTTTCACAAATGGATCCCTGGGAAAAACATGTCCAGAAATGGACCCTTTTCTCAGCGCCGTGTTATTTGGCGCTCAGGTTGAACACCTGGGCGCCGCAACAATTGGCGCCCACCACTGCCACGTCAGCTGGAGGGCACGCGCCCATTCTGCTGACCTGGCAGGGGGTGAGCGCCGCACCATTTGGCGCTCACCTCCTATTTCTTTCTTTTTTTTGAATATTAATGTCACCTTTCTGTTTTTGACTACATGGTCCTTGGATGCCCTGCGTGTTGGTGTAGATGCAGTGATTGTGGTCCTTTCATTGACGCAGTAATAAAAGGAGAAGAACACCCTATGGTTTTATCATTGAGAAGCATAGGATGCTCCGCGTTGTCTGATGCAATCATGGTGCGCTGCCTCCTTTTACTGTGGTCGGGCATGCGATGTCATGTCTGTCCGGAGTGTAGTGACTAATTGTGGCCCTGCCTCCATTAGTTGCATACGCTGCCTGCCACCAGTGAGAACGAAACAAGGGCCGCATGCGCTGCGTCCTTTTTATTGTGGGCCTGTCTCGATTAGTTGCATGTACGTAAAGGACTGGTCCGCATTCATAGCAACCAGACAACGAATGGACATGAAAATAATAAAAGCAGAAGAACCCGCCTTCAACATTCATACTTAGGACGCAACATACATACAATGAAGAGGGAACAATGGCGTGTTTCGATGCACATGACAAAGCTACGTGTCCATCGATCTACTCCTAACACGCCTTAGGGAAATAAATTTCACTCACAGTGAACATAGTATTCTAAAAGGTGGAATGACATATGAGGTGTCTACTGAGTGCAACGGGGATATTTCCCCTTTCTGAAGGCATCCGGACCTGCTGCCCTAGCGCGGCGAGCTCTCTCGCGCATCCTCTCCCTTTCGGCTTCGCGGGCCTCATAAGCAAGCCGATCTTCCTCTTGTTTGCGCCTTCGTTCCGCCTCCTCTCTTTGCTTGCGTTCCGCTTCGTACTTGCGTCGACGCTCTTCGTCCTCCTGCCTCATCTTCCTGCGTTCCTCCTCTCTCGTTTCCTCAGCTTCCATATCAAGCCAATGCCTTCTTGCACGTTGAGCGACACGGTACACATGGGCTATATCCTCTGGTGTCTGCTCAGTGTCAACATACTCGATGAACTCAGACAGAGGCGGCGGGGACTGCAATATTATGAACGTATTAGTAAGTAAGAATCAATGGTGGAAGCAAAGAATGCCGAAGTACAAGTAGTTACCCTTGATCTCCTATCGGAAGAGTAAAGACGTTGCGAAGGGTCATATTGGTAGTTCTTGCACATCCAAAGCCTTTTGCCGTAGTCATCACCGAGAACGAGTGACTTCACTAGCCTGCATGGAGTGCCACAGAGGCACATAGGAGCGATGAAGCCATCTCCGAGAGGTAACGTCTCTTTGTTGTGGGGTGGGTCGTTGGGGAACTCCATAGCTATGGGATAAATTTCGGTGTTGGTTATATTGCGAAGTGGTTGAGTTTAACGGACAGACGATGTGTGCATTTTATAGGCATAACTAACGTGGTCTATAGACGAAGACTACAAAGAAAAGAAAAGGAGATGTCATCGGATGCTCTGCAAAGTTGCCCATGAATGGATGTGTCGCCATGCGAAAACAATAAATGTCGTCACGACAGTAAAAGTTGCACGTCTGGAAAGAGAGAGTATGCATGCTGTGTGGCAGTCATGCATGCTTTGTGGCATGCATGCATTGAGACAGTCACGCATGCTTTGTGGCATGCATGCTTTGGGGCATTGGATGCTCTGATGAATTGATGGCCACCGGACACATCGATGCAGAAAAGCAAGTGCATTGATGCATTGGTGCTTCTGGCAGGCACTGCGTCGAAAAAAGCTTTGGCCCATAGGATGCTCTGCTAGGTAGTGATGCACAAGAGGACAATCAAAGCATAGATGCTCTGCGAGGTATGACAAGGCGATAATGAAAGGAAAACAACCCGGCTTTAACATTCATACTTAGCATGCAACATACATTGATTAAAAGTGAACAATAGCGTGTTCCAAGCACATCATAAACCTAGTCGTGCATGGATTTAATCGTAACACGCCTTAGGGAATTTAAATGGACTAACAACAAACATGATACAACGACATAATCCGGGTATCTGCATAACAGCAAGCACTAATCATCACTCAGGGTGGACGAACCTAAGTAGCTGTCATCATCGTCATTCCTCTTGGAAGACCCACTTGTCTTGAACTTGTCGCGAAGCTCATCCAACTCCCACTTTCTTTTCAAGTTGATCCATTCCTGGTCTTTTGGAGAGATGGTGTCATCGATCCATTGTATGAAGTCACATCCTTTGGGGAGCTTGGAATATTTGCTCCACGTCTGGCCACGTTTTGCTAGTTTCTCTCTTGAAGCCGTCTGTACAATAAAATTTGCGTTAATCGACATTAAAAGACCAAAGCGTTTGTATTGATATTGATATATCATACCGTCGAGGGATATGTCCATCGTGAAACGTACCCTCCTCTTCGGACCCTTCGTATGAACAAGATGCTCTGGATCAGCCACGTATCGTGGCCCATCATATGGTGCCCATTTATCTTCATCAAGGAATGGCTCGAACCGTGGAGACCAAGTGCGAACCATAGCTTGCACAGATAAATATTGAGGGATCCTAACGCCACCGTCATGAGCAACACCTCGAGCCCTACATGCCGCTACCATATGGCCACAAGGATAATGTAGCAACTGAGGCACTCCACATGTGCACGTGTTTCTCGTGATCACCACCTTGAACTTTCGAGCACCACGATGTTCACCGCCGACGGTGGTTCCATCACCTTCCATTACTTCATAAGTACATGTCTGAAAATCAAAGCATGTGGCAACCATGTCACTACCTCGATTCAAAGACTTGGCAACCTGTATTGTCAATGTAGGTGCCCATTTCTCCCTCAAGCCTAAAACAACATTTGCTTCCTTCAACCGATGAACAAACCACTCCGTTGTTTTGTAAAATGTGAACGATGCAATAGCAGTCAACGGCAACGCACGAACGCCCCTCAACAAACTGTTGTACATTTCAGCCATGTTGCTAGTCATGAATCCGCATCGCGCACCACCCACATCATATGCAAGCGACCACTTCTCCCTTTGTTCGTATATCCCATCTAAGAATTGCCTACCCGCGTCAGTGGTCCTTGTCTTCAATGCATCAAAGCCCTGTTTGAAAAGGTCACGTTCAGTTTGCCGACAAACTTCCTCAAAGAATTTGAAGTTCTCTTTGATATGATCAACCTTCAACAAATTTTGTGCTAGATGCCGTGTACACCATCGATGATGTATACGACCATACCCCGGCAACTCCTCTTGCACCGCATTAAGTATGCCAGCATGTCTATCGGAGATGACACAAATGTCACGGCCGGGACCAACAACCACTTTCCTCACAATTCTCAGAAACCATCCCCAGCTTGAGGTTGTTTCTTTCTCAACAATTGCAAATGCCAAAGGTACAAGCTGCCGGTTAGCATCCATTGCGATGGCAATAAGCATGGTGCCCTGATATTTCCCAGTGAGGAAGGTGCCGTCAATAGAAATCACAGGCCGACAATGCTTGAAAGCCTCAGCGCTTTGCGCAAAAGACCAATATGCTCGGAAGAAAATCTCCCTTCCATCCGCTCTCTTTATTTATGACTTAGGGACATACTCCATATGCATGCCCGGGTTTTTGGCTTTCATGGCATGCAACATTGCAGGCAGGCGCTCATATGCTTCTGCCCAATCGCCGTAGCATGTCTTCAGAGCGCGTTGCTTTGCCCGCCAACCTTTCCCGTACTTAATGCGGTACCTCCATTTCAAACGTACCATCTCAATCAGGGAAGACACCGGCATCGTTGGAGTATGCTTTATGATATTGACAAGTCTCTGAGCAATAAATTTGGAGCTCAGCTGTGGGTGGCTGTCATCCGGATTGTCAGAGCCACAAGTATGAGGCTGCACCACACTTGTAATCTTCCACTTCGCATGACGAGTCTTCCGAGCGCGTACTGTCCAAGGGCAGCCACGCTTGCACACAACAATGAACCGTCGCTGCTTGTGAGAATGCTTGACACTATGAGGACGGCAGTGCAACACGGAGTACTCATTCAACCACATCTTCATTGACTCCATATCCTGAAAGATAATACCCTTCTGAATTATTTCAGCTGTTTCTACCCGTGGCACAACAGTCTCGGTCTCCTCTCCATCAGCAACAGCTCTATGACCCTGGCTCAAATCCCGACAATCAGGGACTAATGGATCACGGTCCGTAATCACTTGCCTCAACATTTCCTTCTCCCATTCTGCCAATCCACCGATAGGGCGATCATCATCCGAATCCTCCGCTCTCTCCTCCTCATAATTTGTATCATCACCAAAAACCGGGACATCCACTAGATCGGTAGCAACACCATAGTTATCTTCATTAGGTGCCACTACTTCATTAGGTGCCACTTGAGGACCCGTTTCAATGTCCGGCAGAGTTTCATCCCTACGATCATCACCACAATTCGGGACGATCGAAGGCATTTGGTCTCCAACCGAATCAGTCATCACTACGGTTGCTGCAGAATTCCGTGCCAAACCGTCATGCACACTTGCTTGTGATGGCTGGGTTAGGTCAATTTCTACTTCATTCGAACAACCAATACCTACGCTTCCATCCACCACTACCTTCCGAACCACCAAATCTAAAGTTCGAACTTCTGAATTCATAACAATCTCAACATATGCTTGCCATTCCTGCTCACTACCCACCGGAGCCATTATCTTCATGCGTGGCCCATTCGACGAACCCACATCAATTCTTCCTTCAAAATCCAACTTAACACCCTCCTCAATCCATCCCAAACGTTGCCTCACTCGAGATGCAACAATACATAAAGTTGGGGTCTCAATAAAAAGAAACACATCCTCTCTCATGCCAACAAAATCAACACTACCATCCTCAGTCCTCACAATTGAACCACCGTGGTGCACTCTCACACATTTAGCCATCTACATCCATTTCAACAAAAAAAAGACATTTCTCAATTTAGCATTCTTCATATCAATTTAAACAAACAAAATGCCCTACCAATTTTTTTAATGCACAACACATCCTATTCATTTACAACTACCTCCTATCACGCTAAAATCAACAAACAACTCATCAAAAAAATTACATTTCCACTAATTGAACCATAGTGCTTTATGTAACAATTCATTGCTACCCATGAAACCAACTATAACCGGAGCTTCCAAACATCAACATGTCAACCACATTACACTTCCAATTGCAAATCTAACAAAGAAACCAATCAAATCGGCCAATTTCTTCCTCAAACCCTAGAGTTAGGGTTACACGAAATTTGAGAGCTACAAGCATTTCTATTGGACGAAATTCAAGGAGGCGGAGGAGATTACCTTGGGGAATGGATTTCTCCGAAAGATTTGGCCTCAAACCATGCGGAATGGGTGGATTTGGAGGAGGGGATGGAATGGGGAGAGAGAGAGCAGAGGCGCCGGCTGTCTGTTCGTCCGGAGGAAGGAAGGAGAAGAAGAGAAGAGAAAAGAAAAGCCCGCGGGCCTTTTGGTGCCCGGGGGTGGGCGCCAAAGGATGCGGCGCTCACCCCTGGGCGCCAAAGGACTTGGCGCCCAACCCCTCCAGGTCAGCAAATCGGCCTCGTGCCCGCAGCTGACGTGGCTTATGTGAGCGCCAAATCATTTGGCGCCCAGTAGTTCAACCTGAGCGCCAAATCATATGGCGCTCAGAAAAGGGTCCATCTCTGGACATGTTTTTCCCAAAGGGTCTATTTGTGAAAAACTTTTTCTAAAAGGGCCAAAATGTAAAAATTACACGACATCCAAAGGAGCCCTGAACGAGGACAAATTTGCCGAAAATCCCAGCCGGGAGCAGAGCGGGAGCGAAACACCTCAATGAACGCGTGTCTGATCGCGCTGCCGCTACGCCGGCAGGCACCTGAGCCGGGCTCGCCTCTGCTTCTCCTGAGCCGTGACGAGGAAGACGCCTCCTCACATTACATGCGCCTCATCCGAAACGCAAAATTCCATTCCACGGACAGGTTCCCGTTTGCCGGCGTCGTACCCGCGCCTGGTGCAACCCGGCCATGTTACTGTCGAAGCTCCACGGCCGCCCTGTCCCGCGCATGCAGTGAGTTCTTGTGCGCCTCACGAGCATGCCGCGGCCAGTCGAGCTCACACGTACGTCGTGAAGCGCGCTGGTCATGACAAGACGGCGTTCCCGAGGTCGAGGCGGAGCCAATCGGTACGCATGGTGGCGCACTGCCGGGCACGGCTATTCCGCGCACGCGCGCTCGCACCCGTCCGCGCGCACGACGTTCCGACAGCAAGCTGACAAACCGTTGCCCCGCGCCCTCGCCCTGCGGTTTTCCATCCCACCGCGTGGGTGCATGCGCGCATGCAGGGGGGCCACGGCTCCATCCCACCGCACCTCCAGCTTCCCAACGCGTTGCATGTCCATCTCTTTCCCATGCATCAGGTGTGGGGCCTACGTACCAAGAAAGTTTCTGCATGG
This sequence comes from Eragrostis curvula, assembly GCA_007726485.1. Lineage (NCBI taxonomy): Eukaryota > Viridiplantae > Streptophyta > Magnoliopsida > Poales > Poaceae > Eragrostis > Eragrostis curvula. The sequence goes on from RWGY01000005.1 coordinate 19,323,839, forward strand.
TAAAAACTTTTGTAGAAACTTATGGTCAAACTTTTTTTCAAACATAGTAACAAACTTCTGTTCAAACTATTTTTTAAACTCCCGAACGAACTTTCGCTCAAACTATTTTTTAAACTTACAAACAAACTTTTGTTCAAACTATTTTTCAAACTCTTGAACAGACTTTTATCAAACTTTTTCTCAGACGTGAGGAAAGAAAAAAAAACAAAAGGGAAGCGCACGTGGGCAGTAGCAGGAGAAGGAAGCTTCGTGGAAGCAAGCGGGTGCTGCAGCACGCCTCCCATTCGTGGGGCCCTGCATGCAGTGCGTGGGAATGCTGGGCTGAACCCTGGCTGCCTCGCGACGCGCGATGCGCACGGTCCCCAACGCGCGGACGCGCGTGAAAAAGGCTTGGCCCGCACTGCCTTGTAAGCTCTTGTCATGCATGTTTACTCATCACAACAACGGCCCGTACGTCCATCATGTGCGTCGCCGCACCCATCGTTGAAGCGAGAGCTGCGCGCTGCAATAGCCTAGCCAATTTCACGGTAAACCCAGCTTGTAATCACTAAACCCCATCTCAACACTCTTTGCTTTGTTAACAATGCTGGTCAAATAGCATGCTCTCTCTAAAACGGTTCACGAAAACAAATATATTTTTAAAGAGTAAATTTCACAAAACTACGGCTATTTGCACTCAAGTAACAAAAAAGAGTACGACTTTTGAGTTTGATTTCAGAAATCTACTACTATTTGCACATCTTGTAATACAAAACTACGTCTTTTTGAAATGGTCCCAAATGTTAACCCCTCATTTCCGCAAAATGCAGATGAGCGGCTGACATGTGGGTTCAGGTCTAAAAGTTGTAGTTTTCTTAATTTGCATCAAAAGTCGTAGTTTTTTGTTAATCGGGTGCAAATAGTCATAATTTTCTAAAATTTAAAGTTTGTCACGTAGCTTTAGCGAGTCAAGGTGAAAGAACAACATATGAAAACATTTTCATCTCATTTTTAAATTATACTAAATTAATTTGATATTTTTTCCATGAGATGGAATTATGGGATTCTATTGATCAATCTAAGAAAAAGCCCCATGTCATTTTTCCAAGGGAAAGATAAATTATGTATCTATAAATAACTAGCAACGGCTATATGCATGTGAGAAAATTAGCTATGAGGAAGCGGAGTGACCATGTCAGTGAACTTTTAGCTAAGGTACCACCAACACCACAACAACAAACGTATGTAGTTGCAAAAATTTTCTAATTAATGGCTCAATTTTTAGTTAATAAGTTTTAATCAAGGATATCAATACATGAATGAGATTGATATACCTTGACATATGGAGATAATACTCGAATGATCCAATTATCAGTTTTGAATATAGCTCTATGAGAGTATTAGTCATTTTTAATTTTGGTACAATACGAATTTGGTAAAAGTTTATATATGTATGATGTCGCTTTTAAATTATAATAAATTAGTGTGATTACACATAATGTAAAGAATGTTTTGTACACCCATTATTATAATGTTGCACCACTACCTAGAAGAAGACCATCACACTAATATCAGTATGTCAACCAGCGAAAAGAAGCCTTGGACCAGGTTAATGCCGGGTCAAAGAAAACAAGAAAAAAAATCCATGATTCATACATATGTTTGTATGTTTCAGCACTTCAAGAAGTCTGGTGTATTTGAGCGAGGAGCAGAAGGGGCTCCTTAAGTCCACAGTGGAAAGCAGGATGTGAGATGAAGATGTAATGTTTTATACAAACCAAACTGGAAACGAGAAGTCCAATGTCATGTGGTGAGAAGCGGAAGGGACTTTTGGAACCGTTACTAGCTCAAGCACTGTTCTCGATTTCAAAGAAAATGTTAAAAGTCCAAGAAACGTTGGGTGTAGAAATTAAAAAACACAATCAAGAAGTACCTACTCAATGCATCATCCTCGGAAGTATATTGCCTCTCTCTTGGCGGGCTGCATCCCGTCCTTGCCCGAAGGTGTCATGAAAGAGGGGAAGGGGATGGAGGAGGAAGATGATAGCGGGAAGGACTCGACTCTTAATAAAAAGGAAAAAACAATGTTAATCAACGCAACGACAAAAGTACCTTGTGTGCAACACCCATATGGACCCGTGATCCTACCCCTCAAAACATTTCAATCTCGGTAGAGAGATGTCATGGATACCTCCCATGTGTATATATCAAAAAGGAAGAAGTCATTTTACTACCATTAAGTATCTATGTAGTCCACTTAACCCCCTAAACTAAGCCCTTCTTCGATCCAATCTCGGACTCGGATTCCGAGCGACGCGGTTGTTTTGATGGACTCGGTACATAAGCATGGACCACAAGCCTTATGATTAGTACTAGCAACTTGCCCGTGCGTTGCGACGTGAGTTGAAAATTTTGTTATAAACGGTGATCCAATATTAATAGCCGTATAACCAAATAAAAAAGTATGCAATACAATATGTAGATATTATCAACGTCAGCGAATATGTCTTATCAATTACATGGGGTGTTACAGACACCAGTTGTGACCTTCATGTCTTTTATTTAGAACAAACCATCCATATTGATAAACATTTTTTCAACGATGTTATGCTCTTGAATTTATAATTGCAGTACTGTTGCGATCAGTTAAAATTCTGAACATGAAGTTGCAAGACCGCTATAATTATTCCAATTGGATTTCAGTTTGCACTACAAACAGAGAGTGTTAATGTAGCTTTGAATACCGCGTGTGCTTCTGCCCTTTGGAAATACATGCAGCGCGGTGCCCATGTCCATGCAGCACATCTAGATAGAATCAAATTTTAGCTTTATTTACTAATTAAGATGAGGAGTTTAGTGTGTCGTTCATTCTTCACTCTGTATTTCCTTGCACAAACCAGTTCAGAAAAAGGAGTTCAGAGAAAAAAAATTCAGTGAATGCATAAATTGATGACCGAGGGAAGCAAAAAAGATTCAAGTCGACATTCATCTGTTTGTGATGGCTAAAGTTTAATTCCACATCATTCTTGTGCACTAATTAGTGAACGGTGAAACAAGCAAGATGGAAGAATACGTGCATGTAAATGTTGAAGAATCAACCATCGCAAGCATGCATGCAGTGGAGAAGCTACCTGTCCATGTGTCTGTCTTTACGTACTCAACTGTCTATAAATCTCCAACCTTCGCAGCATAGTGCAAGCATGACGTCCTAGCTTTTACTGCTGCGACTTCAGCTTTACAGTGGCACGGTGGAGATTGCGACAATAGGGCGGATGAAACATCGGCGAGCAACGATCGCAGCATGTGCTGTGAGTTGCTTCCAGCGGCGTGACCAAGGGCGACGACGGTGCGATGCGTGGCGCAGGTCGCAGGGCAGCGACGCCAGGCATCACCCAGAGACAGCGTTCGATCGATCGATCGATTGATCGTTGGAGCACAGCCGCCGCACAGGCCATCTTCCTTGGGCCGCAGTTCACCGACCATAAAGCCACAACTAACGCACAAAAGCCCATGGCCCAAACTCCAAAGCCCGTAACGGTTCGATGCTCCAGTCATCCTCTTCCTTCGTCGTTCATGTCGTGGACTGATTGAGGTCTTCAATGGCGGCGCAGTCGGAGAGCAAGGATGTGCGCAAGACAATCAAGGAGAAAGGGGAGCCGGAACCCAACTACCGCAAACAGGATTCTACGATGCTGTCGGCCTTGTTTGGTTAGGCCAAATCAGGCCCGGAACGAGCTCGTTCCGGCCTGATTCGTCTGGCCCGGCTCAAAATCAGGAGGAGGCCGGATTCTCTGTTCGGTTAGATGCGGCCCGTTTTGAAGTCAGGCCCATTCCGGCCGAATTCACCACTCTAAGGCCAGGAAGCAAGCCCTGAGTTTCACCTTCTGGTTCTATTCCGGGCCTGTTTGAATGAACCGGCAGGCTTCACTAATTCCTGGCCTATCACGAAAACGGGTCGGATTCAAACATTTGCTAACCGAACGAGGCCGTACTCGGATTAGAAACGAAGACGTATCCCAACATGTTGTGGAGACGGATATAGTTTGAGAGGCGATCACTTTTGGAAACAAAACGGATAGAATAGAAATCTTGGCAGGACGAAAACGAAAATTTGAGTCGACGATTTCTTTCAGCCTTTTTAGATAAAAAAGAAGATAGTAGAGATTGCGAGGGATCCATGAGGCAAGAAGGCGGATGGACGATGTACACGACCTGCGGCGTTCGGTTCAGCACGGACGGCGTTCCCAGCGATCGATACCGCGTAGCTTCGACGGCACGGTGGTCCGCCGGCAGAGCATTGTTCACTTGGCCAGCGAAGAGCGTCAGCCGTGGCTCGCGCAAGCTCGATCGAGACGTGTTCATGGAGATTTCGCACAAGCTCAGGCGTGCCTTGTGCGTGTGCCGTACGCACTGGTGGACGCGCCTCCTTTGCTCGCAGAATTGGCGCATTGACTCTGGTTCGTGCGAGCCGCCGAGGGAAGCTGAGCTGAGAGGGATGAAAGAGAAAGGGGACGGATGCAGGAGACGGCCTGAACGCTCCCGCCCGGACCCTATTCCAAATGGCGACCGCACCCTGGGTATCTGAGATTCGTCCGATTTGAATTGGGCGATTCGGATGAGGCGTGTTCTCTGCTCTCGCTCAGGGAGAGAAGCAGAGGAGCGCGAAGCGTCCGGCTCCCGCACAGATTCCGGCCGCGCGCCATTCTGGCTTCCATGCCCGACATGCCTCAAGAGTTCATGCCTCAAGGCCGGCCGTGGAGGCGCGCGGAGAGGAAAGGCTAACCGCTAACGAGCTAGCGGTGCCCGTCAGGACGGCCGCGTCGGTCGAGATGCCTCTTCACACAGGCGGGGAGGTCAGCCAACGCCGCGGTGCTGAAGGCGCCATGACCGCCGTTTCTGTCTCCGCCGACTGCGCGAGGTTGAGGAGGCCGGCTGGCCCAAACGCGAAATACTTCGGCCATGAAATCAAAGTTGCTGCTTCGATCGGAGACCAGCAGCGGGATGGCGCGATCGTAAACGTAGCCGCCCCAAAACACTGCACAACACGACGACTCACACACGTGCATGCCGACGATTAAAACTGGCTTAACATCTCTATAAAGTGGACAAAGGGAGCAGCTGTCAGGCGAGGGATACACTCCTGCTATCATGGACTGTACATTGATGCACATCTGCCCACTGAACAATTATGATAGATTGATGAAAGTAAAGTAATGATAAACAATTACTACAATATTGATTAAAAAAGCAATAACCATCGACTAAAATTACATTGCCACAATACAACGGATAATAAACACGGTACGGTAGCTTCAACTCTGTAATTGTCCTTACTAGCTACAACTATTCTCAAATCTCAACAAAATGATGATGGAGTAGTGTGGTTCAGGAACCCGATGTACTTGTGCTTAGAGCGAGAGATCGCAGAGAGCATGTCGTGGGATATGGGGGAATGGGCTCCCAGGCCTGCTATTTTTCTTATCATGCTCGATATGTGAATCTAGTCTAATTAATTGTCATGTCTATTTGGTCGTCATGTCGGTTTTATGCAAAAATATACTCTGTGACGTCGACCGAAAGGACGCTCTCCACGTAAACGCCATACTGAAGAGAGTACTCTAGATTCTGAAAAGGATGTTACCCACCATTGTGTGTGTGTGATTGATTGGTTATGTGCATCTAGCCTGCTGAGAAGAAGATCCACCAGGGAAGCAGGAGGGGCAGCAGCAGGCGTTTGTCTGCATCGACATGACAGGTTTTTTGGATGTCGCAGGGTTATTGGTTTTTGTCTGCATCGGCGTGTTGGGTTTTCTGGACGTCGCATAGTAACTTATTTTGTATGTGTTTGATGTCTTCGTTTCAATTGGCAGACTTATATTATTGTATTAATCCGCTTAACCCCACAGATTCATAGCTTACGTCGCCATCCGCATCATGCATGGTAAGGACGCTCCGCATGCAGAGGCCATGCTGAAAAGAGTACTCAAGATTAAAATTCTGAAAAGGATGTTACCCACCATCATGGGTGTGATTGGCTGGGTGCATGCATCGCTAGCCTGACTGAGAAGAAGATCCACTGGGGCAACAGGAGGGGCGCCCCCCCCCCCCCCCCCCCCCCCCCCAATTTTTGTGACCATGGAAGGGAGGGAGAGAGAGAGAGAGAGAGAGATGGTTGGAGGTTGAAGAAGACATAAAAACGAGGCCTGCTGGATTAGCAGGCTAGAACTTCACCTACTTTTTTTTTTTTGAGAACCTAGAACTTCACCTACTAACCCATCACTATTACTGCATAGAGCCCACTAGTGGCAGCCTAGTCCCAAACGGACAACAGTCAGCCCAAACGACCAATGTCCCATGTTACTTCGATTTTGTAGCATCTTGTACTTGTTGTGCGGTCTCACGAGCGGGATTGCAGCTAGGCAGGTGAGGCCAGTATGCGAGGGCGTGTCTGCTTAGCTGGCCGGCAGCAGGCGTGAGAAGCAAGAAAGCAAGACGTGATGTGAGCATGACTGCACAACAATTCTTATTGCTGGTTCGATTCACAACTATTTGGATTTTGGTTAAACATTATATGGCTAATTTTCACTATTTTATAGATTCAAAACATGTCCAAAGAATATTTTTTTAAGCTTATGCAATTCCAGAACATATTAAGTCACCACTTATCACCCTTTTTTGTGTGTATATGTCGCTTGTCGTGAAGATTAACGGGTTATCACAGGCAGTCCTGTGTAATTATCCCTTTATCTTTGTGTATAAAATCGTCAGAAACATGTTTACATTATGCATGACACAAATTGAGCCTATGTTAACGGAGATGTGGTTCAGCGACCAGTCACTGATTTCGGTTTGGATCTGTCACTGATTTGGTTGTCTGTGAACTAATTAATTTACATATAAACCTACAAATCATGATGATCAAACATAAACTGATCCTTGTACTCTATTTTGTGGCTTGCTTGAGAGAAGGCATAAATGCAGTTGAATAAATCACTTGAATTTATTTGAGTTTAAAAAACAAACTTAATTATTTGACGGGTGGGCTAAATCTGGATTCCACCGACGAGGTATGCTGTAACCATCCCATCAATTGCTCTTTCTTGCCGCCTTCGTTGCTGCTCATCGTATTTGCAACGTTTCAGCCTCTATCTCTACTCTCCATCAAGAACATGTCTCCGCCAACAGTAATGCTAGTATGCATATGGCATATGTAATTAAAGTAACTAGGAGGTGGCCCGCGCAGATTGCGCGGCTAGAATGTTGTATTATTTTATAACCATGATTAAATTAAAAATATGAGAACTAAAGAAAATAATTAATGACAAATTACTGGGCGCCATCTAATTAAGAATGTTTCAGTCTAATCTTGATTTTTTTTCAATTTTGTTTGTGCAAAGAGATTTTCAATACATAGAAATTCACATATTTATATAGTAGAAGGCTACTACTACATTATTGTTTTTTAAAGAACAATATATATTGTTTGCTTGGTTGGTTTGCTGCTCAAATAAGCTAGACCATTCACTTGCTCAATCGTTGATTTAGTTGCCAAAACTAAGCTTACCCAACCATTTTGATCCATGCATCATTTCTGTTGTGATCCGCGGCATCATTTCTGTTGTTCTTGGTCGCTGAGCTGCAATGTTGGACCTTATCACTCTGTATATATTAGTCCCTATTTATTTTCCTACATACGATTAATTCAATCATGCATATAGTCGCAGATGTATTTTCTTTTGCGATGAGATGCATATTTATTTAGACAAATAAAACTACTCAAAACCTGTGTGATTGCCCCTTACCTAGCACGTTCATACGTATGCCAGCTTACGTAAATAAATTCAATTGTCAATATGTGTGATGCAGGGGCTGCATCTGAAAAAATATGATTTTTTATCATGTATCATAATGATCTATAAGTTGAAAAACACAAGTTAAGGTATGAATAACAACCACATAGGCATAAAATAGAACATAGATGTTAATTTTAGTTAAACGGGGTAGTTTTCATTGAAATATAGAAACTATTTACAGGATAAAGTGTGAAAATGAGAAAGTTATTTTCAAATAGAATTAGGCAGTTGGATATAAAAAGGAATAAAAATACACCTCTCATATATAGATTGTTTTTGTTGCATCTTCCTTTTCATGCTTTTCCTTCCCATCACTCTAGGTAGACGATCGCTTAGACGAAATAGGAGTAAAACCTTAGCCATATAGGCTAGAATGATTACACATTCTATGACAAAATAAAACTACAATTATATACGATCGATAGTCTAGCTACTCATGTTGGATCTTTTAAGCAGATACCAACAAATAACTCCAAATCGTGTCAAAGTTGAAGTCTAAAGAAGTTTAGCTGTCACCTTGCCAAAGCTGATAGTTGATTTCACACATAAATCTTGGTCAAACGTGTTTTGCATATCGATATAACCAATGTTCCTGCCAAAGATCAAGTCGTATTTGCAAAAGCTGCTGTGTAGCTCTGGCCCTTCCAAACATGTCAGCGAATCAGCGATGATGATTAATTAGTGAGACCTGGCGGTGGCCGATTTTTTTATTTTTGGTAATTAATAAATCCATAATTTTAAAAACGGTAATCATTAACAAAATTTTTATTAATGGGAAGGACGCTGTTGTGCTTAGCGTCCGAAACCGGACGCTATTTTTGTTAGCGTCCCTCCATGGACGCTGTTCTAAACAGCGTCCCGGCTCTGGTTCGTGGCTTCCCCACCGGATCTGGTTAATACCCATACCACACGGTTAATCGATCACTTTAAACCTAATTGTGGGCCACAGTCGTGCTAAACCTCGTCATCCTGCCGCCATCTGCTATTCTCGGATTGATCGTCCATAATCAATTACTAGATCAAAGAGGTAACCACCTAATTCCTTATTTTTATGGCGTTGATCTCTCTTTCATTGGTTCGTTCTGCCCTCATTGTTGCGCCTTGTGAACTCTAATCTGTTGTGGATCAGGATTAGTGGTTGAGATTATACGTAGCCATGGTGATAATTGAAGTCGTGCTGCGCTCTAATTTATGGCAGCGGTGAAGCTCTTTTGTTCCGGCCTCTGCTAAGATAGGTAATAGTTTCATGCATCTATTAGCTTTCCTGTCAATTACGTGAAGGACTGAAGGTGTACATGCATGGAAATAACACTTGTTAACTACAGATATGTACAAGTAACACATGGACAAATACTTCTTGTTGTTTAGAACGTTGTCTAGTGGTTATAATCCAATTCAGTTTTTTTGCATTCCTTGGCACAGGACAGAAAATGAATGTTATTGTTCTTGCATACATCGACGGGGAAGTTCGCTATCAAGATGCAGGTGTTGAATACAGTATTCCCCCAAAACTCACTTTCCCAGCTACAGAGAATACCACATTAGAAGATGTCAAAAATGAAATTTATCAAGGACTTGGATATGTTGCCAATCAGATTTCATTGAGCTTACGGGCACGGTTTGATATTGGGGCTCCTGGGCCACACTATTTTCAGTTGATCCCCATATATGAGGATAGAGGATGGCAGATGGTTTTTGAAAGGACGAAAGCACGAACAAATTGGCAGGTAATTGAGTTGTATGTTGAATGCACGCCAAGTGAAAATAGGATGAGTCAGGCAGGAAGTAATGTGCCAATGCCAGTCAGCCAACAAGGAAAGACATCAGTAGGTGCTGTGGAGCAAAATACATTTCATCCTTCAGTTTTGCCACATCTCAGTTCTGGTGTCCATGATGAAAATCGATCAGCAGTGACATACTCTCCTCTTAACAACAACATTGGTGCAACAACAGGAAGGGAAGATGATATCATAGAGGAGATGTATGTTGGGCAGGAGACAGATGAGGCATATGATACATTTGGCCTAGACGATGACGACGATGATGATGAGCATGAATCAGATGAGTACACAGAGGATGAGGATTCACCACAAAGGGTAGTACATTCTGTAGATGCAGTTCCGCTCATTAGAGGATTTGGGCAGCGTCATGTGAAAGCATTCCATGATATATCAACATTGAAGGAAGCAGTAGCAGATCCTTGTACTCGGACAGCTAACAAGGGACACGCATTAGAGCATTGAAGGAAGCAGTAGCAGATCCTTGTAATCAGATGAGCCACGCGGAGCAGAACAGCGTCCCTCAAGGGACGCTAACAAAAACAGCGTCCTGTTTCGGACGCTAAGAACAACAGCGTCCTTCCCATTAATAAAAATTTTGTTAATGATTACTGTTTTTAAAATTCCGGATTTATTAATTACCAAAAATAAAAAAATCGGTCGCGGTGGCAAATACAGTAATTATATCAAAACCTCAAACAGTTATGCTTATGCTATGCATGCACGAACCATGGTCGTCGCCACTCTCATTAAGATGCTTCCTTCTTCTCCAACAGCCTCAACATCAATTGAGATGCCCTAAAAAAAACATCAATTGAGATTCCCAACGTATCTTCCTCTTGCTCTGCTAATCAAATAGTATAGACACAACAACGTTAGGATATATCAATGTTTTTCACGGGCGAGATCCGACAATGTGCTGCAGACCAGATCAACACACACCAATTACACTCCTAGACTACGCCATCTGCTTGCTTATCATCCATTATAATTATCGTAACCTCTTATCGCGGCCAACACTTCAGTGCCTTTGCAATCTTGAACTCTTGCATTTTTTTTAGCTGTAATCGCCATGCCAACTGCCTCTTGTACCTTTAGCCTCACGAATCACGATCTCGCGTGAACGCAACTATGATATCAGCGTATTCAATTTCGTGGATGGCTTGACTTGAAACACGTGCTCACGATCAGTCGTTTCCAATGTGTGATCAGTGCGCACCGCCCAGTCCGGTAGTGCCAGTTCCCATCACGAAGTGCCCGCACGCTGTCACATGGTCTAGGTCATCCATGCCTGGCGCGTCCATAATTTTAACATCATGGAAGTGTTCCATGGGGGCCGGTCACCATCCATCCATGGCGCCCTGCAGATTCGCGTTGCCTCTGCGCTCATGTTTTTCCCCCGTCCACCTAGCGGCTTCATCGATCTCTCGTTGATCTTTCACACAGACAGATTTGTCAAGTTAGGACTAACGTTACGTTGCCTAGGCCAAAGCCTTTGCTCGACATGTTCGCGCGCCGTGAACTTCTCGTATATATGCCCCGGTGACTACGATTGTGCCAATCTTGTTCGCTCATTAAGCATGTCGCACACCAGCCGCCTTCAAGAATATGTTCACGTCACAAATCCTCTATGACCATGCGACCGCTCATCTCTGCATATTCGCTGGTAACTATCTCGTCGTCTTCTATTTTGGCTACATCACGTCCCAGCCATTGTTGTTGGTTTGAAGCCCTAAATTGGTTTGTAGAATTAATGGAGTCAGCAAGACTATATTATATCGTACGATGCCGGCAATCAACTTGACACCTTTGTTGTGAAACGTATAGATTAGGGACTTGACTCACCTAAGCTAGGACCGTGTAGCTCTTTTCTTACCGTATACTTATATCTCTCCTTTTATTATTTATTCCGAATCTTATCAGCTTACAAATTGTATCTGGTGTGGACTCTTTGGTTAATCTAGACCGTTAGATGTTCATAAAATCCAACGGTTCATATCTTTATTTTTTCTCTGATTAACGTGGGAATTTCGCGGTCTTGAGAGCGAACGTGGTGGCTTCTTTTTCTCTTCAAATACTAAGATAACTAGTAGGCCTGCCCGCGCATTTGCGCGGCTAGATTTGTTAACTATTTGAATTTATTTTCACATTATTTCAAAAGTTTAAACATACTTTATTATTATTTCTATAGTATTTCTAATATAGCTGCAATTGTTTGGAGAAATTTCTCGCCGAGTCTTGTTTGAGTGTGTGATGATATTTCTAACATAGCTGAATATTTGAATATATGCATCCTTTATTAAACCAAGAAAACTGAATAGAATTGATATTTCTAACAATTCTTTTTTGTAATTTGTTTGGTCAAGCCACTTTGCTTATTATGATTCTTCCATCAACATTCTTTCATCTTGAACATGTTTTTTTTTAAAAAAAATTGTTTTAAGATACTAAGGCAGATAACATGATTTTAGCGTAAGAAAGACACAACACAAATAAAAAATATGCAGTACATTTAGTTAAAATAATATAATGCAATCTAATTTTAACAATCATATAGTCTTATAGTTCATAATAGTGTAATGTTAAATGTGCTCTTTATTTTTCGTCAATTATTTTGCTTGTTTTCGCATTTAATAGACATATGTATACATATTTATTATCTATATATTCACTTAATGAGGATAAATATTGTTAATGTTGAACCACTAAGGCATTACACATTATGATTCTATGTAACTTATGTTTCAACTAAACTATATATGGGCCAAGCAAGGCTTCGAACCCTATTATAGTGTAACCTAATAATCTAAAAAGGAATTATATTTTACATTCATATGATTTTAAATTTACTTTGACAAATATTCAATTGTGTATGAAATGTTAAAATAGACATCTATTTACTATTTTTTATTATTTTGAATTTAGTTGTTTTTAGACTCATGATAGCATTGTAGGTAAGTTAGAAATCGGAATTATGGATATTTTTAACTATTTTTTTACTCATAATGGCATGGTAAGTAATTTAGAAATATGTGTGAAGGATATTTTTATCTTTTTTTATTCCTAATTTAGCTATTTTTGGCTCATAATGGCATGGTGGGTAATTTAGAAATATGTGTTAAGGGTATTTTTGTCTATTTTTTATTATTTCGAATTTAGCTTTTTCATAAATATTTATAGAGGGTTTTGTGACTAATTGTTTCATAATGGCAGTGGTGGGTAATTTTCTCTTCTTATTTTCTCGGATTAACGTGGGAATTTCTAGCATTTTAGAGCGAACGTGGTGGCTCCTTTTTCTCTTCAATTATATATGTAATAGATAGATAGATGCTTGGCAACATTAAGCTCGCCCTATGCCCTTGCGAACAGTAAGGCTGGCCCTGTTCCTGATTTCTGATCGAAAAAAAGTTTATTCAGTCATCACTTAGTCAAAGTAGAAAACGTTGCATGCTTTGCAGGACAAAAATCCTCCGGTGTTCGGTGTGTGTGTACCAATTAAGTTGATCGCAAGCATCGCGGACGGCGAGAATTGCAAATGCTTGTCGTCTCCGAAATGTTTGACGCACAGCCGGCAGAGATCATCTCGTCGTGTTCAACTCCATGCCAGTATGGCCGGCCAAAATGCTAGTAGGTCTGTTCATCGGCCTGTTGGAGTTCGCGGGTGCAGGACTTGCAGTAGCAGATCGAGGCTGAGCTGGCAACGGGGCTTGCGGTTGCGGACACCGTTGACGAGGGCGGTGGAAGGCTGCGAGGGATCCGTGAGGCAAAAAGGCCGATCGACGCTGGAAACTACCTGCGGGGTTCAGCACGGACGGCGTTCAGTGCCATGGACACGGCGCAGCTTCGAATCGACAGCATGGTGGCAGAGCACGCTTCACTTGGCCAGCGAGCGAAGAGCGTAAGCGGTGGCTCAATCGAGACGTGTTCATGGAAATTCCACCCAAGCTCGGGCCTCTGGCGAGCTTTGTCCCTGTGATTTTGCGCACTGGACGCGCCTCCTCTGCTCATGGAATTGGCGCCTGCAGTTGCAGGGCTTGAAGCAGAGCTAGGCAAACGGTTGCTAGGCATTGGTTCTGGTTCGTGCGCGGCGCGGGAATCTGAGAGGGTTGAAAGCGGAAGAGAAGAGATGTAGGAGACGGCCTGAACGCGGCGGCCCTCGGTCGGGTCGCGACGTGCAGCAGGGGCGGCGTTCCTGGGGATGCCGAGGATTGTCGCTATTTCAAATAGCGACCACCCGGACGGCGAGATCGTGCCCCGATCGAGTTCATGCCTCAAGGACGGCCGTGGAGGCGCGCGGAGAGGAAAGGCTCACGGGCTAGCAATGATCGTCAGGACGGCCGCTTCGGTCGAGACGCCTCTTCACGCGTTGGTGCCCGGCGGGGGAGGCAACGCGCAGATAGGTAGGTCAGCCAACGCTGCGGCGCTCAAGGCGAGCTCGCGCCATGATCGCCGTTTCGAAATAGCGACCACCCCCCAGGTCGCTAGAACGCCGCGTCCATGCCGTAGGTCACCAAAGCCCTCCTCTTCCTCCCGGAATCGTTTCTCTGTGCCCCAGCCTGGGCGATCATTTTCCAGTCCACGATACATACAACAAGACAGGTCGCGCCCCCGGAGGAGAGCCACGGCATGCGTGGCGAGGACCTGCACCGCAAGTCCAGCCGGAGTACGTAGGAAGTCAGCCGCGATTGCTTCGCCGTCGGAGAAGAACGCGTCATGAACTCTAGCAAATCCAAGCCACAATTCAACGACGTGAACACCCGCATGGCGCCTCCAGTCCGTGCCCAAGCTCCACTGCTGCCCTGTCCGCGCACACCCGCATCATGCGTGCAGAGGTAGGTCGACGACAGCATCCAAACGCGCTTCCGCTACACAGCACGAATGCAGCTGTCGTGGCTGCCCCTGCTGCCTTTGCTGGTCAATCGATCTCCAGGCGAGAGAGTTGCAACGCGCCGGCCATGACAGACAGGACGGCGTTCCCGAGCAGAGCACTATGTCGAGCCACAACACGGCGCTTTCTTAACAAAGCTGGCCAAATGGCCTTCTCTCTCTCTCTCTCTCTCTCTCTCTCTCTAAAAGAAAGGGTTCACTGAATCGAAAAAATATATATATTTTTAAAAATGTGTGTCACGTAGCTTCAGCGAATAAGACGACGACTCTCTTGCATGCCAACCAAACAACTTATAACAAACACGAAAATGTCTCTATAAAGTGGACAAAGGGAGCCGTCGTCTTGACTCCTCCTCGCCATACACATCCATACAGCTAAGGGACGCATTCGTGCTAAGACGCTAATCATGTACTGTATTGTTACAGACCTTACTTATAAGCATCATACAGTTATGATAGATTGTACTGCTACAGACCAACCCATTGAACAATTATGATAGTAGATTGATAACAGAAAAGTAGTTATAAACCAGTGATCTTCACACTCTTCAGGTGCTTGTGCCGGTGTCCTGCCATCTGCCTCAGAGGTGATGGATCTCCAACAATCGAGTGATGCTGCATCCGTTGTTGCGATACCCGATGACGAAACCTAAGATGATTGAATTAATGGTTCCACCATAGCTAGTATACAAACTTCTGAACAATGACTTACACCTAAGACAAAAGACTCCAGCAAAGGAGCACCATCAAGAAAAGAAACTACAGAGAAGCAGTCATAAGCACGGCAAAATGCTGCTCCATAAAGAGTAATACTCAAGTACTTGAGATGGAGGAATGTGCTTTGCGAAATTTCTGGTGTTAACCACCTGCACAAAGATGTTCCAGACACATTAAGTTAAAGGGTCAAGAACATGCCTCACGAGATGAACCAATGGAAAGAGTTTCCATATTTGGCACAACAGACGAAAGCTTGGCACAAGCATAAATGACGGCGCAATGCTTACTCAACATTATGTGCTTCGATTGCTTGGTTTGCTCGTCTTTATTTACTTATTTTGTTATCTTTTCATTGCTCTGGTATTATTTGAAGATAAGCTTACTACAAGCGATCCATCCGCTTGTCATTGCAACAACCTAGGACTCCTGACTAGCTACAACTATTCTCAAATCTCAACAAGATGATGATGGAGTAGTGTGGTTCAGAAACCCGATGCACTTGTGCCTAGAGCAAGAGATCGGAGAGAGCATGTAGTGGGGTATGGGGGCATGGGCTCCTAGGCATGCTGTTTTTCGATCTTATCATGGTTGATATATGTGAATCTATTCTAACTAATTGTCATCTAAAAAGGATGTTACCCGCCATTATGGGTGTGATTGGTTGGCTGCATGCATCTAGCCTGGCTGGGAAGAAGATCCACCAGGGCAGCAGGAGGGACCCAAGCCTTTCTAAATTTTTGTTACCATGCATGGAAGAGAGAGATCGATGGCTAGCTGGAGGTTGACGAAGACATAAAAACGAGGTCTGGTGGCGAAGCGGGCTAGAACTTCACCTACTAACCCATCACTATTACTGCATGGAGCTCAATTGTGGCAGCGCGGTCCCAAACGAACAGCAACAAGTCCAAACGATCAACATCCCATGTTACTTTTTTTTTTTTAGGGCAAATCACCAGAGCTTTCATTAACTTATAGCAGGATTACAATCTCTAGTTACAGCTCCCATCAGCCAGTTCGGAGTGTAACCAATACAAGATACAAACCTATTACTAGCAGTAGGCATTTTCGCACAGCAGTGAGCTGCCAAATTTGCCTCCTGCCTCACAAACGAAATATCAAAAGAACTAAATCTCCTGCTAAGCTCTTGGATTTCATGCCAAAACCCACAAATTGCTGAACGATCAGGTGTCCCAGCACGTAGAGAGTTTGCAAGTGAGATATTATCGATCTCCAGAATAGCTTTGTCGCAGCCCAATGCCACTGCTAGCAACAAGCCATCTCTCGCCGCCATCGCTTCTGCTGTAGCAGCATCGGCAAGGTTCTGCACCCATCTTCCTTCCGCGGCAAGTGTAATGCCTTCCTCATTCCGCAGAATTGCTCCAGTAGCTCCCGTACCCGAATCCACTTGGAAAGCACCATCTGTGTTCACTTTAATCCACCCAGGGTCTGGTGGTTTCCATCTCTCAAGGATTCTAGGTTGCACTGGTCTGTTATCCTCTCCCAAACACACCAGGTCCTCTAGCATCTTTGCTACATGCCTTGCCGCCACATTTGCACTCCATTGAGTCTTGCCATGGTTTCTAGCATTGCGCCCTGTCCATAGAGACCAGATACCACATACCAGCACATTCGCATCTGCATTAGAGCATAAGTGGCCCGATAAAATGTCCTTTGCCCATGTGTGAGGATGCAGGTTCGGGATTTTTACTCCTGTTATTCCCCGTACTGCTTCCCAAAAGCGCTGAGCATACGTGCATTCCATGGCCACATGATATAAGCTTTCTGCTGGGTCACCACAAGCCTCACAGCGACTTTCCTTCAGCACATGTCGCCTCTTAAGTTCAGCTTTGCTTGGCATAAAATTATTAATGACCCTCCACCAGAATATCTGAACTTTGGGCGGTATTTTCATTTTCCACAGTACCTTCCACCAATGGCCCTCATCTGAAGCAGCTGCAGTGTTTTCTCGTAGCAATTGGCGCTGCTCTGCTTCCTGTTTCAGCACTCTGTAGGCCGAACGAACAGCGTAGTAACCACTCTTTTCAAACGCCCAAGCATATATATCTTCTTCACCATGTCTTGTTGGGTGTACCTTGAGTATCTCCTCCACATCCATCGCAAGAACGAGTTTTTAATAAGAGGTACATTCCAGACTCGCGTACCCGGCATAAACAGCTCATTCACCATGCCTACATGTGTCTCCTCTAGCCTGACCCGTGGCTTGAGTGAATTGATCCCCGAAATCCAATTATCCTCCCAGATGTTAATGGTGGACCCCGGGCCTACTCTCTTGATTATCCCTCTCTTCAGAATGTCTCTTCCAAGGACCATAGCTTTCCAGGTTTCAGAGCAGTTTCTTTTTCTTGAAGCTGAGAGGAAATCACCATTCGGAAAATATTTACCCTTGATTACCTTAGTGCAGAGAGCATCTGGCCTTGTCATCAACCTCCAGCCTTGCTTGCCCAGCATTGCTTTGTTGAAGAGCTGGAGATCACGAAAACCCATCCCTCCTTGCCCTTTTGATAAAGTCTATCTTGGAGGACTACAACAGGGGTTGTGGCCAGCTGGTAAACAAGAATAAATCAGCAATTTTCTTTAGTACAAACTGTGATGATGATATGAAGCAATCAGTGCACGTGACCCTCGGCATTGATGCGGAAGCACTAGGTGAGAAGTACCTCGGACTCCCAACAGCTGTAGGCACGGCAGCAGATGGCACTTTCGATTATGGGGCCGATAGAGTTCGTGGTTTTGTATGTGGATGGGGTGAGAACACGCCAAGCTGTGCCGCGAGGGAAGTGCTAGTGAAAGCTAATGCACAGGCTGTCCCGACATACCCCATGAGTTGTTTCAAACTGCCGGCTAGAGTTTGTGACAAGATGAAAACATACATCTCGAATTATTGGTGGGGCAGTTCGATCGATAACATCCCATGTTGCTTTGATTTGGCAGCATCTTCTGGTGCCGTGTCGCGAGCGGGCTTGTAGCTGGGCAGGTGAGGCATACACATTTAATTTATATACTAAATTTTGGTCCATCCGTAAATTAACAGATAGATCAGGATCGCCACAACAAAAATTTGGGTTCATTATTTTTTCTTTCGAGAGACAGGCTGAGCTCACTCCAATTGATTCAGTTTACTTTCTTTTCAGGCATGTTTTATGGTTCAGCTACGGGACATCTTGGCCCAAAAGGCCCAATTTCTCGTCATCGTGGGCCCAAACCGCGTCCTACATTTCCTCGACCCATCCGGCCATCCCCGTCGATCTCGCCGGCGACACCACTACCCCGCCGTCCAGTTCCGCCGCTCCGGCGACACCCACCTCCTGCTCGTCCGACTCAGCCACGGATCGAGATGGATCCTGACGATGTGGGTAGTGATCGAGCGGGAGGACGGGTCCCTCACCCCCCTCGCCTACCCCCTCCTCTCCGTCGCCGCCCTCGCCGCTGTCCTCCTCCTCCCTTACTTCTCCGTGAGGACCGCTACGCACGCCACAGGTTCCTCATCTCCCTTCTACCTCGGCACCGCTCCCTTCCTCCGGTTCCGACGCGCCTTCCTCTTCTCGTCACCCTCTTCTGCATCGCGTCCGGTGAGTGGCGCCCTCCGATCTCCTAACTTTGTTGAGCTTGCATGCGAGGCTAGCTTTGAGGCCTTTTTTTTTTTGTTTTGTAGTGGTTGAGGGAATCCATTTCGTGTTCGGGAGGATGAATTCGCGCGGTGTGGGCTCGGCAGGGAGCAAATGGCCGCGCGGCTTGCTGCCGCCGCGGCTGCTGCGCTCTTCCTCGGTGGATTTTCCGGCGTTATCTCCAATAAAATGTGAGTTTCTTAAGAATTGTTCTGTGCCGATGTGTTATCGTCTGGTTTTAGAGCAGGAGTCTACTAGGTGATGAAACGTGTTGTATAGCTTGTTCAGTTCGCCCCACATTGGTTGGTGCCATTCACAAGTATCTAAACATGGTGATCGCCAGACCGGTGTGCTCGTGCCAGATTTGATATTTGAGCCAACCCATTGTATAATCCGCACCAGCTTATGCACTCTGTATACACCGATTTTTTTTTTTAGCAAGTTCTGATGTCTGGCTGATTGATCATCTAGAGGTTGTTTTTGTGACCACTTATCCTCATTTGCGTAAGAAGTTTCTGATGCCTGGCTGACTCGCTTTGTGTTATATACTGTGCTAGGCTTACCAATGTCATTTTGTGATGGAGAGTGATTAACAACCAATGTTTCAACATATATTTTTGAACCCTGCATTGGCGTAACTTTCCTGTTGTATATGTTTGCACAATCCTTCATCACCTGGTTTAGCCATTATTTTCCTTGACATATGGCTTTTGAGTCCTGACAGTATAGTGGTCTAGTACTATTTGTCTGATGGTACACCATAAAAATACTGAAGACTAGTTTGGCTGATGCATATATAGCATCTAGTATTTATTTTTGTTCTATGCCTTGATTGTTAGGGGTAAACCTATGTGGGTGCCAGCAGATTCGACGGTATAGAAGTCATGTCTTGCTGATGATAATCTTAAAACTTGGAGTAGTTAAAGGTTATCATGATTTTTGTCCAGAAGAAAAAAAAGGTTATGATGCTGTTTTTGTCTCTGTAGAATTTTGTTCTTTAGCTGTATGTAATCCTTTCTAGCAGTTGTCAACTTTTATATTTTTTCCATACTGACAATTTATATTAACTGATATTCATAGGGGACCTCGACGGACTTGCATATTTTACTGGGTACTTCAGCTTGCAGTGGGTGCCATGAAGAGTTTCAGTGGACTTCGCTGTTCATGGATCAACAATTTTATTCTGGCTCTTGCCTCTTCAGTTTTCTCTTTCTGTTTTGAGATGTTGATTGTAGTGGAGCATGAGAAGGTTCGTGTTTTTGGAATGCTTTATGAGCTATTCACTGCATTAGTTAATGTTGTCCTAATTGTTAACTGATTTCATCCAAATTTTTCAGCAAGATCAGAAGCAAGACTTGCTGTTTGATACATTCTGGCTGATGACATTCTTTGAATCGGTGTCTCTTATTGGAAGCCAAGGAATCACAAATTTACTGGTTGATGAGGACAGCAATGGGTTCTTGCTTCCCTATGCCTTTGCAGCCTCATTATCAATAGTGGGAATTCTCTATATCAGAAATGCATCAAGTACCACTCAGCATGCATCTGCCATTGGGAGCTACCAAAAATCATTTTTTGCTCATGTCCTCAGAGGTGAGTGGTGAGTCTTCTTGCTTGCTTCGCCGTGCTTTCTGTTTCTGTTTCTGTTTCTCATTTCTGTTAATGAAACTATTTTAATTTCTGTATTATAAGACTAAGAAATACGAGATGCTCAACACAGTTCTGCAGCCTTCTAGATAGAATGCTTTTGCCTTGTGAATATTAACCATGAAAATTTGAACCATCAGGAAATTTGATTGTAAATAATAAAAATACCCAGGAGTGCATTATCACATTATAATGCATATATTTTTGGTTTCCTTGAGCTAAAGTTATAGTTTTGCGATTCATTATTGTTATATAAAATGGTTTCTGATTTGTAAAATGCATAAATGGATGTAGTATTTCCATGACAAATATGAACTTGTGAGTATGGTGTTTTTATCTTTACCGTTCAAAAGAAATATGAACTTGTGACTCGTCATTGTTAATTCTAGTGCAGCATTTCATTTATCTGGTCAAGCTATTCAGTACTTACCTGACCAACATTACTATTATTACTATGTATTTCAGACAAAAGAGTACTGATCCTGGTCTTTGCCCAAGCAAGTATACATTTTGCCATGTCAGCGTTTTGGTTTCTCTGGGCACCTACCATAGTGGTATGTGCCTGCACTGATTTCTTTTTTCCGTTTTGTTTCCTTTCTGTTGTTATATGATTAGTTTAGCCAACTGAATATCGAAATCAAGCTACCATTCTCATAGACACGCTGATTGGCACAAGCTGATGGAAGGTATGCTCAACTGTCGCTAATTTACCCGTGTTTCTTGGCCTCAAGAATGCTTGGAACCGCTGGTTTTCCATGGTTTTACGGAGCCACAGCTCCTTTCTAAAACGAGGACAGCCTAACAATAGCATATGTTTCTGCTGGACTGGCTTTGTCTATTGCAGCTTATGACTACCAGGTATGCAATACATATATTTCCAAAGCAGTGCAGTTCAGATTGGTGCCCGAAGTCTAATAAGAAGTGCCGTTCTTTCAACAGGAGATTGGAGTATTGGTGATATTGTTCTGCGTCTTCCACGCATGTGTCGGCTTTATTCTACCTTCACTAGCGAGACTGAGAACAATGTAAGCTAATGATGTGTGCAAGTAGAATCGAGTATAAAACATTTAGTGCTTTCTTTTACATAGATGGTCCTGCTGTAGGTACCTGCCAAACGAACTGCGTGGTGGCATGATGAGCTTCTCGCTGTCACTAGCAAATGCCGCTACCTTCGTTTTCCTATTACAGGTAGGCATTTGAAGTTATCTTGACAGTGAACCCTGATGTATCCATATGTTTACACGCCGCTGAGAGCATTCCTTTTCTTCTGCAGGGTGCCTACCATCGAAACGTTACAAATTCAACCTTTCTGGGTCTTGCGTCCTTTGGCTTGCTAGGAGCTGGTGGTTGCATTCATATGTTGAGGCGGTGGAGAAAGCACCCTCGCCAGAATACTCGTAGTTTGTAGGAGCTTGATGCATACACAATACATTCAACTTTGTAGCTTTCTAGTATTTCACATTTTTGTCAGTTACCCTCATCTGGAAACTCACGGTAACACTTAAAATCAGTGATCACTTGTGCAGCATATCAGAAGTCAGGTCTAGAACAAGGTTCTCTGTTAAAAGAATTTTTTGTCAACATGATGGCTGACGCTTTCTGTATTCTGTTCTCTTCATGTAATCTCACAAATGACAGATAGCAGGGCCATCGATTTGGTGGTCTCTGCATATAATATCGTGATTGTAACATACCCTGATTGAGATACCAATACCATATAGGAAGGAGTATGTTCATTGTTCCTCCGTTTTGTTCTCACAATGAGTGCTGTTGTGGGCTGGAGCTAGCTTTTGAAGTGACATAGTCAGATTCGTGTCCAGCAGAACACGTCATATGGGTCTTTCCCATTTTAATTGTCTAAAATGTACTTGCGCTTTCGTGGCCAGATTTACGAAGAAGAGATGAAAAACGTTTTCCTCTGCTTTCGTTTTCTGATGGTTTTCTCGTCTCAAACTGCCATATCAAAATTGAAGACGAAAAGGCTTGTTCATTTCGTTTAGAACTAAATTTTAGGACTGGGAATCTTGCTATTTAAGGGTATTAAATAAACTCTAATTATAAAACTAATTGCAGAACCCCTGGGTTAATTCGCGAGACGAATCGAATGAGGATAATTAAATCGAACAGGGAATCTTGCTATTTAAGGGTATTAAATAAAGTCTAATTACAAAACTAATTGCAGAACCCTTGGGTTAATTCGCGAGACGTATCTAATGAGGATAATTAAGCCGTGATTAGATGATGGTTACTGTAGCATCGCTGTAGCAAAACATAGACTAATTAGGCTCGTTAGATACATTTCGTAAATTAGCATTCATATGTCAAAACAGTTTTGTAATTAGACTTTATTTAGTACTTCTAAATAGCAAGATTCTTTTTAATGTGACATGTCTAAATTTTAGTTTAAGAGGAAACGAACAGTGTAAATTACGCAGAATTCGGACAGATTAGGACCAGCCAATTGCCCCTGCTGCTGGACACATTAGCGTAGCGTCGTCATCCGATTGTCTAGTGCGATGCGAACTCCGTGGACTTGTTGAATGTCGGAGTCTGAAGATTTGCTCAGCATCGACCCGGCCGACCCGGCGCTTCACCCTCGTACGTACGTTCCAGTGCACGCCTTGGCGGACGTGACTGGTCTAGCTGACACTTCATGCGTTCCCGAGCTATGTGGCGAGGCCGAGGCCGGGCCGATATATAGGCATACAACGCATGGCGTTGCATTGCCTTATATGCCCGTAGGAGCGAGCATCGCGCTGTGCAACAAGCCCCCAACAAGCCAATTTCACCTTGTTCTCGACGAAGTCAAGACAAAAGGCAATGCGAGAAGAAGGCTTCCACGCTGGGCTAGCTTATGGAGGTTTGCTTCAGAAAATGCTTTGCTAGGTTGGGAGAAACGGGTCCAGGCGGCGTTCCAGAGCTCTGCGTCGCTATGCGATCGAGTGCAGCGTTAGTTGGCGTGCACTACTCCGGTGTATTGGACGCCACTGCACCGTGCACGCGCGCGGCCGTCGGGGAGCGGGCCGCATCGATCATCCCCGAGGTCGAAAGGAACGCCGCATTGACCGGTGCTCACGAATCACGGCCTGGAAACCAGATCGCCGTTGAGCCGATTCGTCGTGCAGAGAGCTTCTGCTCGCCGCCAGGCAAGTCCTGGTGACGGAGAACAGTGGTGGTCGCGCCACGGCTGACCCTCTTCTCTTGACCGGCACCGCTCACCGCTGCAGCGCGTACGGCCGGCGGCAAGCCGTTCCATGAACGAGTCTCGGATCGCGCCGCCGCTAGTCCCAATTCCCCGGCAGGAACGTGGTCTCTGCTTCTCCTGAGCCGGCGCGGCGGAGGAGCAGTGCCCCTGAGCAGAGGAAGACGGCTCCTCTAATCATTGCCGTAACTGCTTTTGATTGACTGGCAGTATATTTGTTATTGTTCATATAGCACCACAGACTTCGTAAGCAGTAAAAAACAACCAATCATCTGCAATATGCAGCGCCCTTAATTGGGCAGACTGCGAGTACAGCCCGCACACATAAGTACATGCACGGAGGATGCAAAACTCACAAAAGATACATCTTAGAATAAACACACGCCTACATACATTATCCGCAAAAGACTTTCATATTGAAGGAAATGATTATAGTGCCAAAGCACATCACTCATGTGTCTATCAAAATTCGAGCAGTTCCTCCTCTTCCTTGGTCTGTGGTGTGTTTTTTCCGAAGGGCTGTTCTACTTCGGTAAGCATAGGGCATCCGAGTATCCTGACATACTGTATGGACGAAAGACAATGTGGTGCCTCAATGGATGACAACTCCTTGCAGCTGTAGAGGAGTAGGTATTTGAGCGTCTTTGTACTGGCGATCGAACTCAATGGGATGAACTTGACGTTGTCACATCCAATCAACTTCAAGAGGGTGAGAGAGGTGAGGTTCTCTAGGCAGGCTGGAAATGACCTTTCGAGCTCACCACATCCCCCCAAAAACAGTCGTCTGAGTGAGGGGGGCAAAACCATTTCCCGTGGGCACACCAACTTCTCACAAATAAAGATTCCCAGGTCTTCTAGGAAAGCAAATCTCACAAAGTTATGGGCCGCTATTGTTACTAATCCGTCACATACTTCAAGCTTCATCGACCGGAGGGATGGCAGGTTCTCTGGGGACAAGAACTGGCCAAGATCTGTAAGCTTACTGCAGCCGTGAAGACGTAAAGTAGTCATGTGTGAGAAGGAAGAGCAACTGATACTTCCGCTTGCATGGTTCTGCTGAGGTAAGGTACCATCAGCATTGCTTTCCAGGCCAGAACAAAAACAGAGCTCCAGGCTTTTTAAATTCGGCAGGTCTTGTGGATTGAACCAGCTTGGAAACCAATCACCATAAAAGTAACTGACTTTAAGATGTTCAATTCTTGGATGAGGACGCAAGCCTTCGATTACATCATTCATGATGCACGTCGACCCTCCACAAGAAAAGATCCAACGTAGATCTAATACATTGACGTATTGCTTGTCAGCAAGCCTAGCCTCAGAAGCCTCTTCCTTGCTCTGAACGTGATGAAGTTTCAATATAGTTAGCGTTCCACTGAGCTGATTCATGCCCTTTAGTTCGCCAATTCTCCACCCATTCTCTTCTCTAACTGTAAACTGCTTCAACTTTCGCAAACTAGACAGATTTCCAATCCCACTTATACTTTCTAAAGCCTCATGGGCTTCTGATGTCAGTGCTAACTGGCGCAGATTGATTAGCTTTGTTACATCCCGGTGAACTGTTTGCAGACTCGAACTAGTCGCATCAAGAACTTGTAGGCTGCAAAGGCGCCAGAATTTCTCTGGTAATTTTTGTATCTTGCTATGAGATATGTCAAGATGGCGGAGGCTATTCAACTCACATATGCTTTCATGTAGCTTCTCCAACATGCAACCCTTTAGGCTCAGAAACAGGATGTTGGTGAGATGATTGAAGTCGGTGATCTCAACATTGAATCTGGGTCGAAACCTAAGTGAACGCAATTTATTCAGATGTTTAATCTTTCTCATTCTGCTCAATGATTCATCATCGACCTCGACAGACATATGACGAACTGTGTGCGGCACTCTCCCCTGGTCTGGATGGCTTGAATCTTGCATCAAGAAGCATTCATCCACAGACACAGACTGCGCCATATCATGAATCAAGTCATGCATTACATATCTATCTTGGTTGGGAAACTTTGGATCAGTTTGAAAAAGAAATCTGCTTCTCAATTCATCCAAATATCCCATCCCCACGTCCTCAAGACGCTCGGTTCCCTTTGACACAAGAAAGCCCTCTGCCACCCAAATGTCAACTAACTCATGTCTTTGGAAGCTGTAATCTTTTGGAAACATGGAGCAGAATGCAAAGCATTTCTTATGATCTTGTGGGAGATACAAGTAGCTCAGTTGAAGGACTGGTAATATCTCGTTATCCTCATGCTGGAGCTGCCACAGTTTACTATTCTGGATAGTCCTCCAATGTTCCACGGTCAGCTCCATACTCAACAAGCGCCCAAGGGTTTTGGCAGCCAAAGGAGACCCACACAACCTAGACGAAATGCTCTTACCAATAACTTGCAATTCAGGATACGATTCTGGCTTCCTGTTACCAAATGAACACTTCCTGAAGAACTCCCAAAATATATCGTCAGACAACCCCCCGAGCTGGACAGGCTGACAGTTGCTGGTTTTGATAAGATCAGCAACCTTTGGGTATCTTGTAGTAACTAAAATCATGCTACCTTCAAACCCTTGCCTCAATGGTGCATAAAACTCCTCCCATTGGGAATTAGCATTCGGCCAAATATCATCCAACACCAAAAGGAACTTTTGGCGCTTGAGCCGTTCCTCCAATTCTTCTCGAAGAGCATTAAAACTGCATGGGCCGTTGAACTTTTTCCCAGGGATGGATTCGACAATTTCCTTTGTCATCCTTTTCTTATCAAAGACGTCTGAAACACAAACCCATATCCTAACACCAAAGTGGCGCTTCACCCTTGAATCATTGTAGATGACTTGAGCCAGAGTAGTCTTCCCCACCCCACCAATGCCAACAATCGGCATAACAGAAACTTTGTTGTTGGTGTAGTTAATATCAGCAAGTCCGGCCTCATCCCTAATCTGACATTTTGGTCGTTTGGCTGGTATGAACGATGTAGATGCGTCCCCATCTGTTGGTTTTGCTCTCTTTTCATTAGACTTGGCAGATCTAGTGAGTGGCACACCCAATTGTTTCATCACCTGGTTACGTTCAGCGTCACGGTCAATCATCACACCCAGCTTATCCATCAGCGCTTCTCGTTCACTGTCTCGGCCAAAAACTTCATTAGCGCTGATGACTGAACTCGTTTCTGGCATGCGCCGTTCTGCGGACTCGACATTAAGACCCATAAAGCTGAGCATCCCCTGTACCTTTTCCATAGAATTCTTGAGCTTATCCTGAATCTCCTTTAACCTTTTCTTGGAACCATAAATAAGTCGTTTTGCTAGAATCAGAGAGGAAGACAAGAGTTGGCCTGCCCGGCTCCGTCCAGCGTCCTCTATGTGTTGCCGCAACTCCTGATCATCCAGGTCGCGGAGGAGATCCTCAGCATCATGGGTGGTGTCCTTGAGATGCGAGAGAAGCTCTGCTAGGTCCTTGTCCTTGAACCTGCCCCACTCGCCGCGGTTGATAAGGATGCGAGCCATGGGCAAGGTGTCTCGGAGGCTGTCCAGCTCCTCCTTCAGCTGGACTGCTTCTCTCATGTCGATCCCCGTAGAGAAGATCCATTGCAGCGCCTCCATGTTCGTCGATCACCTCTGGTTCCTCCGCGCGCCCTCCTGGCTGGATCTTGGCGGTGTTGCTTGTGAAGGTCCTCCTCGGCACGGCAGGTAGGCAACTAGCGGCGGAGCCTGAGCAAAGAGCTCGAGGGGGTCAGTCAGGGCAATAAACTTTGCTCTAAACATTGCTAACGTACGTACTGATTAGTCCACTAAATATCTATCGATCTGAGAGGAGGAGACCTACCTTGGCCTCAACCAAGAAGTTGCGTCCCTTCCTGAGGGAGAGGAGGAGGCGGCAGCAGCACTCAAAAACTCAATCGAGGACGGACGGCAAACTCGGGGATGAACGGAACTGGAAGGAGGCGATATTGTTGTCTGTGATGGACTGATGGTGAGAACGTAGAGACTAGTGGTTAAGCACCACCCACCAGCGGCTTTTGCGATGCTATGATGCGGAAGTTTCTTGCCCACTCATGCGAGCCATGTTACAAGGTTTCGTTTCATACACGGACGGAGGCATCTTTAGTTCTTTACATGGAAACAAAAGAGATTCGATTAATTGAGTGATGCAAAGTAGGTTAGTGGGGGATAATTGAGTACTGCGAAGAAAAAGCCATTAACGCGCGCCCCGTAAAGGTGGCGCACTTGCTTATGTCGCGGTCATGTTTCATGACTTTCGTCGGTGAGCCCTATTCCTTCGACGTGTATAAGCGAACAAGTCCGTGCCCATGCACCTGATGGCGTTGGCATGCGTGCTGTTGGTGTTTGCGATTGAGCTTATTGTTTACCTGTGCGATGGGATCACGGGTTTCGCTGTCGCGGCTGCTAAATATTGGAGCGGTAGCGCTTTGCTCCATTGATGTCAACCGACGGCGGCGCTCCGGCGTGCAGCAGGGGCGGCGTTCGTGGCGACCCTTCCCGCGATTCGTCAGATTGTAATTGGGCGGTTCGGATGAGGCGATCTCCGCAGGCGTCTTCCTCTGTCTCAGGGAGAAGCAGAGCCCGGCCAAGTGTCTCGCTCGGTCGCTCCCGCACTGATCCGACCGCGTGCCATGCAATGTTCCATGCCCGGCGTCTTGTCGTAGGCCGCAAGAGATGCCATCTCCATCGAGGTCTCCAAAATTAACCAGATCGTCGTAATTAATCAATCACCATCCAGCAGCACGGTGCGTGACCAATAGGACGATGGTGCTCCAGGAGGCGCTGCGGCTGGTGGCGGGCGTTCTGTTCTGGGAGGCATGCGTGGCGAGGACCTGCACAGCAAAGTCCAGTCGGAGTACGTTGTCCGATAAGGAAGTCAGCCGCGACTGCTTCGCCATCGGGGAAGAACGCATCGTGCACTCTACCAAGTCCAAGCCAATCAAGGTCACTTTTCACACGACGTGAATTGTGAACAACCGTCCGGCCGCACTGCTGCCCTGTCGCGCATGCGTGCAGAGGTAGGTCGACAACAGCTAAGTAGCTAACGCGCCGGCCATGACAGGACGGGGTTCCCGAGCAGAGCACTCTTTGCTTTCTTAACAAAGCTGGCCAAATCTCTAAAAAAAAAAGGTTCGCTGAATCGAAAATAAATATATTTTAAAAACATTTGTTACGTAGCTTCAGCGAATCAAGTTGAAAGAACAACATATGAAAACCTTTTTATCTTACTTTTATATTATCTTTTTCGGAGAGCCGTACATCTTTATATTAAGAGAAGTGGAAAGTCCTATTACAAAGCTATGCTCTGGCCAAGCTTTGTTAAACGTTACATTCGTGCTGGCTACTGAATAAATAACCAAAACATCCTCTACCGATTTATATGATCTCTATCAATTTATATTATATTAAACTAACCTGATAATATAACAACAAAATATCTTTTTTCTTGAGATGGAATTCTACGATTCTGTTAATCAACGTAAGAAAGCCGCATGTCAGGAAAACACAAATTATGTACCTAAATAACTAGCAACAGTTATATGGATGCGAGAAAAATTATCGTTGAGCAAGCGGAGTGGTCACGTCAATGAACATTTAGAGGTAGCACCAACCAACACCACGACAACAAACGTGCGTAGTGGCAAAAACTTTCTAATTAATGGATCAACTTTTTAATTATTTGTTTTATTAGTGAAGGATATAACCACATGAATGAGATGATACCTTGACATATGGAGCTAATATTCGGACCAACCTAATATAAGTTTTGAACATAGCTTTAAGAGCGCATTGGCCATTTTAAAATTTTGGTATACAATACGAGTTTGATAAAAGTTTATATATGTATGATGGCATAAGTCTTTCTAAACTAGTCACGATTAGACATAAAGAATGTTTTGTACACCCATTATTCCTAGACCGGCAAGGCAGCACCCTTGCTACCCCGGCCCTCCCCCGCCGTCTTCGACCTCTGCCGTCGTCCCTCGCCGCAACCCTTACACAACTGCCATCTCCAGCCCCCGTCTCCGCATTCTCTCCCATTACCATAGCCGGACCCATCTTCTAATATCCGGAAACCTAACCTATTCCCAATGATTTCAAATATCCAGGCAAAGTTGATGATCCCGAGCCGTGAGATAGCAGTGAATCCATGTTGAGATGAGAGGAGGAGAAACATACCTGTCCATCGCCACAGGTTAGAAGACGACGGCGGCATGCGGGTAGATGCGTGTGGCAGCGGATGGGCAAGCGGAGCAGCGGCGCCGATAAACCCTAATGAGATCGAGTCTCTTCCCCCATTTTATAGTCCACATCCCGTGCTGCACGGGCCATGGGCCGAACGGACCTAATTGACGGAATCCAAAGTGATTGGCCCCGTTTCAAATATCAAATCTCTTTTTGAATCCCAGTTTAGAAAATGGTTCCTATTCCCTAAACTTTGCAGAATAAGTTCTTTAGAAAATCAGTTATACCCTGCCAGCTTATCTACCCTACGATCTGAACCGTTCGCCCATATATCCTACCCTACCATCTAACCGCACGATTGAAGAGGGCCCACAAGATGAAGGAAATTCCTTCACATGTTTACTCCATTTACATGTGTGTCGTCCCCTTTCTTTAATTATTTTTTCACCAATGAAATACCCCACCCGCACACCATAGCACGCACACCACTAATTTGGAAAAGAAAAGGTAAACGTGATTAGTGGTGTGCGTGCTTATTTCTTTCCTTACGTGCGTCCTTTTCTTTCCTTACGTGCGTCACTTCCCAAATTATACTTCTGTCCAAATTAAAGTTTCATGGTGGCTGGCGTTTGCCAAAACAAGGATTCCGTTGGTCGCTGCTGATCGCCGTCGCCCTCACCGTGATCGTCGTCCACCGCTGGTCGCCCTTGCCGTGATCGCCGGCCATCGCTGGTCGCCCTTGCCGTCCACCGTTGGTCGTCCATGCCGTAGGAGCGCAAGGAAAAGGAGTAGCTAATCCCTGCCCTCGCCGTAGTCGTGAATCACAGGTTTTTTACCGCGTCTCCTGATCTACTCTCTATCTGTTTTTTTTTATTCGTTGTTCAAGGCAATTAGAAAGGGCCTGATTTGATTCGTATAGACTGAGGATAGGTCTGTTTGTAGGATTGCAAATTCCAGTACCTGTTGCAAAATGTGGACCTGTTTTTAGGATTGAGAATATGTCTGTTTTTAGGACTGAGAATAGTTGTCCAACTATGTAGTTGTTCACGTGATTTGATTTGTATAGACTGAGAAAAGGTCTGTTTTTAGGATCGATAATTTCAGTACCTGTTGCAAAATAGGAGATGAATTTCTGGATTGTAGGATTCCTTTGATATTGTTGCTTGTCCTATTTAGTACAATTGCTCTGTTTAGCATTCACTGTTCAACATAGCAATTTCTCTATCTTAGGGGGTGTTCGTTTCGTTTAGGACTAAAGTTTAGTCCAAAGCTTTTGCTATTTAAAGGTATTAAATAAAGTGTAATTACAAAATTTTTTATAGAAATCTGGGCTACTTTGTGAGACGAATCTAATGAGGGTAATTAAACTATGATTAGACAATGGTTACTGTAGCATTACTGTAGTAAAACATAGTTTAATTAGGCTCGTTAGATTCGTCTCGTAAATTAGCACCTATCTGTAAAAAGGTTTTGTAATTAAACTTTATTTCATACCTTTAAATAATAAGATTCTCTGGACTAAACTTTAGGACTAAAGGAAACGAACATGGCCTTAATATCTTAAACCATTCAGGAGTCCAGGTTTGAAACATAGAGGAGGTACCAGATGCGGTTAGGAGGAAAAAGGATGTGATTGATAAGCTACCTTTTTGGAGAACACACCAATACCGCGGGCAATGGTAATGTTAAATACAGTTGTAGGAACTAATGCCTGTCATACGTTCTTATGAGTTTTTCTACTGAATTTAGTTCACCCCGAGGTAGAAAGGATGGAGTAGACATGAGCTCTGGAAAAGAAAAGAAGACAAATGCTTTGGTCAGTGGCGGAAAAGAAAATAAGCCACCAGCCACACCGTCGTCGAAGACTCCAGAATATTGCCAACAGTATCAGGCTCAATATCGGGCAAAGAAAAAGGTTGAGTTATCAACTGCAGGAATTCATTCTCAGTCCAAACTACCAAAATTTGTCTTGCGCTTCAGGTACGGTACGGTATGAAACAAATATTTTATTATTTTGGGTATTAACTGGTTTTAACTCATATAATTGATTCATTTCCTGTAGAAATCCTTGATTTGTCGATCGAGTCTTCTGTCATACTAAGTATTTTTATTTACTTTTATTCCTACATTATTCAGTGTCGAGTTGGTTATCTGGTTTATACAGATTGTCGGCTTTTGTAGGAAATGTTAAATTAATGGGTGAATCAACGGTGGTTCCAGGTATGCGTCTCAACTGTGTTTTTGTATGTGATATCCATCTGGGTATATCTATGAAATTTTGTTACGCTTTCAGGCTCTCAACAAGTAAACCAGCAAAAACATGGCAATTTAATTTCACTGGCGACAACCAATCTACAAATAAGGCAGAACAAGTCAAAAACAATTTTGAGCCAAAGATCTATCTTAACATGTATTTAGAATACTGCTACTTTCATGTATTATTATGGTAGTTTTTGCTGATGTTGCAGTAATTTTTGACTCTTGAGAAAAAAAGAAAGCTGAGGAGAAAAATCAAACCTGACGAGACATGATCTTTTTTCTTTCAGTGAACCACATGAAACTCTGACAGAAAGTGCCATATTGACCCCATTTTTCCCTAAAACGAGTCCTGTGGTTGATGTTGTATCAAACTCATCGTCGATGGGAAAAACCTTCAATACTGGTAAACCAATAGTATTATGTCACCTGCCTGTCGTGCGGTTAGATGACAGGGTGGGATATATGGGCGAACGGTTCAGATCGCAGGGTAGATAAGCTGGCAGGGTACAACTGATTTTCCAGAGAACTGATTCTTTAAGGGGTTAGATTTAAATACAGGTATTCTTGTCACTACTCGATATAGTAAAATTATTTTTGAGCCCGACAGGCCAGAAGCTGAGACAATGAGAGGTAAATATAGCAACATTGTGTTCTGGTCCATTTTATTTTTTGTAACTTAGAACTGAATTGGCGTTGATTTTTTTTCTTCATTACATTGTAGGATTTCAAACGCATCTAACAAATGCGCCTCAGCTTGCACGTCAGCTTAGTCGTGACCGCCTGAAAGATATGAATGTGTTTTGAGGTTGCATGAAAATAATGATTCTCAAATAAATATGGTCGCTATGTCTTTTATGTGGCAAAGTCAATTAGCGTCTTTAATTTCAAACAATGTCGTTATTTTATCAGATTCTTGTGCTTGTCGTGTTAATGTCATTATGATATTTAAATGCAATAATGTGTCAGAAGTGTGTTTTTTTTATAATACGTACACGGTACATCACATTATTTTTATTTATGATAAAATCCTGCTAAGTGATATTATTTGAGACACGTGCGTGACGCACGTGCATTTTCACTAGTTCTATTTAAGGAAATGAGTTGGACCTAATCTATTTGGAGGTACCCTTAACGGCATTGAATGTCGTGCAAAAGAGCTTTTATATCATATGCAAAAGGACTTATATGTCATATGCAAAACTAGACTCTTAACAGTATTGAATGTCGTGCAAAAGGACCTAATATATTTGGAGTACCCTTAACGGTATTGAATGTCGTGCAAAAGAACTTTTATATCTTATGCAAATGGACTTATATGTCATGCAAAACTAGACTCTTAACGGTATTGAATGTCGTGCAAAAGGACCTGATCTATTTGCAAGCTAATATTGTATTTTTTGTTTAAAAAAAAAGAAAAACACAGTACAAATGGATAAACTCACATACACATAGTAGTACGCACCCTTATATTAACACAATAAGCACACACACACCCTACCCTCTACGCGCATCAACAAGAGACTAGGTCGGTTGTTCTTGAGCTTCAAAAAATCGCCACAGAGACATCTCGTTGTCGACTTCCATAACAAGAATAATTAACCGTAAATACAACATGAGCGGATTGGTTTCACCACAATAAACCTAGCCAACTAAGCAACGCAAAATTATATCATGATCTAGTTTGTGCAGATCTATGTTGCCGGCTGCGGCAAGAGCCCTGATCATTGCATGTCGGTCCACTGTCGCAGCAGCCGAGCGCTGGCCAGCAGGTGTCGTCGGGGCGCGAGCTTGACGAGCAGAGTCAGCACGCCGTGGCGGCCGCTGATCCATGTCTATGTGATGGTGGCCGCGCAGGCGGCGGCAGCGGTGACTCGTGGATGAGGCAGTGCGCGGCCGCCAGGATGTATGCCAGCTTGAGCGGATCTCTGGTGAGTCTTGAGATTTTTTTTTTTGAATGAACTGGAGGGGCGAGCCCCTATAGATTGATATATTTATAAGTAAAAGGTTTTAGTACATATAATGAAAAAAGAAAACAGCAAGAAAGTAAAAATACAATTAGGGCATAGTCTTTATCCATTGTTCCATGGCTTCAACATTCTTCTTCTTTGCTCGATGTAGCACCATCTTGAGCTCTTGAAATTTTTTTTCCCTGCATCTCTGAACCGTAGGATCAACATTATTGAAAATCCAATCATTTCTTGTTATCCAGATACTCCAGCACATGAGTCTCGAGATTTTTTCGCTCACATTGTGCTCTTCTCTTGCCACAAGCCCATATACATGTACAGAAAACAGAAGTTGATGGACAATTTGTCACGAGCACCCTGACGATGCACTTATGTGAGGAACGGGCGAACCATATCCGACTAGTTCAATGTCGTGTCCCGATCGTCAGGTGATCATAATGGAGTTGTTGCTTGGCGCGCCTCTGCGGTGGTTCAGGCGGTGCCTGCATCTGAGCAGGATCGGAGACCGGTACGCCAGTCCACAACCGTGTCGCTGTTGGCGATGCCATCTACGTACTGATCTACTCCGGCGCCGCGAGTCCCTTGCGGCCGTGAGCGTGACGAGGAAGACGCCTGCTAAATTATCTGAAGAGCAAATGTCCAACTCCAGCCGCGATCAGGATGAGTCCTCCGTCGATTCAGGCTGTGGTTCGCCGCCACGTCCCGGCCGTCCCTTGCATTCCTCGCCTCGTCCCCCTCTGGCGTCTTGTCTGCTGCCTCTTTTTGAGAGAACTGCCAACTGCGGCGAACGAAATTACAGGCGCCGCGGGAGCCAATTCTCCATCGACGCGGCCAGCTCTTGCGGCCTGCTGCAAGAAGGGCATGGAAGGACGACAAGCATGCCACGCGGCCACCTCTTGGAAGTTGCAAAACATTACCCGCCGGAAGGGAAGCAGAGCGGGAGGGAAACATCTCCATGAACGCGTCTTTGATGGCGCCGCCGCTAGACTCTCTTCGCCGGCAGGCATCTCAGCAGGGCTGGCCTGATCTGCTTCTCCCGAGCCGTGCCGCGGCGCGCGCCCTTGAGTTTGACGAGGAAGACGGCTCCTCATCTGAACCGCACAATTCCGATCGGACGGATATTGGGGACCCAGGGGTGGTCGCTATTTCGAATAGCGTCCGGGCTGTCGTTATTTGAAATAGCGACCACCCCCGGGGTCGCCTGGAACGCCAGCTCTGTTTCACGCGGCGGCATGCCAGAGCGCCGCCGCTGGTCTAGGCTGTCACCAGGTCCCTCCTCTTCCTTCCGGAGTGGTTTTACATGCGCCAGTCTGGACGATCGTTCTTCATGTTACGGCAAGACGCGTGTGCGGTGCGAGACTGTGTCAGGGACTCAGGGAGCTGTACCGCGACCTTCCACGTGCATCACGACGCACGCCGCGTACGCTTCGCCACGATGAGCTTCAGCTAGCGGACGCAGCGCGCGCGGCGCTCGTTGGAGAAGAACGCGTACGTCGGTCCTCTCCAACTGTAACAAGTCCAAGCCAACTGAAGCTCTCGCTTCTTCCACGACGTGCATGAACCCCGGCCACACGCCTCGACGGCGCTAGCTGACACGTCATGCATTTGCTCGGAGGAAACGTTCCGGCCAAACTTCATACTCCAAAGGATGTCCCACCTTTCCATTCCTCTTCTTCAGTGGATTTCCTATATTTTTTTTCTCACACGGGCTGTCAACGACGATCTAAATGAGGATCACGAAGGGAAGGTGTTCTAGCGTTCATGTATCAATCAGTTGTTTTATCTTTCATTCTATAGATCTCCTCTGAAGATCAAATTTTGTATGATGCTTGTTTCATATTGTCGCAAGCTAACAAAGTGAGGATGTTGTGGTAATTAGGCATTAACAATTTCACGAATCAAAGTCAACGCCACAAGGATTTGAATTTGAGGAGGGGGGCACATGTCCTACTGCTCCGTTCTGTTTCGCTCAAACAACAACGCTCCGACCATCAGTGGCGGAGCTGGGGGGGGGGGCCGGCAGGGGCCATGGCCCCCCCTAACTTCGACGCAGCCACGCTACAATTCAGTCGTCGGCCCCCCCGAATTTTGCTCAAATCATCTGTTCCGTCTTCTGTGACGCTCGTGCCTCCATTGAAAGCGAGTCTCCATACGAAGAAACAACGGGAGGAAGAAGAGTCCAATCGTTATCTAGGATCTGGGCCGTGAACTGGATTTATGGGCTGTCGTTTCTAGCCCATACTGGGATAGTCTGTACAAGAGGAGGAGGCCTGCCTAACCAGGATGACGTGACTACTACTATACAATCGACACAACCAGCCCAATTGCCCAAGTGTATGAGCTTAGGAAAAATAATTCAGACTGTCGAGGGTTCATACATTTTACGCAGACGTCGTAGCCTTCGCACGTAGCGCCACCGCCTCCGTAGCGACACAGCAGCTCCGCTTCTCGTCCCGTCGCCCGCTCGCTGCAAGTTGCGGAAAAAAATAACTCGCTCCTCCGGTTGCTGTTGCCGACTTGCCGTCGCCGGGACGACGACGACGACGTACTTCTCAGGCCCAGTAGTCAATCTTCTTCCCCCAATTGCAAGCAATAGGATCTGTGATTGCACACCTCTGATGCAAAAAAAAACTCCATTTCTCTGCTTATGAATATGCATGCCGGCCCGGATCTTTCAAAAAAAAAATCCGTGATTGCAAATTGTAGTATAATAAACCTTTGATGTACCTATGTCATAATTTTTCTAAGAAATCTAAAAACCAAAAGATGGTGCATGTGAACAATGAAAACAAGATGCAAATTAGCAAATTTTTGAACCAAAAATTTCGACTGAGTTTGCCCGGCCCCCCCTTAATTTCGTTTCCAGCTCCGCCACTGCCGACCATCATACAAGGCACAAATTTTGCTTCTAAATTTTTGCTTATCGTGGGTTACAAAGAGCGTGCTTATTGACTAACTTCTGGCATCACTCTTTAGGTCTGTCCTAAGATAAGTGGCATCAACGGCCTATTAGCAAGCTCCGCTACAACTAGGCATTATTGTATCCCATGCGGCAAGCGGCACAGTCTCAATTTGTCCTGCAGATTTCCCTGGTATTATTTTAGATTTTGCCTTGAAATGCCGTAGGTGTTTCGCTTCTGAAAATTTTTGCTGAATGGGCAAACAGAGCAACTCTCGCCACTAATGGTTCGCATTTTCCCCTGTGGTTGCAACCATTCTCACTATCAGCTTCATTTTTTAGATAATGGAACAAGAGTCCCGGCCTCTACACTCTTCAAAAGAGTGTACGCAGCGGCCTGATACATGGGGAGCACTTAGGCTCACAAATAACAAGCTAAACAATTTCAGCTAGAGATACATAGGAAGACTCATCGAAAGAAAAAACAACTAAGCTGTAATCCTATTCGAGAACTTCCATCCAGACTTCGCAAACACCTCCATAACAACTGATTCCAAAAGGCGGCATGCATTCTTTAAATTTGCTCCTGCATCCTTGTCTTTATGCAGCAAGGACCATGTGCGTGTCCAATGTGTCGCCCTGAAGATTACCTGCATGAAAGTGTTAGTTTTACATCGATTGAAAACCATATCATTTCTATTCAACCATAATGCCCAACAAACAGCTGTCAAACCAACACAAATTTGACTCTTAAGTTCGGATTGAGCTAATGATAGGGAAACTCTCCATTCTTATTACAGCAATTCACAATGTCCCCGGGTGTTTTGATTCTCAAGTGCCTAACGTTTACTTCATTCTATACACTCTATTGCATGTCAAAAATTATAATATATAACAAATGCTGATCGGGGCCATTTCTGTGGCTAATTATTTTGCACTCTCAATAAACCGATAGCCATACCACACACGTTTACATGCAAATCGGGTGATATGTTGATCAGTTCATAGTTTCAACAAACCAGCAGTCTAGCAGCACGCTAAAAAGATTCGATAGCAGAAAAAGAAGGGTTAATTTGAAATATACCACTGCAATTTCTCCGGTTTTGAAAAGTACCATTACAATTCATGTATTTGGAATCATGTCATTGCAATTTGAGTAAAATTGGAAACATGCCATTATGGACGAAAATGCCCTTGTCTATTCTTCTTCCTCCACCGTTCCTCCCATGGCCGACGGTGAGAGCTGAATGTTGGAGCTCCTGCCCACATGTCCGATGGAGATAAGATGGTGGGAAGGACGACGTTGCCTTCATGGCTTGTGCCCGTGGGGTGCTTCTTGCTTCACCCATAGGGATATATGGAGATGGAAAGGCAGAACATCTCGATTCGAAGACATCCATTTGTTGGGGGCGGAGCTGGATCTCGATTGGATGAGTTTGATTTTGCTACTTCTTCCTGTGTCGCAAATAAGCTCTCAAGAGCACACCAGCCATCGACTGATGTCTAGCAGCGCGGGTGTGTGGATTCTTTTCTTTTTCTTTTTCTTTTCTGGAACACAACCTTATCAATACACAATGGCAGCCTGTGGCGGGTTGGATTGGCTTCCTCCAGATCCTCCGGTCTGCGCCCAGCTCCTGCCTTTCGTTGGCTTCCGCTACCCCTTCCTCTCCACGGCCACCGAGCCATCGTCGGAGGTGGCTTTCTTGCCGCTCCGCTTGGAGATCCCAGCTAACATGACCCCTGTCCAAATCCCAGCAGCTAGCCAGCTACCTCGAGGAGCAGCAACGACCTCAGCCGCTCTTCCGCATACAAGCAGCGATAAATCGATGAAAGTCGGCGGGCAGTGGGCGGCGGCGGCGCGTCCGTGCAGGAGAGGCTGGCGGGGAGAAAGAGCTAAGAAGGTTGAAGAAGACAGCCAGGGGTATTTTTGTCCAATACACTCCAAATACGTGAAGAATACATATATCAATGGTATGTTTCAAACTAAAGTCAAATTGTAATGGTATGCTTCCAAATACGTGAACTATAATGGTACTTTTCAAAACTGGAGAAATTGCAATGACATATATTTTAATTAACCCGAAAAAGAAGCATCCATGTTTAGACGGGCCGAAACTTTAGCCAATGTACATATATGGGCCACAAAACTGACGCATCGAAGCAAGTTTAATTGGTCCATTCTGGGCCGAAGTATTTGGCGTTGGGCCTTCTGGACCTCGTCGCGCGCACGGGCCGACCCCGCGCAGCTGCGGCTGCCTCTTCTTCCGCCGAGATGGCGGCCATGGCGCGCATGAATTTGACGACCTCCTGCGCGCGCGCCTTGAGCGCCGCGTAGGCCGCCGCTTCCTCGCGCAGAGCCGCCGCCATGCTCTCCCCTCCGGGCCCGGCCGCGTACTCGGCGACGTCCGGGCACCGCTTCTCGGTGGGGTCGTCGGCGTCGTGCATCACCTCGAGCGCGGTCGCCTCGCTCTTGGCCACCATGTCCTTGAGCTCGGGGTCCGTCGGCGCCAGCTCACCCGACACCAGGGTGTGCGCCACTGTTACCATCATCATGCGCAGGAGCTTCGTCTGCTTGGCCGCGTCCGCCGCCGTCTGCGTCACCAGCTCCAACACGCTCTCCATCGCTTCCTTCCTCTCCGCCGCCATCATCTATTCTCCAACGATCAGGTTCCTTGCGGACGATCGGTGTGGTTGTGTGGCTGCATCCCCTGACTTTTATGGACGCACGAAGAAGCCCTGCTTCGATCCAATCTCGGACTCGGATTCCGAGCGACGCGGTTGTTTCGATGGGGACTGCGTTCTGTTTGCGCGTTCGACTCGAACTCGAACATGAGCATGGAGCATACTCGATGGGACCGCAGCGCTCGCGACGAGGACAGCGGGGCCACCCCACTGACCGAAGCGCCACGGCGATGCATCACGTAGCGGCAGTTCCACTCGCGGCGGTGTGTGCTCTGATCTGAGTCGCGCGCGCCGCCATGGCTTCTTCTTGTGTAACTTAGGCTCGCACATGCTCGACTGAGACGTGTTCATGGAAATTCCAAACATTCTCAAGCCTTGTCCCTGTGATTTGCGCACTGGATGCCCGCGCCTCCTCTGCTTGTGGAAGTGGCGCACGCAGTTGCAGGGCTTGCAGCGGAGCTTGCCAAGTGGGAATTGGCTTGAGCACGCCGCGGGAACCTGCGAGGGACGCCGGAGACGGCCAGAACGCAGCGGCGCTCCAACGCGCCGCGGCTTGCGGCAGGGGCGGCTTTCCGAGAGACCCCGGGGCTGGTCGCTATTCGAAATAGCGACCGCCGCTTGGGTATCTGAGATTCGTCCGATTCGAACTGGTCGGTTCGGATGAGGCGCGTCTCAGCAGGCGTCTTCCTCCTCTGGCTCGGAGAAGCAGAGGCGCCGGAGGCGTCTCAACAGCCGCACCCATCTTTGAAGCGAGCACTGCCTGCTGCAATACTAGCCCGATTCCGGCAGTGCGCCATGCTGCCCTCCATGCCCGACGCCTCGTCCTAGGCCGCAAGAGCTGGACGTCTCCGTACGTCAAGGCCTTGCCTCACGCCATGCTTGTGTCACCGAGTGCTTCGCGCCCGGCGGGATCGTGCCCTGAGTTCATTCCTCAAGGCGCGCGGAGAGGAGAGGCTCACGGGCTAGCGGTGGTCGTCAGAACGGCCGCGTCGGTCGAGACGCCTCTTCACACGGTGGTTCCCGGCGGGGAGGAGACGCGCGCTGACAGGTAGGTCAGCCAACGCCGCGGCGCTCAAGGCGAGCTCGCGCCATGACCGGCGTTTCTGTCTCCGCCGACTGCGCGAGGTTGAGGAGGCCGGCCCAAACGCGAAATACTTCGGCCATGAAATCAAGGTTGCTGCTTCGATCGGAGACCAGCAGCGGGCCGATGGCGCGATCGTAAACGTAGCCGCCCAAAAACACTGCACAAGACGACGACTCGCACACGTGCATGCCGACGATTAAAACTGGCTTAACATCTCTATAAAGTGGACAAAGGGAGCTGTCAGGCGAGGGATACACTCCTGCTATCATGGACTGTATTGTTGCAGATCTGCCCACTGAGCAATTATGATAGATTGATAAAAGTAAAGTAATAATAAACAATTACTACAATATTGATTAAAAAAGCAATAACCATCGACTAAAATTACATTGCCACAATACAACGGATAATAAACACGGTACGGTAGCTTCAACTCTGTAGTTCCACGACATGGCGCAAGCTGCAAGGACCCAGAACGTTCAATTTAACTGCAGGGGAACTCTCCGCTCAATGTGTTCTCCGAGAGCCAAGAGCGCTTTCTGGGATTCCCTGAGCATGCCCATCTTCATTGGGAAGCATGTGCCAAGTTTGTGTTCAGAGCACCTAGGAAGACCAAAAGTTGTGTCCAATGTGAAGCATTCAAGTGACGAACATTCTCAAATGAAGCAGGTTACCTCAACCAAGCTCTTCGCAGAGCAGAAACCAGTGATCTTCACACTCTTCAGGTGCTTGTGCCGGTGTCGACCTGCAATCTGCCTCAGAGGTGATGGATCTCCAACAATTGAGTCATGCTGCATCCGTTCTTGCGACACCTGATGACGAAAGTTATGCTGATTGAATTAATGGTTTCACCATATATCGCTAGTATACAAACTTCTGAGCAATGAATTCCACCCAAGACAAAAGTCTCCAGCAAAGGAGCACCATCAAGAAAAGAAACTACAGAGAAGCAGTCGTGTAAGCACGGGGAAATGCTGCTCCATAAAGAGAGGAATGTGCTTTGCGAAGTTGTAGTGTTAACCTCCTGCACAAAGATGTTTCAGACACGTTTAGTTAACAACATCACTAGTCTAAAGTCAGTTAAAGGTTTAAGAACATGCCTCTGTCTCTGCAACAACCTCAGACTCCTGACTAGCTACAACTATTCTCAAATCTCAACAAAATGATGATGGAGTAGTGTGGTTCAGGAACCCGATGTACTTGTGC
This sequence comes from Eragrostis curvula, assembly GCA_007726485.1. NCBI lineage: Eukaryota > Viridiplantae > Streptophyta > Magnoliopsida > Poales > Poaceae > Eragrostis > Eragrostis curvula. The sequence goes on from RWGY01000005.1 coordinate 19,365,799, forward strand.
TTAGAGCGAGAGATCGCAGAGAGCATGTAGTGGGGATATGGGGGCATGGGCTCCTAGGCCTGCTGTTTTTCTTATCATGGTCGATATGTGAATCTAGTCTAATTAATTGTCATGTCTATTTGGTCGTCATGTCGGTTTTATGCAAAAATATACCCAGTGACGTCGACGGAAAGGACGCTCTCCACGCAAACGCCATGCTGAAGAGAGTACTCAAGATTCTGGAGGGGCAGGAGGGAAGATCCACCAGGGAAGCAGGAGGGGCAGCAGCAGGCGTTTGTCTGCATCGACATGCCAAGTTTTCTGGATGTCACATGGTAGTTGGTTTTTGTCTGCATCGGCATGTTGGGTTTTCTGGACGTCGCAGAGTAACTTATTTTGTATGTATTTGATGTCTTCGTTTCAATTGGCAGACTTATATTATTGTATTAATTCGCTTAACCCCACAGATTCATAACTTACATCGCCATCCGAGTCATGCACGGCAAGGATGCTCTCGATGCAGAGGCCATGCTGAAAAGAGTACTCAAGATCAAGATTCTGAAAAGGATGTTACCCACCATCATGGGTGTAATTGGCTGGGTGCATGCATCGCTAGCCTGACTGAGAAGAAGATCCAACCGGGCAACAGGAGGGGCTCACGCCCCCCCCCCCCCCCCCCCCCTTTAAATTTTTGTGACCATGGAAGAGAGAGAGAGAGAGAGAGAGAGAGAGAGAGAGAGAGAGAGAGAGAGATGGTTGGAGGTTGAAGAAGACATAAAAACGAGGCCTGCTGGATTAGCATGCTAGAACTTCACCTACTTTTTTTTTTTTTTTTGAGAATCTAGAACTTCACCTACTAACCCATCACTATTACTGCATAGAGCCCACTAGTGGCAGCCTAGTCCCAAACGAACAACAGTCAGCCCAAACGACCCATGGCCCATGTTACTTCGATTTCGTAGCATCTTCTGGTGCCGTCTCACGAGCGGGATTGCAGCTAGGCAGGTGAGGCCAGTATGCGAGGGCGTGTCTGCTTAGCTGGCCAGCAGCAGGCGTGAGAAGCAAGAAAGCAAGACGTGATGCGAGCATGACCGCACAACAGTTCTTATTGCTGGTTCGATTCACAACTATTTGGATTTTGGTTAAACATTATATGACTAATTTTCACTATTTTATAGATTCAAAACATGTCCAAAGAATATTTTTTAAGCTTATGCAATTCCAGCACATATTAAGTCACCACTTATCACCCTTTTTTGTGTGTATATGTCGCTTCTCGTGAAGATCAACGGGTTATCACAGGCAGTTCTGTGTAATTATCCCTTTATCTTTGTGTATAAAATCGTCAGAAACATGTTTACATTATGCATGACACAAATTGAGCCTATGTTAACGGAGATGCGGTTCAGCGATCAGTTACTGATTTCGGTCTAGATCTGTCACTGATTTGGTTGTCTGTGAACTAGTTAATTTACATATAACCCTACAAATCATGATGGTCAAACATAAACTGATCCTTGTACTCTATTTTGTTGCTTGCTTGAGAGAAGGCATGAATGCAGTTGAATAAATCACTTGAATTTTTTTGAGTTTAAAAAACAAACTTAATTCTTTGATGGGTGGGCTAAATCTGGATTCCACCGACGAGGTACGCTGTAACCATCCCATCAGTTGCTCTTTCTTGCCGCCTTCGTTGCTGCTCATTGTATTTGCAACGTTTCAGCCTCTCTCTACTCTCCATCAAGAACATGTCTCCGCCAACAGTAATGCTAGTATGCATATGGCATATGTAATCTATTATATATATAATTGAAGAGAAAAAAGAGCCACCACGTTCGCTCTAAAATGCTAGAAATTCCCACGTTAATCTGAAAAAAAAGAAGAGAAAATTACCCATCACTGCCATTATAAAACAATTAGACCAAAATATCCTTTTGCATTTTTGTTAAATAACTAATACTATCCTGTATATTATTCTACAGTATCCGGCCACAAAACCTAAAGCAGCATGTTCTCCATCAGTATCATGGTTATAATATAATAAAACCTAAAGGAGTGCGCTGCGACTTCGCGATCTAGACGGAGCCGTCGACGAACAAGAAACCTTGCTGCCGCCATCACCAGTCCGCCCGCATGCATCTGGTCTCTAGCTGTCAGGATCAATCTACGAGCTGACGTGCGCACGCTGGGAGTTCGCAATCTGCTGTTGAAGTAGAGCCGACGACGTGCCGCGAGTTCGCGATCTGGACAGAGCCGTCGACGAACAACAGGCCTCGCTGCCGCCATCACCAATCCGTACACATCTGGTCTCTGTGAGGATCAATCTACCAGCCGAATGTGCGCTGCGTGTTCGCGATCTCCTGTTGAAGTACGTACTCCGAGAACGTCCAAGTTCTATGGCGCAGGCAAATACCCAATCTCTAGCCCAGGTTCCCTTTTGCTTTTAGTCGGTTATTAAGTTTGTGATGAATAGGTAAAAATTACTTGATGCATGCATCGTTTCCCCACGACATATTACCTTACCGTGCTTTTATAACTCAGGAGAGCCCTCTCTCTATCACGTATTTGTGTGCACTCAATTTGGCACACTCAATACTAAATACAAGTATTGAAGTATTAATTGTATGCTTTTATTTGTCATCGAAAGTTTGTGAAGACCAGCGGCTCAGACTTCCAAGAGCACTCTTTTTTTCAAGGAATTTTTCTAGGTTTTAATTCTACCATGCTCATATTGACAAAGGGTTTTTTTCAATGTACTGGACAAAGGGGTTCTTTGTACCTATTGCAACTAGCATGTGCAGATCAAGAAAACTAGCCATGACATTTATTTTCCCTAATAGATCACCCGCTAGGTCCAAGGAATACAATGCTTCCTTTTTACTTTGTGAAATATATATTAGAACTGAACAAAAATTCTCATGTTTTTATAGTCAGATGAGAAGCACTACAAAAAAGTAGATAAAGACATTGCCATTTAACCTAAACTGCACTTTGTCCAAAACAGTGACAAAGCTAGAATATAACTTATCTTTGTGTCATGTAGTAGATAATTTTAACTTAAGAGATACATTTGTGGTCCAAACATGCTCATTAGTAGCGAGATTTTGCTTTACCGCGGTGTAATGGCACCACTCTAGGGTTATGTAGCTTCTTCATCACTGACATCAGAATTTTTGACAACATTTCAGATTATGCACATACTGCTTTGGTGTAATTGGTGGGCGAATAGCAAGCCAGATGACATCTGACCATAGAATTCGTTTTGTAATGTTTTCTTTGGTTGCTGGACAGTGGATGCTAAATATATGTTCAACTGTTTGTGCCAACGGCAGCGGCATGGACTGACTGATTAGTAATCATGTGAGAGGTACGACTAACATCGTGGTTATTACCAATGAATATAAGCTTTTCATTTTCCCGCTTCCTTTTGGATTGCATGAGTTTCATCAGGTTCTTTCGATTGGACTTTTGATTTATAATACTCATATATACGTTTTGCAGGCTAGGTGACGATGTTGAGGTTAGCTAGGCGACTATGACAAGGTGTGCACACTTTCCTGATCCTTTATGATTCTTGCACCACATGATATGCGTCCATAAGCCAGCACTGAGGTAGACAATATTTGAATCATAAAGCCAGAACGATATATACCTCCTAATATGTTCAGCCAATATTTCTTAAAAAAAATCCTAATATGTTGTATGGATACAATGTTTTTATAACATATGAAACTGGATCAGAATCGAGTAGTTTGAGCTTAAAGCTTTGAACAGACCCATCAATTTCAAGCATCTCATCGGGTATGATTAGTTTAAGGAGTTACTACCCCTAAACAAATTGAGTTACTTCTGGTCTTAAAATTTTCATTTTAGGGATAATTATTTGGTTGCTCCATAGTTTGTAAACCCAATTTGAAAATTCTGCACATCATATACATTTGTGATTCCTTTGGTTTTGTGTCCCCTTTTTATGCTTCCTTCACAGTTACAATACACTATACATAATACAACTTTGTTCCAATACAATTATACATATAAAGTCTTCAACAAATCATCCATTCTATACAAATATGGCAATTTAAATTAGAGATATAAATCTGACATAACACAGTTTAGCAGATTCAGTCCAACCAAAATTCAACTTGAAGATAAGAAAGCTTCCAAAGTATAGTAGATAAAATATTGGTAGGTGCGAAATATTACACAACAAATTCAAGTTCTAAATATTAGACCTATAGGACGCCAATACGTTCAAAATTAAAGTTTTATACTCAATTGCATCAAATTTGACAGAAGTGTACTCACAATACCCTACTAAAGAACTTTCAAAAGTTTTTAATATTGAATTACTACATAAGCAATGAATTTACATATAGTTATGTCCAATACAAATATAAGAAACTAGCCGCGCAAATGCGCGGGCAGCCTTACTAGTTACAGTAATGCTTGGCAACATTAAGCTCGCCCTATGCCCTTGCGAACAGTAAGGCTGGCCCTGCTCCTGATTTCTGATGGAAATAAATTTTATTCAGTCATCACTTAGTCAAAGTAGAAAACGCTGCATGCTTTGCAGCACAAAAATCCTCCGGTGTTGGTGTGTGTACCAAGTTGATCGCAAACATCGCGGACGGCGAGAATTGCAAATGCTTGTCGTCTCCGAAATGTTTGACGCACAGCCGGCAGAGATCATCTCGTCGTGTTCAACTCCATGCCAGTATGGCCGGCCAAAATGCTAGGTCTGTTCATCGGCCTGTTGGAGTTCGCGGGTGCAGGACTTGCAGCAGCAGATCGAGGCTGAGCTGGCACGGGGCTTGCGGTTGTTGACGAGGGCGGTGGAAGGCTGCGAGGGATCCGTGAGGCAAAAAGGCGGATCGGCGCTGGAAACTATACCTGCGGCGTTCAGCACAGACGGCGTTCCGTGCCATTGACACCGTGCAGCTTCGAATCGACAGCACGGTGGTCCGCCGGCAGAGCACGCTTCACTTGGCCAGCGAGCGAAGAGCGTAAGCGGCGGCTCAATCGAGACGTATTCATGGAAATTCCACCCAAGCTCGGGCCTCTGGCGTGCTTTGTCCCTGTGATTTGCGCACTGGATGCGTCCCCTCGATCTGCTCGTGGAATTGGCGCACTCAGTTGCAGGGCTTGCAGCAGAGCTAAGCAAACGGGTTCGTTGGCGTTCGTTCTGCTTCGTGCACGCCGCGAGAAGCTGCGAGAGAAGAAAGAGGAAGGTGAGGGACGCATGAGACGGCCTGAACGCGGCGGCGCGCCGCGGCATGCAGCAGGGGCGGCGTTCCTGGAGACCCCGAGGGTGGTCGCTATTTCAAATAGCGACCGCCCTCTGGGTATCTGAGATTCGTCCGATTCGAATTGAGCGGTGCGGATGAGGCGCATCTTGGCAGGCGTCTTCCTCCTGTGTCTCTGGGCGAAGCAGAGGCCGGCCAAGTGCGTCGCTCCCGCACTGATTCCGGCCGCGCGCCATGCTGTCTTCCATGCCCGGCGTCTTGTCGTAGACCGCAAGATCGAACTGGCCATCCCCATCGAGGCCTAGGCTCGCGACACGCTTGCCTTTTCATATCCCGTCTAAACAATCACGCGCGCGAAATTAAGCAGATCAGCGTTCATCGATCGCCATCCAACAGCGCGGTGCGTGACCAATAATAGGAGGACGATGGCGGCGTTCCAGGAGGCGGTGCGACTGGCGGTGGCGGTGGAGGCCAGGGAGGTCGAGCTGATGCGCTTCTTCATGGTAGCCGCCACCGAGTTCAAGCCTCAACAAGGCCGTGGCGGCGCGCGGTGCTCGGCAGGTCGACGGCCGCGTCGGTCGAGGCGTTCACGCAGAAGGCCGCGGGCCGAATAATGAGATGTTGAACCGCATCACGGTGCACTGCTGATGTTTTTTTTTAAAAAAAAGGTGCTGCACTGCTGATTGACAAATAGCAGATGGATGAAGCAAAGCAAAGCTGGGAGCCTGGGGCTGGGAGTACATCTTTGTACCGGTGTTGACCAGATGCTCTTTCTTCTTGGAGCAGAAAGAGCGCATGGTCCATGGTTACGCGTCGTGAACAGTGAATTGATGATCATTTCCAGCGCGACAAAGACCTTTCACCGATAGTCACTGTTCCATTGCATTGACTTAGAAAAAAATTTGTTTCATGCATGATCCATGGTGCATGAACTATTGCGAAACGTAGCCGCCCAAAAACTGCAGAAGACGACAAAATCACATGCAAATGCCGACAGAACAGATTATGTACTGTCCTGCGGAACGTACTTTGTGCTGCTAAAGAAGTTTGACCGTGATGGACAGCCTGTTCGTCTCGCTGCAGCTGCGGCTGCGGCTGCAGAAAAATAACTGCGAATACTGTAGCTGCTGCAGAAAACACTGTAGCTGCTGCTGAAGAAATAAATGCGAACACTGTAGCTGCTGCAAAGCAGCGGCTGCAAAGCAGCGAGACGAACACGCTGGGACTTGCTGATGATCATTCCACAAATAGTCTCCAAATCACATAGTAGTAGACTGTATCTCTCTCTTTTATGCATGTATCTTGTGCCTTCGAGCGGCACGTTGTAAAAACACTCTCTATTGTCATTGAGAAAATTCAGGTGAGGAACTCCCCCACCGTAGCTTCCTCTAAAAACACAAATAGTCTCCATTTTTTTATTTATGGATTTTGAAATTTGCTTGGTGGACCCTTGCATGGTACCATTCGGAGAAAGATGAACCATCGATCGACTCAAGAGTACCTCTCTTATACTAGAAAAGCCCTTACACTTTTCAATTAGCTGTATACTTATTGCCAGTTTTGTTCTAGTCCTTTTTTTTGCGAGGGAGTCTTAACTTACTTAATTGGTTTCTCATCTTGTCATTTGCACATCCTATATTGAAAACCCAACATAGTCAGTCTAGTGCATTCACGGCAACCTTCTTCTCCTTGTAGGGTATTGGGGTTGGGGCATGTATGTGCCCCTAGGCTTGCTATTTTCTCCATGGTTCATATATGAATCTAGTCTAATTTTGTTGTCACGCGTTTTCACAAAAAATGTTCCAGTCTCTCTAGTTTTGCCATGGGATGGGTCCACGAGTGACTCAAGTTCAATTTTGATGGACGACTTGGTCTTTGGATACAACTTTTATTATTGTTTTATACTAGAATTTACTTAAATAAACGAATAAATGTAGGATTATTTAGATATGTGCCATTACAATTTTGCTAGTTCTAAAATATACCACTACAGTTCACAGAATTGGGTCAGTGTCATTATAATTTGGGGCAACTTATTGAAAATCAAACACACTTTTGTAGTCTAATTGTGAAACAACCATCGATTTTCAGATTTTGCGATTTTACCACATATTTTCAAAAAGCTATGGTGATCTTGCAAAATAGTGTTGCGATTTTACCATAGATTTTCAAAAAATCAATGGTAATCTTGCAAAATCTGAAAACAATCTATAGTGATCTTGCAAAATCTGAAAGCAATCTATGGTGATCTTGCAAAATCTGAAAATCAATAGTTGTTTCACAATTAGAGTTCAAAATTATAGTCAAAACGCTATTATCCCTTATAATTTGCACCCGGTTTAAAATATGTTATATTTAAGATTTTGGACAATGTTCCCCTTCGTCGGTCCTCTCATGCTCCAAATCCTTAGTCCCGTCCACTGTGGATGCCACCAAGCTCCGATCCTCTTCTTGGATCAGCAGCTCCACCTCCTACCTCTCTTGTTGCCTCACCCTCGCAGTCATGCTCAAGCCCGTGTGACTAGCGCGTTGGAGCTACCATGCCTTGCCTGCATGTCGTGTCGTTGTCCGAAGCCATCGCAGAAGGTTCTTTTTTTTTAGCGATTACACCGTACAACTCAAACATGCTACATGCCCTTTCGTGAAGCCACCGCGAAGATTGTCACACCATTATCTAGTCACCATCCGGAGCCTCAGCGCCATGTGCGCCGGATGCCGTCGCACTGCCATCAGTTTTGGAGGGAGCAATTCATTCGTCCATGCCCAATTAGTTAGCATTTCAGAAACGTTTTTTTAATTTCTATCTAAACGTTTTTTCATATCACGGCCACAGAAAAAAAGGAGTTTTACGGTGCCCCATACCACTGATATTATACTAGTGATATTATGAAGGGTATTACAGTCATTTTAGTTTTATCGGTTCGTTTTTTGTCACGCCACCACCCACCGAAATCCTTAGGTCGTGACCCTCTCACCCTACGATCTCGCCCTGCTACCACCCACCGAAATCCTTAGGTCGTGACCCTCTCACCCTACGATCTCGCCCTGCTACCATCAATGATGTTGCTGCCGTGTATCGCCACCAATTTTGCAATTTCTCGCCACCGATTTAACACATCACTTATTTATTTTTCTTAAAGTACCCTAGTATTGTTAATACTACTCAAGAATACCAGTGGTATTGGAGGGGATAGCAGAACTAATCTGGATCGTCAGATTTTAAATACCACCAGATATCACTAGTATAATCTATCTAAACCAATAAAGAACCAGTTTGGTGGAAAATATTTTTAACCTACTACATTCTACCCAACCTGTGTGTCAACCCTTGATTCAAATCCCACCTCATCTTAAACCCGTCGGATCCTGCCATAGACTTCCCACCTGCCACATGAACGTTACAATGTGTAACGCTGGGAGAATTTCAGTTCAAATAGCGTGACATTGGCTCGTCTTTTTTCACCTGGGAAGAAGTCTACCCACCTACAGTACGCACTCTTGGCTTTCCATTGTTACAGATATTTTAATTCCATTTAAACCGGCAGGATTTTCTTCCTAATAGACCTGCCCCTGATTACCGTGAGTCCCTTTTCTTTTCCCTTCCCTTTTCTAAGTATCTTTCCTTTCTTACGAAATGTTTGATTGGCAGCAAGAAAGGGAACCAATTCTAGGTTGTCCTCGTACATAGGGGTGAAAACGGATCGAATACGGGCGGATAGTGCTCATTCCGTATCCTATACTATATTTTTTACTCGGATCCGGAGTCGGAGCGGATAGTCCCGGATAATTATTTCTGCATTCCATACCCTGTCCTATATTTTTTATTCGGATTCGGAGTCGGACACGGGTATTATCATGAAGTTTGCAAGGATAAAAAATCAAAGGTTGGAGAAACAATTAGAGTAAAAAAGGACATATTAACCATTGATATACATGATAAACAGCAAATTGACTCATATTTATGTTAATTTCTCGATTTTACACCATATTATGAGGTGTATAATCGTTATAAACTTACTCAGATCACATGATACTCGGATTCGGGACGGATATCACTCGTCCCGTATCCTATCCCGCAATTATTTTTCGGACTCGAATTCGGGCACGGATAGTGTCGGGTAATTATTGATGCATCCTGTATTTGCTCATATTAACTTTTTTCGGATTCGACGGTCGGTCGGCAGATATTATTCGTCCCGTTTTCAGCCCTACTCGTACAGCCCGCGCATGCACCGCATTGTGAGGAGTTCTGATTGCTTTCGTTGTTGGTTAGCTAATCCGCGAGACGACAATTCCTGTGATGGCGTTCCTTCCAATTTCTTGCGCGAGACGACGGCGCACGTGCATCTGGTGCTTCAATCACGTGCTTTTGCCAAACTTTTCTATATCAGGTGAGGATTTGATTTTGTCAGATTTAGATTGTTTCCTCCTTCGATTTTGCAGAGTGTGACAACGGTTAGATGTATATATATTCTTGTAGTTTCCCCATTGTATAAGGGGTTTTGTGCATATTTACCTACACCTGTATATATATATATTTGAACCTATTGCCTCCATAATGAATACAAGTGCTATTCATAATATGGTATTAGAGCCAAGTTAGGTTTTTTCTTCCATGCACGTTGCACTTGCGTGCCTCTTCTCCATCGATCTTCGTCTTTTTTTTTTTTTGGTCGATTGTTTTCGATCTTCATTGACTGGATCGTTTGCGACGTTCTTCGTCTGGGGACTCGTCGCCGTCCTTCGTCTTGAGGAGCGCCGCCGCTGCTCTTCGTTCTGAGCGCCGGTGTCATTTTCTGGACGACGGGCTGCTACTGCCGTGATTTGATTTGTCAGAACTCTGCTGCTACCATCGCTTTCCTCTGGACGCGCCTCTATCGTCCTTCTCGGGAACTGCCGCCGTCGTCGAGATCAATTTGAATCGAAGCCTCACTCGTCGTCGCCCTGATTTGAAGCCGGACGTGCCGCCGCCGCCGCCGGGATCGAACTGCAGTGCTTCGATTCTGATTTGGGTGTGCGGCTCGATCTGTTTGTTTCAGCCGCGGCTCGGCTCGGCTCGGAGGTCGGCTCGGCTCGGAAGTCGGCTCGGCTCGTTCGCCGGCTCGGCTCGGAGGTCGGCTCGGCTCGTTCGTCGGCTCGGCTCGGAGGTCGGCTCGTTCGCCGGCTCGGGTTGGTTTCTTTAAAAAAAAAAAAAAAAAAAGAGGAAGAAAAAAAAAAGAAAAAAAAGAAAAAAGAGAGGACTACGTTTCTGTTGGCTTTGTTGCGACCCGCTCTTAGTTGCTTTTTTGCAACTATCTTTTGTTGCTTCCTGCCAATAACAGAACAGTAGGGTACTCCCAAAAAAAAAAAAAAAAAGCGCTGCTGCTTGCGCCGCTTCTTTCTAGCGCTCTCGCCGTCGCCCGCCGCTGCTTCATTTGCGCTCTCGCCGTCGACATGGCTCCTTCGACTACATCTGGAGGTGTTCCCGTTCTTCGCTGCCCGGTGCTTTTCAATGGCACCAACTATCGTGACTGGGTTCCTTGTCTTCGGATTCATATGCGTGGTCTGCGTCTTTGGGAGTTTCTTACTGGCGAGCTGCCTTGTCCACCTCGCCCTACTGCTCCTGCGCCGCTTGTGCTTCCAGTGAAGCCTACTCTATCTGCGACAGCTACTGATGAGGAGACCAAGGAGTTTGACAAGTTGCTTGCTGATTATGATGCTAGTGTTGAGCAGTTGCAGGCTGATTATGATAATCTTATGGCCTCTTATGAGTCACAGTATGCTACATACAGGGTCTGGATTGATGAGGATGCTCGAGCTGCTTCTATTCTTGTTGCTAGCATGGAGGATCGATTTTCTGCTGATATTGTTGAGTTTGAGTATGCACATCAGATGTGGGCTTTTCTTCGCGAGCGTTATGAGCCTACTGGACAGTCCACTTTTCTTGCTGCCGTTCGTGAGGAGCAGCTTGTTCGACAGGGTGATGGCACAGTTGATGATTTCAATGGTCAGATATCTGCTATTTGGCGTCAGATTGACACTCTTGGCCCTCAGTTGTCTCCCAGCACTTGTCAGTCCTGTCAGAGTCAGAAGAAGTTTTTGGAGATTCGTCGCACTTATGACTTCTTGACTCGGCTTCGTGATGAGTTTGAGCCACGCCGTGCTCAGCTGCTTGCTCGTCACCCTTGTGTTACTCTGATGGAGGCTCTTGCTGAGGTTCGTAATGAGGAGACTCGTCTTCGTGCTGCTGGTCTGTTACAGTATTCTTCAGTGTTGGCTGCTCGCTCTTCGCCGTCGGCTCCTCGTTCTCCGTTGTCTCCAGTAGCTACTCCTCCTGTGGTGCCTTCCTCCATGGCGCCTTCTTCTGGGAGTCGGACTGGTAGTAGTGCTCTTCAGTGCGATCATTGTGGTAAAGAGGGTTATGTGGAGGCTTATTGTTTCAAGAAGAGGAAGGAACAACGGGCTCGTTCTCGTCGGTCTTCACAGGGTGCTGGTAGCTCTGGTACTGGAGGTTCTCAGAGGAGTTCTACTGGTTCTGACACACAGGAAATCATCAGGTTGCTCGGTCGCCTCGTCGCCTCTCCGTCTCCAGGAGCTGTTGGTTCTGTGACTCAGTTCTCTGCACTGTCTGGTTCTGCTGCTGCTTCTCAGTCTTCCCCTGAGGGATCACGTCCCCCTTCTACTCCAGGTACTTGTCCATGGATTCTTGATTCTGGTGCTTCTTTTCATATGACTCCATATCGTTCTTGTCTTTCTTCCATGGTTTCTCCATCTCGCTCTCCTTTTGTTCATACTGCCGATGGATCTCCTCTTCCTGTTGTAGGGCAGGGCACTCTTTTATCTGACTCTTTTTCCGTTCCTGATGTTTCTTGTGTCCCTGATTTGACCATGTAGCTTATGTCCGTTGGCCAACTTACTGATTATGATTGTCGTGTGATTCTTGATCCTGATTTTTGTTATGTTCAGGATCGATCCACGGGTCAGGTGATTGGCACTAGCCCCCGGCGCCGTGATTCACAGCGTCTTTGGGAGCTTGACTGTCTACATCTTCCTTCCGCTGCGCCTGCCAGTCCAGTTGGTTCTGCTTTTGCTGCTTCTTCGATGTCGTCTTTTGCTCAGTGGCATCATCGCTTGGGTCATATTTGTGGCTCTCGATTGTCGGCTTTGATTCGTCGTGGTCTTTTAGGGTCTGTTTCAGGTCATGAGTCTTTAGCTCAGTGTCAGGGATGTAGGTTAGGCAAGCAGATACAGCTTCCTTACCATTCTAGTGAGTCAGTGTCACAGCGTCCTTTTGATCTTGTTCATTCAGATGTATGGGGTCCTGCTCCCTTTGTCTCTACAGGGGGACAACGATATTATATACTTTTTATAGATGATTTTTCTCGCCACACATGGATTTATTTTATGAAACATCGTAGTGAGGCTTTATCCATATATAAGACTTTTACTGCTATGATTCGTGCTCATTTTGACACTTCTATCCGTGTCTTTCGTGCCGACTCCGCAGGAGAGTATCTTTCTGGAGCTCTTCGTCAGGTTCTTTCTGAGCAAGGCACGCTTGCTCAGTTTTCATGTCCTGGTGCCCTGGAAATGAAAGGCGTTATTCCGCGTACGCCTCGGCGCGCCTTGGCGCTCGGCGCTAGCGTAACGCCCCGCCTCGGGGGGTACGCGTTCATTACGCGCTGGAAACGCCTGGGCGGCGCGGAACCTGGGCGAGGCGGAGGAAAACAGCGGCGAGGCGGCGCAGCACGTCACGCACGAGCAGAGCCCCTGTGCTGGTAACCGCAGAAGAGGAGCAAAACGGGGAGGATGGAGCACAAACTTGCCGCTGCACCGTCCATGGTTGAGAGAGAGAGAGAATCGGCTACTAGGTGTGGAGAGAGAGAGAGAGAGAGAGAGAGAGAGAGAGAGAGAGAGAGAGAGAGAGAGAGAGGCGGCTGTTGGGCGTGGTCTCGTGTGGTGATGGCAGCCAGGAGATACCGAGGTAGAGGATGAGGATAAGGTGTGAGTGATGAATGGGCTGGTGGGCTTTTGTTTTTGTAAGAGGTATGGACTGTTATGGGCCACTAAATGGCAGCCATCCCATGTTTTTGTTGTTTTTTATTTTTTATTTTATATTATCAGCTATCCATTATTAGGAATTTTTTGCTATAATAGAAACGCCTTGAAAACGCCTAGGCGCGCTTAAGCACGCCTAGGCGTTAGGCGGTGGGTCACCGCCCAATTAGCGCCTAGCGCCTTGCTAAACCTGGCCTGGTGCTCATGCCCAGAATGGTGTCGCTGAGAGTAAGCATCGCCATCTTCTTGAGACTGCTCGTGCTCTTATGATTGCTTCTTCTGTTCCTCCTCATTTTTGGGCTGAGGCTGTTTCTACTGCCAACTTTTTGGTTAATATTTAGCCTTCATCAGCTCTTCATGGAGGGATTCCTTATGAGCGTCTTTACGGCAAGTTGCCTGATTATTCCAGCCTTCGTCTTTTTGGCTGTGTATGCTATGTGCTTCTTGCACCTCGCGAGCGCACTAAGCTGACCGCTCAGTCTGCTGAGTGTGTTTTTCTAGGCTATAGTGCTGAGCATAAAGGATATCGGTGTTGGGATCCCGTTGGTCGTCGGATGCGGATTTCTCGAGATGTTGTTTTTGACGAGTCACGTCCTTACTATCCTCGTCCATCTTCAGACACCTCTTCTGCATCTTTAGTTGACCCACTTTCCTTCTTGACTTTGCCTGATGTCTCTATTGCCAGTACTCGTCTGGTGCCTCCTCCGCAGGCATCTTCTTCTATCGTGCCTCCTTCATCGGCACCGGCACCCTCTTCGGTGGTGCCTTCTTCACTTGTGCCTTCTTCATTGGCACCGGCACCTTCTCCTGTGGTGCCTTCTTCACCTGTGGCTTCTCGATGGTCTTCTACGGGTCCTTCTATGAACCCTGACTATTCTTTGAAGCCACCAATGACACATGTCTATACTCGACGTGTTCCACCCTCCTCTGATGTGTCATCTTTTTCTGATGAGCCTTCTACTCCTGTTGAGCCATCTTCTATGATTGATGCATCTTCCTCAGAGGATCCTTCGCCTGAGCTGCTTATCAGACGTGGTGCTCGTCTTCGTCAGCGTCCTGATTTTTATTCTCCTTCTGCCTATTCTACCACGGTTCTTTCTGAACCAACATCTTATCGTGATGCTATTCTTCATCAGGAATGGCAGCACGCTATGGCAGAGGAGATTGCTGCTCTTGAGCGTACAGGCACGTGGGATCTTGTTCCTCTTCCTGCACGTGTTCATCCTATTACCTGTAAGTGGGTCTATAAGGTTAAGACCCGCTCTGATGGTTCCCTTGAGCGATATAAGGCTCGTCTTGTGGCTCGCGGTTTTCAGCAGGAGCATGGCCGTGACTATGATGAGACTTTTGCGCCTGTTGCTCATATGACCACTGTTCGCACTCTTCTTGCTGTGGCCTCTGTCCGTGAGTGGTCCATCTCTCAGCTTGATGTCAAGAATGCCTTTCTTAATGGTGAGTTGCATGAGGAGGTATATATGCGTCCTCCACCTGGGTATTCTGTTTCTCAGGGCATGGTTTGTCATCTTCGTCGCTCACTTTATGGCCTTAAGCAGGCTCCTCGTGCTTGGTTTCAGCGCTTTGCTTCTGTGGTCACTGCTGCTGGCTTTTCTGCCAGTAATCATGATCCTGCGCTGTTTGTTCATACTTCTGCTCGTGGTCGGACTCTTCTTCTTCTTTATGTTGATGATATGATCATTACGGGAGAAGATTCTGAGTATATAGCCTTTGTGAAGGCGCGTCTGAGTGAGCAGTTTTTGATATCTGATCTTGGTCCTCTTCGTTACTTCCTTGGGATTGAGATTTCCTCTACACCTGAGGGGTTTTATCTATCCCAAGAAAAGTACATTCATGACCTTCTTGATCGTGCTTCTCTCACTGATCATCGCACCATTGAGACTTCCATGGTGCTCAATGTTCATCTTCGCGCCACTGATGGTGAACCTCTCACTGATCCTACTCGATATCATCATATTGTGGGGAGTCTTGTTTATCTTGGTGTTACTCGTCCTGATATCTCGCATTCTGTCCATATTCTCAGTCAGTTTGTTTCAGCTCCCACTCAGCTCCACTATACTCACTTGCTTCGTGTCCTGCGTTATCTTCGTGGGACTATATCTCGTCGCTTGTTCTTTCCACGCTCCAGCTCTTTACAGCTTCAGGCATATTGTGATGCTACCTGGGCTAGTGATTCCTCTGATCGTCGATCTCTTTCTGCTTTTTGTGTGTTTCTTGGTGGTTCTCTCATTGCTTGGAAGACTAAGAAGCAGACAACAGTTGCTCGTTCGAGTGCAGAGGCTGAGTTGCGTGCTATGGCCCTTGTGACGGCAGAGGTTACTTGGTTGCGGTGGTTGTTGAGGATTTTAGTGTTTCTGTTTCTATGCCGACTCCTCTTTTCTCTGACAGTACAGGTGCTATCAGTATGGCTCGTGATCCGGTGAAGCATGAGCTCAGTAAGCATGTTGGTGTTGATGCTTTTTATACACGAGCGCAGGTACAGGATGGTATTGTTGCTCCTCAGTATGTGCCTTCAGAGATTCAGTTGGCTGATTTATTTACCAAGGCACAGACTGGCGCTAGGCACAGGTTCTATCTCTCCAAACTCAGTGTTCTTGATCCACCCTGAGTTTGAGGGGGGGTGTTAGATGTATATGTATTCTTGTAGTTTCCCCATTGTATAAGAGGTTTTGTGCATATTTACCTACACCTGTACATGTATATATTTGGGTCTATTACCCCCATGATGAATACAAGTGTTATTCATAACAACAACATCCCGTTCATCGGGCCGTCAAGGTCCTGCACCGCTTCCTCATGGTGGTGCACAGATCTTTGGACGACGCCGGCCACGACGGCCGTTTCGCTGCCACCGCCTTCACCAAACATCGCAGCTTTGTCTTCAAGAGTACCGGTCGTGGCGCCATCAGGCTCCATCACATGATGTTCATAGCTTTCCATGTGAAGCATCAACACAGGTGCGGAAATCTCACTCGCGCACACAACACGTTTGATTTCTCCTGTCATTTTGTAGATTTGCGTTTCTCATCTCCCTTCGTGAATTGTGACATGGCTATCTATCGTTCGATATCATGAGGAAGCTTTCGAGGAGGTCTGCACTTCTCTAGCGTTCGTCTCAGCTAAAAAAAAACGCCATTGCCTGCAGAATGGGAGAGGAATAAAATGCAATTCGAAGGACGCTCTAAGTTATTCATCAGGCATGTCCACGCACAACCAGTTTGCAAAGTTTAACCCATATGTCACGCACAATCAGCTTGCTTGCCTTCAGTCTTCGCGCAACATCATTTTTTTATTTAGTTGATTTGCAGCATTTGAACCTAGCATGCCTTGATCTCACTTTGTAATAAAGTCTCCAATCTATGACATTTTGCTTTGCTTCTTACAGAGGAGCCTTCATGCTCGACTTGCCGCCAGAAAAATGGAGCTTTGGAAGGAAAAGTGAGTATCACATATAGAATTACCAAGGAAAAATTCATTTACGGAGACACAATGCTTCTCATGATTATCCATGTTCCATATGTCTTTTTTGTGAACACTCCATATATGTATAGAGGGAGGAGTGACAAGCAGCCACATGTGAGCTTTATGTTTTTCAGATGCAATTTTTTTTTTCATAAGCATGTATGAAACTTCCAATGGCAATTGCATCTATATATTTTAACAACGTACATGATGGATCTATGATGTATTTGCATTGTGATGTTAGTAGTAACAAACAAAATGATTGATGCACATTGCCTTGAGTTCATGTTCATTGGGCAGGAGGCGGGCTGCGGCTGCTCGGTGAGGTCAGGCAACGGTGGAGGATCCACTACCAACCATCCCTAACTACTTCTAATGAGTATGTGTTGGAAATTAGTTTTTTCTCCATCGATCACATTATCAGATTCTCCACAATTTGTGCTCTGCGTATTTGGCACTCGCATGCAGTTTTTCTGTTGTTTTTAACCTTTTCCATTTTTTATATAAGAGGAAAATGTGATGATTGCTTGCAGATTTAAGGTGGAGTAAAAAAAAACAAACGATTGTTGGTTTACAATGTGTAGTCAAGTTGCTCATAATTGTCATGGTCCTGCTAAGTGATGCAATTTTTAGACACGTGCGTGGCGCACGTGCATTGGTACTAGTACTAGTGGTACGGGGCATCATAAAACTCCTCAAAAAAAAAAGCAGCAGCTGGGAATCTGGAAACATTTTCATTTCTGTCTGTCGTTCATCCCAGAAAGATTTCGTTCGGCTTAGAAAACTAGTGATATCACGAGCAGATCTCGTCTGCAACCCCTACACAGATACTGTGTCACGCATGTCAAAACGTTTGGTAAGTGCTAACAAATCCGATCCGTATCTTCTATGTCCATTCAGATGGCGACACGAAAACATCTCACCGCCGTGCCTTGGAGGGGAGCTGAAGAGAGAGGCCACAAAAAGGAAGAGGTCGGCGGCGAGTGGCCGGCCCTGGTGGCAAGAGCTATAGACACACTATGCGCGGCCTGGTGGTGAGATCAGAAATCAGAGAATCTCTGGCGTGTGCTCTTGGTTGTCTATTTCGTCTAGAACGATTAATAAGTACTCAGGGAACAGAGGCCTCTGTATGAGGGAAGCAAGTAGCGAAGAACATGTAAACAGAGGAGACGTTTAACCGCATCACTGTGCACTAATTGACAGTTACCGTCCGCTTAGCCATGTACTATCACGCCGTGACCAACTTCGAAGCTTGTGGCAGGCGAACGGCCTACGTGTCTAAGTGGTGTTCATGCATGCACTGGTTGATGAGGCGTTCTTTCGTTTCGTCCAGAACGATGCGGTATTGTTCATGCGCGGCTCAGGGATGGGTTTCCGTTTCCCACGCGATAAGCTACTAGGTGAGATGAACGTTATATAATTTCGCAGTAGCCTGAAGCAGAAGAAGATGAAAGCGATGCGCCGACCGACCCTGGAAAGTTGGGCGGTGTCCTTGCTCGATCTCGCTTGTCACGACGCAGGCGCCGTGTCAATTCGTTTTTGCCGTGCGCGGCATGGAGCCTGCACTGTCATTCTCGTTGCAAGCTGAGGGAATTGCCTGCAGGATGCAATTGCAGGGCTGAGTGGCTTATCCAAATTCATCTGCTGAAGAAGACAGCACACTGCCGGCGTGAACAGCTTCGAAGGCCACATTTCTAGTAGCAAACTGCAGCACGTGGTTATAGTACAAAAATATGTGATTACACACGTTGGTCTGAAGATATGACAGAACCAGACCAAGTGTGGTGGAGATTAAGGGCATATTGAGTGTTGACGTCTCCCGCTAAGGGCCGACTGGATTTGAACTGAAGACACCGTTGAGGCATGCGGAGGTGGAAGGCCGCGAGGGATCCGTGAGGCAAGAAGGCGGAATGGAGACTCTGATCACAACCTGCGGCGTTCGGTTCGGCACGGACGGCGTTCCGTGCGATCGATACCGCACACGCAGCTTCAAATCGACCACCGCAACGCACGCGACGAGGACAGCTGTGCCATCCCGGCCGCCGATGGAGGCGCCACGGCGACGCACCACGCAGCGGCAGTGCCCGCGCACTGGTGGCTCGGCGATCACGGGCGGTGTGTGCTCTGATCTGAGGGATCCGTGAGGCAAGAAGGCGGAATGGAGACTCTGATCACAACCTGCGGCGTTCGGTTCAGCACGGGCGGCGTTCCGTTCGATCGACACCGCGCGCGCAGCTTCGAATCGAGAGCACGGTGGTCCGCCCGCAGAGCGGGGTTCACTTGGCCAGCGAAGAGCGTCAGCCGTGGCTCGCGCAAGCTCGATCGAGACGTGTTCATGGATATTTCGCACAATCTCAGGCCTCTGGCGGCTTAGCTCTGCTTTTTTTTGCGGCTTAGCTCTGCTGCAAGACCTGCAACTGCGTGCGCCAATTCCACGAGCAGAGGAGACGCGTCCAGTGCGCAAACGGGTGCGCCACAGGACAGGAAGATGCGAGGAAAGGGATAGAAAGAAGGAGACGGTCTTCTATTTACTAATTGGAGGCTCCTTTTGAGGCCTCCACGTTAATCGGTGAAAAATTCTGTAAATTATCAAAAAAAGCAAAACATCCGGCCGTTAATTTGGATGCTTAACAAATTGTAGCTGAGATCTGAGGGACTTTATAATTAGCAATCGTGTGTGGTACGGAGACAAACAGATAGGAATCATAACCATTGATCCAATTACACACGCCCACAAATCCTTCCCACGCAGCCCACCTTACCCTAGCCGCGGTCAACATGCCGCTTCTGTTTCCAGGCGCTCTCCTTGCTTCTTCCTCTCAGTCTCCCTCGATCTTCACCTCCTGTTCGTTGTTCCTGAAGAATTTGACAGCAGGTATCCGTTAGAATCCACACCATGAAGAACAAAAGGCAGAAGCAAAGAACTGCAGCGACTGCGCACGCCCGGCTGTGACGAATACGGTTGCCACCGCCGATTCGATCTGCTTGCATTGAAAAGTTTCGTCTCTGTGATGCCTGATTTGTCTTCCACCAATTTCAGGGAGTCGTCATGTATGTGGTTGATACCGTGAGTTCACTGCAAGTCTTCGACAGACATCATCATCTGTTCTTGCGTGAGATCAGGTCTGGTCCTGAGGGGGAACGAATATCCTGCAGTGAGGACGTGCATGTATTCAAGAGACGGGGATGCAGGAAGGCACCAATAGAACCTGCAGATGATTCGCCCCTCACACTGTTCCATAAGATCATCAAGATGCGAGGTAAAGGACAGTCAGTAAGAACTGATACGTCCAATAGCTCGCTTGCCTGCCATCATGTATCACCTCCATGGTAAATCAACCATGGGACGTTCCTAACTACTTCATGTGCGACCACCAACTGCATAATCACTGCAACAAGGTATTATACCATACATTTTCCGGTTTCTGGGATTTTGATGATCTGACTTTAATTCCTTCTTTCGATCTAGGCTGGATATGCAAGAAAATGTTTTGAAAGACTACTGGGTACTACAAGGTATTGGATTCAAATAGGGGAAGCCAGCACATCAAATTGTTGGAGTCATCAATATAATATTTAATTTCTCTATGATTCACATAAGCTGGAACAATATATTTTTCTTTTCCATCAAATTAGTATGTTACTTGCAGGTCTCTGGGACAATTGATCCAGTAGACACACAGACCAAAATTTAAATAATTATGAGTCATCATGAGACATCTGAAATATTTGTACCCCTTTCTTGAGAAAATACTCTTCGAATTTATTTTGTGGCAATAAATAAAGTGTACCTCGCATGTTTAAAAGTTGCATTGTTTTATTTTCAAGGAAGGATATTTTTTCTTTTATGCCTATTACATATTGGGCCATAGCAAAATTGTCACCCCTTTTCAGTTATTTTGACATTGGCTTAAGTCAGAAGGTTTTCTTTTTTAATTACTCTCTCAAATGAAGAGATCTCAATAGATTGTCAAATTCTTGGTAACTAGAAATTGTGTCTGGAAGCTTAACTATGTATTTAATTTAACAAAGGTAATTAACTGTCTACCTTTCTTTGTAGGTTTTATACAACTTAGTGAGGCCTACACATTTTATTCCTTACTCATTAGAATGATGAAATTTGGTATTTTACGAAATTGTTGTATAATGTACCTTTTTGTATTCTAGGTTGTTGAATAACTATGTATTGTTTTTACTTTGCCCTATGTTATGGGTTGACCATGTGTCCCTGCTCTTATGCATGGTTTAGTGGGATATGTTGGTTTGCTTATTGCAGTTTTGTAGAATGTTCTATAAAGATGTTTTGCTACTTTAGCGACGAACTAATCGATGGGACAAAGTGTATCATATTCATATATTTGTTTCACAATGCCATTCAGGTTATTGCTCTTCTCTATTTTTCTTAACTGAGCTAAATGGATGAAAGGAAGATTCAATGTGTGGGTGAAAAGAATTTTTGATGCACTATTTTTTTTCCTTGCCAACTGTTAATTTGCACCAAATAGGCTTGGCACAAAAGTACACAACCCCCCTGCCACTCGGTAACTATTCTTTAGCTTTTATTCATAGAAATATTCCTGCTTCAAATGATACATAACTCCATAATAATATTTGGACATTATTATTACATTATGGTATTGTCTTATTTTTGGAAACAACATGCCTAGAGAATTCTATATGTTCAACATTTCGGTATTATCACATAAGTATGAATTATGACACCAGCATTATGTAGTCTGTATTGATGATATCATTGATTTGATTGAGAATAGATGTGCACAGGACCTACATATTGTCAATAAAATAGCATCTAATGGAATCATACTTTTGTGACTTATTTAATACATAAGTTATAGAAAAATGAAATAAACACAAAAGAATAGTACTAATCTTAGAAGCCAAGGTACGTAGGAGCTCGAGTAATGGCATAGGCATAGCATTGATTTACTATTTTTCTATGGAAAGTTCTTTGGTATCCAGTAAGTCCCAGTAATTTGTGATGTAAGGCTATTTGTTCATTGAACATTGGGGAATGGTAATTAAAAAAATGTAAACAAGGGTGGCCTCCTTCAAAAAATATGTGGAATGTTTTTGAAAATTAATAGAATAACCAGAGTCAGTAACTAAGTTAGTTTTGATTCAATATATTCTCATGATTTTGTTCCAGATGTGTAGACAATAGCTTTATCTGAACAAGCGCATCAACCTGTGGAATACAATCTATGATTCAAAAAGAGAGCCAGAGACAAAGAGTATATCCTATGAGTTATTTTATTAGCACAAAAAAAAAATATAAAATAGCTTTGTAGCAGGATACTTCAAGGATGGTAGAAGGAAAAAAATTATCTCATAGCCAAAAATGGGAACCCAAGGTAGCACTTATGTTTCGTGAGTTTTTCTATTATGTTGAAATTGCTAGCCCGTGCAAGTATTGCACGGGTTGATGGGCTAGTGTTAATTAAAAGAGGCTTGCTACGGTGCTTGAGCGGAACCGGAGGTTCCTCCCCTCTCTTTTAATCGCAACCATTGATATTAAAAGGGGTGTTTACTGTAACACCCCAGCCCAGAGTACGGCTCCAGACCCGTACGCCTGCAGTGCGGGCCCCACCTAACAGCAGCAACTCTTACGCTTTCGTCCTCGCTTCGCGTAAAAGGGTTAACCCGGTTACTACTGCACCTAGGACTGAATATTTAACCTGGTCAAGCTCCTGATCGATTTCCAGTACGGGACTAACCGGATCGCTACAGTACCCGCGCTACAGTGTTCGGCGGCTACAGTGACCGGCAGCTACAGTAGCCTCGCTACAGTACTCCGACGCTACAGTACCGCGGCTCAATGGGCTCGCGCCCGGCCCACGGGCCGAACAACTAGCCGATTCTATTTTTGGGCTCGAATTGACATCCCGGATATCACATTCTCCCCCTCTTTAGAACTCGACGTCCCGTCGAGCGACCAGTTTACCCCCTGACTCCTCGAGTCATCCAGAGGACAGTAGACACAGGATCGTCCCTTCCTGGCCACGTCCAGCACGTGTCATGCCGTGTCCCGCCTTGCGGACCCACGCGCCATGAACCCCGTGACTGCGCCCGTGACACAGCGAAGGTCGGCTCTGATACCATTCTGTAACACCCCAGCCCAGAGTACGGCTCCAGACCCGTACGCCTGCAGTGCGGGCCCCACCTAACAGCAGCAACTCTTACGCTTTCGTCCTCGCTTCGCGTAAAAGGGTTAACCCGGTTACTACTGCACCCAGGACTGAGTATTTAAGCTGGTCCAGCTCCCGGTGAATATCCGGTATGGGACTAAACTCGCAGTGCTACAGTACCGCATAGCTACAGTGTTCCACGGCTACAGTGCCCGGCAGCTACAGTAGCCTCGCTACAGTGCTCCGGCGCTACAGTATCGCGGCCCAATGGGCTCGCGCCCGGCCCACGGGCCGAACAACTGGCCGATTCTATTTTTGGGCTCGAATTGACATACCGGATGTCACATTTACGAACCTGATTAATTATAGTTAGGGGTATTTTGGTAGTTGTCTCTTCATTAATCAGGGATACTCGCCGGACTTCCAGCTTCGTCTTCGTTGCGCCCATCCCGCTTCCCCGTGGTTCACCGTCGTCTCGATCGGATTGATGCTCGTCAGGTTCCCGGACGGCTCTGCTTAGGATTAACCGCTTTAGGCTCCTCCTTCCTCCTCGAGTTCAGGCGAGGAAGACAAAAACTTCCTTCCATGGCGGCGCATCAAAACAGAACGGCTGGGATTTGATTCACAAAAATAGATACAGAGAAGAGAAGGGGGATAAGGTGAATAGGCAAAACCGGTCTATGGAATCATCGTCGCAAGAATTTTCTCCTGGATAATTGCTTTCGCTGCAGCGGAGGCTGCCGTCCTCGCGGCGTTTCGCTTCCTGTTATCGTCACTGTTCATCAGATCGACCATGGCTATCGATACAGGCAGGATCGATGAAAGTACTAAATTGTCCTTTGTCTAATTTTTTTAACAAAGAAAAACTAGTACTTGGCCCACCGATTTTTGGTACTGGTCCACAACTTAAAATTCCTTTTGTTAGGTTCCTCCCTATTTTTAACCGTTAGATCTGACAAAACGAACGATTACAATTGATTCCAAGCACCATAAAATTTCTCTAATTAAAAAAGGCACGAACCATCTAAAATTACAATGCCATAATAATCATGGTAGCTTCAAATCTAGAGTTCCACGGCATGGCACATGCTCCCCACGATATCTATCTATTATCTTAGTATTTGAGGAGAAAAAGAAGCCACCACGTTCGCTCTCAAGGCCACGAAATTACCACGTTAATAAGAAAAAAGAGAAGTTATGAGCCGTTGGATTTTATGAAGATCTAACGGTCTAGATTAAAGGTAAGAATCCTTCCACAAAAAAAAAAAAGAGTATGTGTCCAATACAATTCTTAAACACGTTGTCTTCGGATATGAGTTTTCCACGGAGTAGACTCACGTTGTCTTCGGATATGAGTTTTCCACGGAATAGACTCACGTTGTCTTCTTAAGAGAGTTGGAGTCGGATGAGTATTAGATGAGCACCGTTGTTTGCTAAAAGAACACGTTGTTTTTTTTTTCTTTTGACTAAGAAGACAACGCGTTGTTCCACACCAACACTACTGCCGCGAGGCCTAGCTGACAAGCTCAAGGAAGGTACATGTTCTTGCGATAATGTACATGTTCTTGCGGGACACGACAGTAAGCTCCTGCTCGCTGGTCGCGACACGACAGGCACGGCGCTGTCGTAGGAAATGGTGACCTTCGTCCGCCCCATGCGAGTGCTTGAGGCTGTAACCATCCGTCCCGTTCGAGCACCAGGCGGTTGTCCCCAACGGTGTTCTGCTGAGCAGGCACGAGGTGAAGGTGGAAGGCATGTGCGGCAAGGACTGCAGGGAGTTTTTTTTTTTTTTTTTTTTTTTTTTTTTTTTTTTTTTTTTTGCGAAGACTGCGGGGAGTTCATGCCAGAGATGTGGATCACTGGGGACGAAAAGGTGCTTTACGAACCGGCAAGGCCATGGCAGGGGCAAAGATGATCAAGCATGGCACAACGCCGGGAAGGGTTAGCAGGCCGAGGCACAGTGCGATCAAGAACTTTGTAGTAGTTGAAGAGGCAGCGGCTAACCGTAGTGTTTGATGAAGAGGCTACGAGGTCGGATGCAATAAAAAAGCTTGAAGGCCGGTAGCTTTACTGTATGTGCCGCACGCGGGCCTGCTTTGAGCTGCACGCTTCATCAATTCTGTTGCATTTCTTTGGAACCGGCCACGGAACCTGCAAGACGATGGAGCATGACTAACAGTCTACCACGCCACTACATCTACATAACAACAGGAGAACCAAATAAGAAACTCATGAAGGACAGGATCGGTAGAGCCACCCCAGCCTAGGAGGGAAGGAAGGATGCAGCCAGAAACAAAGGGCCAATAACTATGTAAGAAAGTCTAACTGGAGACGCGGCTCAAGCAATATTGCAGACGAACAAAAAACGCGTCTCCAAATTTACGTCTGTAATGTGAAGTTATTGCAGACGCGGAAATCCGCGTCTGCAATGACCCTCCCATTGTAGACGCGCTTCAACAAAACGAGTCTCCAATGTATGGTCTATTGCAGTCACGTTTTTAGAAAATGCGTCTCCAATGTTTTGGTTGTTGTAGACTCGTTTCCAGCAATACGCGTCTCCAATTATTCATTTTTTATTTTTTTTATATTATTTCTTTTGACGCACAGGACGGCACAATATGACACTGGTGGATTTAAAATAGTACATCCCAGCCAAAATACCACAAACATCCCAGTGCTTGAGCCAAAATACCACAAATACATCACATGATTACATCAACATAAACTTGAGCCCACAAACAGCATCACAGGAGTTAAACATAGGTTCGTCAAGGAGTACTTAAACATAGGTTCAAACTCGAGTTAAGCATCATAGAGATTCACATACAGCAACATAAGTTATAGGTTTGCATACAGCAACATAAACAGAATTTCAATGGCCCTACATCTTCGCGCATCATACTTGTCCTGGCCGCTGACAATGAAATTCTCCTTTCTTATCAATGACCTCTGACATTATGAATGAGGCGATGTCTTCTCGAATGTTGTCCAACACATCTTCGCCGAGGGGAGTAGTCACCACTTCAAGATCCTGTGTAGAGGTATGGCAAAACGTAACAAGTCTGAATGGATAGTTCAAAAAGCAAATTATGCAATGATGTTAAGACAACATATTTTCATTGTTTAAGCTACAGGTATCCTAGCTGATGTTCTCATATAGGACAAAAGGGTCAAAATATAGAAATGACAATGATACAAAATCATTCTAA
This sequence comes from Eragrostis curvula, assembly GCA_007726485.1. Classification (NCBI taxonomy): domain Eukaryota; kingdom Viridiplantae; phylum Streptophyta; class Magnoliopsida; order Poales; family Poaceae; genus Eragrostis; species Eragrostis curvula. The sequence continues at coordinate 19,391,890 of RWGY01000005.1, forward strand.
CAACAATCTAGTAAAAAATGATTATCTGGCTGTAAATAGCATACAGTAACTACTGCTATGATTATCTAGCTACAAATAATATCTAGTAACAGTTGTACCTCTGGTTTATCCACATCTAGCAGTCCAAGTGCTAACATCATGTGATGGGCTGTGTAGAAGCCACATTCATTGCCAGGACGTTGCTGATGGCACTGCAAACAAGAAAAATCTCAGGCTAGCTAGGTGTGTTCTATCTAAAAACAGAGTAAAAAATTAGCAGCACCATGAAACCTTGTCCTGCTGTTAATATAAGAAAGCTTTTCTGATTCCATAAAACTGCCAAGTCAAAATATATTGATATAAAACTGATCTGTAATAAGCAACGGTCTTGATCTTGATGGTTCATCTGGTGACTATAAAACTGCTCAGATACAAGAAGTGAGATATGACAGGAAAAGCTGTAAATTATAAGCAGCCTAGGTTATAAAATAGGTGGGAATCAACAAAGGGTGGCTGGAGTCCCAGCTCATACAAACAGGTTATGACATTACTTATATATGTTCACAACTAAAGTACCGAATCTGTTCTTTCATTTCAAAGAATCACTTCAGAGCAGGTCTACAAGTGATGTGTGTAATGAACCTACAAGTTTGGCTTTTTTTTTTTACCAGATCTAATACACTAAGTAGCAGGACACTTTTAACTACTATTGTGCCATTATGCTTTAAGAACACACCTTACTGTGTACATTTTGTGGAAATCAAGGAGGTCAGAATTATGTTTCATTAATGCAAAAGCTGACTGCATGTCTGGTCTAATACACTAACTGAAAAATGCAGGTAATTAATTGGCCAGCAACTGATTAGCAAGCAAGAAACATGGAACTTAGACACAGCACATACCGGGAATTTAGTCACATGAGCCAATTTCTTACTGACCATCCCATAAGTGGTAGTGTATGAGAGAAAAGCCCTACAAATAATATGTAGAGTATGAGCGGCAATAAATGTAAAACAATAGTTAGGAAATATTTGAAGGTTCGTATAGAACTCACTCATCAAGTGCCTCTTTCAACAAGTTGTGATTACACGGTCTCGACCTCAGAGAATCAAAGTATAACACCTTATTCCACTTTGGAACAATTGCAACTAATATCCAGTGACCACCTGGGTTATGCGCAAACATAATGCACTGCTTCTTAGCACACTTTCCAAATGCCTTTGTCACGTAATCCACCACATACGACTTATGAACAGTTATGGTAGACAACGACATCAACTCAGGATCGAGGAATACAACAGGAAGAGCCTTTGCCTTAGCTTCCTTAACCATGTGCCTAATTATTAAGAGACATGTCACTAAGCTGGTAATGTAGTAAGTAAAACAACAGTACAAAGCAATGATTAAACAGCAGGCTAGCAAAGCTTCTAAAAAAATGCACATCAGTTAAGGTACGCAGTTAAGGTCGAACTTAGCATAACTTGCATGAGTACTAAATTATAGTGGCAGGTCAGAGCAATAACATCACTCACAAAATGTTACTGAACTGAACTGAACTAACAGAAGGAAAGGGGCATATAGATCAATTCAGTATACTACCAAAGCAGATAAATGAGTTCCAACTACTAAACGAATTGAATGATTCAATTCCTATGCCAAAGGAGGAATAGCAGCAACTTACAGAGTATAGCATCGAAGAATTGACATATCCAATGCATCATAATGGAAGAGCTCATACAAGTCAGCAAATGCCACAACTAAAAACTCAGAGTCCAATGAACGCAAAAGATGGATACGCTTAAACGCAACCATAATCCCACTCTTCTTCTTTGCCATAGAAAGTCTTGTGTAGTAGTTATGGAGAGCTGTTATCGCAGGTCCGGCGCTCTGAAGTTCATCAGCTGTTAGCAATGGTTGTCCAATTGTGAAATTTTTGTTTGAAGATGTCATTCCTGCAGGAGCTACTTTCTTAGGCTTCAGTTCCGTGGCAGCAACATCTTTTGTCATGCTTTTGGAGACCTGCTTCTGTGAACTCGGAGCAACAAGCTTTTGAGAGTTTTTTGTGGGCTGCTGTTTCCGTGAACTTCCATCATCAACCTTCTGCGAGCTATTGGGGAGTTGCTTCTGTGAATTTCCATCTTCAACATTTTGCATAGGCTGCAGCTTTTGTGAACTCTCACTAGAAGGCTTCTTCTTGAAGAAGGTAGTTACTTCATCCTTGGCTGCACCAGTGGGTTCCATTGAGCTCTTGGCTGCAACAGCGGGTTCCTTTGAACTCTTGGCTGCAGCAGCGGTTTTCTTTGAACTCTTGGCTGCAGCAG
>RWGY01000005.1:19394289-19631754 GCA_007726485.1 Eragrostis curvula
TCTGTAAGGAATTTTCCTTCAAGCTTTGTGGAACACTTTTAAAGAATATTTTCATTTCAGAGTGCTTGAATTTATGTTTTTAAAAAAATTATGCTGAACTTGCAGTAAAGGGTGCAATAATGCAGTTGAGAGATCTTTATCACGGGGATAGGTAAGTTTCCATCATGTTCGATTGCTAATCAGGTAAAAAACATAAACCGCATTTTGCAGTAGCTTCTCTCGCTACCTCACAATAGCTCTTGCATTATTTTTTCTATACATTGTGCTCGTAATAGCTCTAACCACCTCTTTTTAATGAACAAATTTGATAGAACTTTGGAGTGCCAAATCGTACGTATAGGTTTTTTTTTCTGTTCTATTATACCTTTTGGAAATTGGACTGCAGTGGAAAAGCTAGGTCCTACCATAGAGGGGTTCATTCATTTGCTCAATGTTTTGGTTTATTGAGCTCCAATCATTGTTTAGAATTTCTTTTAGGAGAGCAATGCATATGTCAGCATTCCTAAAAAAATTATTGTCAGACTTCAATTTCTCCTATTCTCTCTAGCTTCCAAGAAAACTCTCTCCTCCAAATTAAGCGTGTTTTTTCTCTAGCATCTGCAAAAGATAAAGATCCTTTCTGAACTCAAACACATAAGGCACTCCAATCCTACATTTGTTTCATCACCACACTTCTCCATTTTACAAAAAAAAACAAAATAGAAATAAGCTGATCGAAGCCGAAGTTGTGTTAAAGACGACCACCCATATTTTTTTTTCCAAAGGAACAGACCACGCACATAATGGCGTTGGAAGATCTTTTTCATGAGAATCATGTGTGAGCAGGTATAAAAGGGTAAAAATCAGAAAATAGGTAGCTTCCCATCATGATCAATTGATCATCGGGTAAAACACAGAGCGCATCTTGTCAAGGTAGCTTTTCTCTCGCTACCTCACCTAACTCCCTAGCGCTCTTGCATGCCTTTTCTAGATGAAATTGCAACGTTGAATGCGAACTAGACAATAAGACACACGTACACCTGGCACCTATCCTATACGCTGTATGTAACCATCGTAATCTTGAGAAAGGGATACGTCAATAGCTCATTTGATCTTCACGTGCGTAGATTGTAGAATTCGATGCAAGTGGGCTACTCGAGCTCGTTGTGCTCAAATATTTTTCGTTTAATTTTAGTGTATGTCATATATAAGTTCGAGAACTATTTCCTTAGTTAAGAAAAAAAATCTCAAATCCTTGTTAATTTGGCTATTTGTACATATCTAGGCTCGCTCAATAGATCAGGTCACTGAGGTGGCAGTAGTACACCCTGCTGCCAGCTGCATGGAGCAGTATGTTTGAGTAACAGGAATTTTTCAGAGGACACGTGTAACAGGAATTCAAAAGAGGTGCGGCTATGCAGTAGAGAAGTACAGTGAGCGTTAGGTCAGGTGTTCAATCCTACATGTGTACTCCGCATTTATGCAACGATCGGCGACGTCCTTTCACCGGATCAAAACTACGCCCGCGGAGAAGATGACTGCCGAGCTAGCAGAAACTTTTTTTTCTCTTTCCCTCTCTTATGATCTCTTTCTTTAATTTTCACTTTATTTGCTGCTCTACCTTCCAATCCGAAGAAATCAGATACCTTTTTCGACAGACAAGAAAGTGCTACATGACGAACTCTATTAGACTCAATTATATATGTAGCACTGGATCGAAGTGGCCACGAAAAATGCAGTGAAAAGGGCAGCATGTTTTCCTCGAGGGCACTCACAAGGTGATGCTTGCATGGCTTGTCAAAAAGCCTGACAGCGCCAAAAGATTCATGCTATCGCTATCAAGCGAGTCTGCCAGAGTTCTTGTAGTTCAAGACGTCGCCATTCTGTTAGCTGCAACAGTTCGATGTACGCGAAATTGGGCAATGATCTACCAAGAATTTTGTGTCATCCACGTGTGTATTCAGTTTGGCGTTCAGCTCAAGAATAGCTCTGTCTTGCTGCTTCTAGACGGAATGCGAGAATTAGCGGCCAATGTGGCTAGACAGAGCAACGGTGAATTAAGCATCCTCAGAATCAGTAGGGAAAACATTAAAATTGTGGCGACCATTTGCTGTTTATTAGTAGCTATTGTTTCCCTTTCGTGGCAACTTTATTGATTAAACAATCAATCTCTGAGCACGTCACGACGAAGAACCAAGTCCTTATTTTTGGAGAAGATGATCACATCAACTCAAGGCCCTTTGCTCACCTTGTTCTTGGTTTATCAACTTTATTTTTTTTTTCTCTTTCCCTTTTGCCATCTCTCTCCATCGAGATGTCAGAAACGAACCATAGATGCCGATCCCGGTAATCCTGTCGCAGAGGATGCGTCCAAACCATCACACTCCGTTCCCAATGCCATCTTTTCTAGCTAGTCGCGCACTCACTCGTCATGGCAAAAAGCTTCTAGAAGATCACCTGCCTTATGTATTTACATGTGTTAGAATAATAATATGAATTGTATTAATGAATAATAGTAGCCCAAAGGGATACATATATATGGGTACATGACTTAATACTAGACTAAGAATAGGACTCTACATTAGAGTCCTATACAACTACTACTATATCTCTAACACCCACCCCCCCCCCCCCCCCCCTCAAATGCAAGGCATATGCGCGTTGCATTTGAAGAAGATTACATGACACACTAAGACTTATTACATGAAAGAAAATTACACCCAAATCTAAACCTTCAAATGCATCTTCCAAGAGAGTCTTCATAAGTCGTCGAGTCAAGCCGAAGAAAGATGAGATAAACCACTACTACAAATTGCAGATAGTGCAAGAAGATGATCACTACTTACAAATCGCCAGTAGTGAAAGATGATATAGAACACCACCTACAAATCGCCGGTGGTGAAGATGATATAGAACACCACCTACAAATCGCCGGTTGTGAAGATGATATGTAGAACACTAGCTACAAATCGCCGCTAGTGAAGAGATGATATAGAACACTACCTACAAATCGCCGGTAGTGAAGAATGATGAAGATCAGCTGACTGCCAAAAAAAAATATCCGGACTCTCATGGTTGACAAACATTAAAGAGATATATATGGATGTGGACACAGCGGAATATATGATGACGTGAATTATGGTGCTGAAGGCCAATAAAATGCAGGAGATGAAGGTAGCTGTCCAGAAACTCCAGAAATTGCTTGTTTAGTAGAACCATCAATCACCTCAGCTGAAACTGCTGCACTAGCAGAGCCTTGTGAGGTGGGAGCAGGACCATTCCCATGAATAATACGCCGAGCACGATAATCAGCTAATTTCTCTGGATACTTGATGAAACAATTTTCAGAGCAATGATTAGTCCTCTTGCATTGCTTACAAGGTTCCGATGAGCTGACAACACACTATGGGATACTGATATATGAGAGGTCGACATTGACTGGAACCAAGTTTCTTCAGCAATTAAAGAGGACAAGACATCCGCAATAGATGGCATGGTAGGACTCTTAAGCAACTGCACACGTACAGGCTCAAATTCAGACCTTAGACCCATAACAAATTGATATATGAGAAACTGTTCAATGAACGTGTTCTTGCTAGCACATCCCTCACAATCTGCAGTAGAGGAAGGAACCATAGATAGCACTGGTCCCATCAAACGCTCAAAGGACGTATAGTAGTCATCAATGGACAAATCAGCCTGTTGAAGGCCTCAGAGACCCTGCATTAGATTATGTAGATGAGCACCATTATCATGAACATAGCGCTTCTGCAAGTAATCCCACATCTCCTTAGCGGTTTTGTGATGCTCGAGACTCATGATCAAAGACTGATTCATACTAGTAACAATGGCACTCATCACCCTTCCATCATCGTTGCGCCATGTCGTAACTGCTGCAGCACCCGAGCCATCTTTTGTCTTATCAACTGGTGCAAGTTCAGTCAGGTGATCAGCAAGACCATAGCCCCTTATCACAGTTTTGACAGAGAAAGCCCATTCACGATAATTGTGACCATCAAGCTTCATAGGGATAGCAATAGCAGTAGATTGAGACATGATTAAGGTCAATGTAGTCGTAGATTGCTGCTACTAATAGCTGAACACCAGCAGTACGATCAACAATAGAATACCACCACGAAAAAGACAGGCCAGAGAAATAAGCAAGGTGCAGTTACCACCAGTTTGAGAACAATAGGAACAGAAACAAATACGAAAGATCTCTTGTCTCTGTTCTGATAGGCAGACAACAACTGATGGCTTGAGATAGCGTGCTGGACCAATTGATAAGGCTGCAATGACGGCGAGCTGCAACCGCGGAAGAACGGACCTGCAGACGGTAGGAATACCTCAGCCAAATCAGGATTCCGCGACAGCGGCAGCTCGATCCAGGCGGCGGCGGCCCGATGTAGTAGATGCAGCCGAGCAACTTGGTCAGGGGAGCACGGCGGCGAGTTGAATCGAGACAGCGAGCTCGGGCAGAGGTGAAGGGCGGAGGAGCGGCCGATTCCGCCGGAGTTGTGGAGACGAGATCCAATCGACGAGTCGACGCGAAAAAAAAACGAGGTATCCTGACTCTGATAGCATGTTAGAATAATAATATGAATTTATTAATGAATAATAATAGCTCAAAGGGCTACATATATATGAATACATAACTCAATACTAAACTAGGAATAAGACTCTACATTAGAGTCCTATACAACTACTACTGTATCTCTAACAACAGGAACCATCAATGTACAGTTAGATCTCGATAGCTGTCGCTGCCCAGCTAGAAGATCGATCGACAGAGATCATGGCCAGTACTGAGCTTTACTTGCGCTTCTAATCACAAGTAATGAGACTACAGTCAAAGAATTGCCCCCGAACTGTTATGGTAGGCCCTAGTATGTGACTCACCTGAATCATTCAGCTGGTTCATGTAGCAGGTACCTCTAGTTTGGGGTTCGTGTACTGTCAGTCTGTCACCGTTCAGTAGAGTGGCAACATGAACAACGGCCTCCTAATAGCAGCTCAGAATCAACAATACATACTAGTAGCTGATACGTCTTTTTTATATAGTGCAAAAGAGGGTTTTTTTTTTTTTTTGTTTTGAACTGGTAGTGCAAAAGAGTAAGAGATATGTAAATATCAGCAAAAATGGTTAATTGACCTGCCTCTCGCTTTAGAGATTGCAATGCAGCAGCTGCTGCGGTAGTACTATATATACTACCTGGAGCTTTATGAGCCTCCTTTGCCATTTGATTTGTCGGGGAAAGTTCAGGAAAGGTTGATATAGAAGTGTAACTTTATAAACAGAGCGTGTGCATCAATTTTCGTTGTGCTCAACGAACGACAGCAGTGTAGGCAGTGTATCAATCCACAGCTGATTGTCCAACGATTCCGTGTTCACGTCTCAGAAAGCTTTAATTGGAGGAGATAGTTCATTTTCTCGCTTTGCATATGTGTGTAGGTTCTTTCATTGGATCGGTTGATGATATACCATCGATTTAGGCACTAAACTTAATCAGAACGCTAGAGAAACTAAGCACGTGGTGTCTAACTAACCAGACCACAGCACCTCAGGTGTGGAAGTGCATGACCAGTGGTTGTCTGGCTAATACATGGCGGCAAACTAGGGAAAAAAATCCTAGTACACCATAGGATGCGAGCCGACGACCTGAACCTGAATAAAGTTATGGTGAGGCCCCATGAGGCACAAAGAAAGGCTAGTAGAGAAAAGCCAGATCTGGCTAATACATGGCGGCAAACTAGGAAAAAAAATCCTAGTACACCATAGGATGCGAGCCGACGACCTGAACCTGAATAAAGTTATGGTGAGGCCCCATGAGGCACAAAGAAAGGCTAGTAGAGAAAAGCCAGATTAACAAACCCACTAGAGCTCGTGTCGGACCCTAGTACCCTTCCTAACCTATTCGTCTCTCCCACAGTCCCATCGTCATCATAATACAATCTTCTTCTTCTTTTCATGCATTGACTTGGGGAGCCAAAGAGAGGCGTGTCCTGGGGATTGTAGGTAGGCGGTACAATTCTCGTTTGCACGGGTGTCCAATCGTCATCTGGGTGCAGTGGTTATTCCAGTCTCGAAGCTAATCGCAACGACTTTCGCGCTAGTTGCTTGATCCGGATCGAGTCTCTTTGGGTTAGTTCAGACAGTAATTCTAGTGTGCCACAATGCCCGCCAAGCTCCAGCTGTCTAGCCTACTGGTAAGGACAGTATTAGTGATGGTTAATTAGCTCAAAAACAGTGTGAAATATGCCGTGCATTGTGCATGTGTAGCGTGGATTAGTTGGTGATGGGGGCATTTTTGTGGCGGAGTAATGTCCACCGGGTCATCAGAGAGGGGTGTCCTGCCTGCCACTATGCACGGGACAGTCCAGGAAAACTGCTGCCCTGCAGTTGGTGTCTGAAAATGGGAACTCTTCTATTCCTACTTTTGAAAATTGGAAGGATGCTTCATTAGTTCTGTTACTGATAGTGATCAGTGATCACTGTGATTCAAAGATACGGGCAAGCTTCACAAAATTCAGTGATGCCTCGATTTATCAGGATGCGTATTGCCGAGGCTAGGGGCACATGTTTTGCTGAACATGGGAGTTGAGATCAAGGATTCAAATCTCGCGTAGCAAAGAAAAAACCTGCGTTCATTGGATCTATGTCTAAGCTTGATATGTACTTGGAGGATGGTTATGATCCAACGTGGTGACAACAGTACTAGAGATTGGTTAAGTAACTCAAATAGTTGGTGATAGGGGCATTTGGATGCGGACTAACGTCCCCCAGTCATCAGATAGGGGCGTCCTACCACTATGCACGGCAGTCCAAGTAAACTGGTAGCTGCTGACGGTAAAGATATGGACTTTGATGCCTGAAAATGGGAATCCTTCTATTCCTACTTTTGAAAATGGGAAGGATGTTTCATTAGTTCTGTTACAGTTAACTGCGATTCAAAGAGACGCAAGCTTCACAAAATTCAGGGGTACCACGATTTATCAGAGATATGTTGTCCGTGCTGGCGAAGCTAGGTCCATCAGGTTCAAAAAATAATTTATGCCTCTTGATAGCACATATTTTTCTGATTATTTATTGAAAAATTATACACAAATGAAGTGAGATGTGCACGGGGGTAAAAAAAAAAAACGCCTCTTGATAGCACATATCTTTGCTGAATATTTCTTAAAAAATTATACAAAGATGAAGTGCACGGAGGTCAGAGCAAAATAACTACTGGAATAGGTGCGATTGAGTCAAACTGCTAGCGTGGTAAAAAGAACAATATATGCTTTTCAGGTGACCAAGAAACGGCCAAGAATATTAACGATGTACTCCCTCCGTCCCCTTTTTATAGAGTCTTTTAGAGGTTCGAATTTTTCCCTAAATGTAGGGTCTTTTAAGGATAGGACAAACTTTGAGGTTGGTGAGGAGGGTTGGTGGAGTAATAGGTAGTGGTAAAATGAAGGGTATAATGGTCTTTTAACTCTTACATTATTTTTGTGTTTGAATGCTAAAAGGCTTTACATTTAGAGACGGAGGGAGTATCAATATCAGCACGCAACTGAATTTGGCCCAGCTCGGTTGACACCCTGTCCGTCAGATTATTTTCTTGGGCTCATCAGCTAATGGATGACTTGGCATTGGGCTTTTCGCTTTTATCAGCGTCTCATCCAAAGCCCAATGTAGTACTTGGCGAGGATACGACTCCTTATAATCCTCTCTCCACTCATGGATGCCTTCCATCGACATAGTGCCAAAATTTGAACGTCTAACCTAAGTTTCAAAGTGAATATTCAAGAAGCCCATAACCACTCAAAATTCATGTAAGGGTTCCTCTCAACGCGAACTAGAATTGTTTAGCTGGGTACATTCCGTTTTCTAAGAAAAAACTAAAGAAAAGGAACGAATTAAGCTGATCAAACATCCAGAGAGATCAGTCGACGAACTGCTGTTTGCTCACAAAGTTCTGCCCGGCCGTCCACGTCGGCGGCACGACGTCGTCGAAGACGATGGCGCGTCCGTCGCTGGTGGTGACCCGGAACGACAGGCCCTGCCCGAAGAGCCTCGAGTCGCCGTCCCAGATCTGCCCCCAGTTCCGGTTCATGTCCGTCCACCTCCCGTCCTTCGACCCCTTCACCGCCACGGCGCTGACATCGCCGGCGCCGGCGACGTTGTACACGAGCACGGCGAACCACCACCGGTTGCCCACCATCTGGAACCGGACGCCGCCGTCCTTGACGCACGGCACGCGGCGGTAGCGCACGGGGATGATGCCGACGTGGAAGTCGGTGACGAGGCGCAGGAACATGGGCTTGGACAGGTCGAAATGGCGAAGCGGCGGGTTGCACCAGTTGTCGTTGGGCTTGGAGTAGTTGGCCGGGCACGAGTTGGTCGCCGTCACCGTCACCGGCGCGCCGCCGGGCTTGCAGTAGCTGCTGTCGTGGCACTGCACCTCGTAGCACGCGCCGCACGACCAGCCGTCGTTGAACAGCGCAGAACTCAGCGCCGTCGTCGAGAGCCCGTACCCTTGCTCGAACAGGTTGCCGTACCCGCACGCGCCCTCTGCATATTTGCATGCATGCGCACACGAATTGGCATGAATTTTAGTAATCACGTGATCAAAAGTGGAGTAATTAAGAACCTTACGCACGCACTACTCACGCATGGTCTCGGCTCCGGTCTCGTCGCCGTAGAACGTCGCGTGCGCCTCCTCCCAGCCGCCGCCGGCGTGCGCCGTGGCGGCCGGCGTGGCAGCCAGAAGAAGCAGCAGAGCCGCGGCCGCGGCGGCAAAGCCATACGATGCGCTTGGATCCATGATGCCTCCTCTCCTGATCTTGTGATGGAAAACTTGACGTACCTATGCAACGCGCTGTATATATAGTACTGTGCACTTATGGATAATAAATAGGGTAACAAATCGTTTGTGGATCATATCGATTCGAGTCAATGGAATTGGCACCCATTAAACGGGCAAGAAATTCTCATGAGAAATAAATCACGTTAAATGTCGTCTTTAAGCCGTGAAAAAGCAAGTATACCATACAAATTTCGAAATATGCACGCTCCCTTCTCTTCCCTTTTCTTCCTCATTTCTTTCCCTATATACTCTTCTAATTCTACCACCTTTATATTATGTGCAAAATTGGAAATGTGTCTGCCATCCCTATATAAGGCTCTATTTGGCGAAGATTATGCTTTATGAAAAAAAAAATCTCTGGATTATCTAACAAAACATTTTATCGTCTTATATTGGATTATTTGGCTTATCCAGTCAAGTTGCTTGGAAAACAACTTAACTGGAGAGTAAGATGAAAAAAAAAAAAAAAGGCTTATGCAAAACAGCTTATACTAGTACAAATTGGCAAACAACTTATTGCAACTTATGTCTATAAGTTGTGGGCTTATAGCTATGGAGTGAAGGCAAAGCAAAAGCAGTTCGATACACCAATGCCAAACAGGCCCTAAAGAGAATGTGTCCAACAATAACGCCTGACAACACATTGTGTGGTCCACAACACGCATGCAGGCGGTCAGCATCCCATGCTATAATCATCGAAAGGTCAGTGACATAGTTGGAGCATACAATCGTACAAGGCAGACATACGCATAACAATTCTCATATAAAAATGCATTATGTCTACACAGCATGCCGATCCAATTGGCCTCCCCTCCCCTCGTGGTTTTGCCGTTCTGCCATCGTATATATATAGTGACCATCACATAGCCCACCCAAGATAAAGTCATCGCAAGCTTCAAATACCTTCGTCCTCCCATAGCAAGCTGCACACCTTGGTAGGATTTTGCGTGATACGCAACTGGCAAATGCTGAGGCTAAAATATTAAATTATATTCTTTTTTCTTAAAAAAAAAGTCACTTCCTATGACCTCGGCTTACTCTGGAAATAAACGTAGTCACACATCACATTAATTATTTTGAACAAGTAAAAAAAATATTAAGAACTGTGTTGTTTTTGGACAAGATTGAACTCAAATCTTAAAATCTTTGACTATCAATAACTTTAAAATATTTGATTTGTGAACATATAAATCATACTTACATATATCTCTTGATTTTATTTGAATTTGACAAATATGATATTTAATATCATATCTGTTTTATTGTGTAAATTTATACTTAGTATGAAATCAAAGTCAAAGTTGTGATCTAGATTTTAGACAATAATGTACAATTGGTGTCTAGATTGGCAAACTTTTAACTCGATAGTGACATGGTGGATAATGTGAAAAAGGCCAACAAGTGAATTACGGCGCACGCTAGGGTGGCTATGGCCTATGGAGTCGGCATGCATACACACGGTGGAGTTTGGTCAATGTCAGAAGTACATAAGCATTATCTCCATCTGTATTTGAATTCAAAAATACTATATCATCAGGAATTGTAGAAATAGTGCAGGACACGCAGAAATCCACAAAGGACGCCATAGGCTATTAACACTTGGTGGGACGCATACATCATCGTATCAATATTATCAATCTTTATTATCTCCACTGCCGTCAAATTTTATACTCCAAACAATGAGTTATTGGTTGCTGAATTTTTGGGCCGCTGAATTGTCTTTGGCCGTAGACACACTAGAATAATCCTGTCGCTAACACACACTAGCCCCAACAATAAATTATTATTGGTTGCAACTTCATATTTTGGAACAGCTCTTGAGATCTGCTAAATGTTTCAATGTTAACAATGTTTCAAGAGATTGCCAAGTGGTGTATTTCGTCGTTAACAATGTTTCAAGAGATTGCCAAGTGGTGGCGTCGTCGTACAAGATAATAGAGATATATAACCAGTATCATCAGCAGCCAGTAGTGGAGCAATATTTTATTTATTTGGCCTTTTGCATTAAGTTCAGCCACTGCGTATACAACCTATATATAGCAGGCTCTCCGAACCGAACTCATAGCACTTACGCTTAGCACGACAGCCGAAAGCAAGGCTTTCTACATGTATCGGAAATCGTTGTCTCGCGTTGCCGCCACCGGCATCGTCGCCTTGGCGGCGATGCTACTGCTCCCGGCCTGGTCGGCGGCCGACGACGACTGGGCGGACGCGCACGCCACGTTCTACGGCGACGAGACCGGAGCCGAGACCATGCGTAAGACAAAGCATGCATCTCTCATATTTTTTTTTTCAACTCACACACGTGCACATGTGCATGCATGTCTCACTCTAACTCTTGCGTGTGCTGCTCGCACGTGTGCATATATGCATGCAGAGGGCGCGTGCGGCTACGGCGACCTGTTTGAGCAGGGCTACGGCCTGGAGACGGCGGCGCTGAGCGTGGCGCTTTTCAACGACGGCTGGTCCTGCGGCGGCTGCTACGAGGTGCGGTGCACCGGCAGCCCGTACTGCGCGCCCGGCGGCGCGCCGGTGACAATCACGGCGACGAACCTGTGCCCGGCGAATTACTCGAAACCCAACGAGAACTGGTGCAACCCGCCGCTGCGTCACTTCGACCTGTCCAAGCCCATGTTCCTGCGCCTCGTCACCGACTTCCGCGCCGGCATCGTCCCGGTCCAGTACCGCCGCGCGCCGTGCGCCGGCAAGCGCGGCGGCGTCAGGTTCCAGATGACGGGGAACTACCCCTGGTGGGTCGCCGTGCTCGTCTTCAACGTCGCCGGCGCCGGCGAGGTGAGGACCGTGGCGGTGAAGGGGTCCGCGGACGGGGCGTGGATGGACATGGCGAGGAACTGGGGACAGGTGTGGAACGCCGACCACAGGCACGTCGGGCAGGGGCTCTCTTTCCGCGTCGTCGCCGGCGACGGACGCGCGCTCGTGCTGGACGACGTCGTGCCGCCCGGGTGGGCGTTCGGGCAGAGCTTCGAGGCCGCAGGGCAGTTCTGAACAATCTGGTGAAGAAGGGTTGGGGACGAATGAGTTGTCCTCTGCCGTTTAACCCCAAATAAATCATCTCAGTTGTCATACGTTGGCAGCTCCGCAGCTGCATTACATGTGTCCTCAAACAGTCAAACGTATAATTCCTCCAGTAGTTATCTGTGGCCGGGCACATCAGCCACACACCACCAGCAGTCCAGCAGAGTCCGGCGGTAGCAATCACCAGCAGCCAGCGCTGTCAAATCGGGGCTAGGGCTCGGTTCACTGACGAGCGCGCGATATCCACATGGCCGCCATGTGTGGGGGCTCTAACCTTTCCATGCCGAGAGAACGTGGCCATTGGGCAACTGCGCGTCCCTGAGTCCAGGGCCAGGACCAGCCATCTCTGGGTCAGAACTCAGGTGTGTGCTTTGCAGCGCAGCCCGATGCAAGCGCTTGAATTCAAGGAGAGGAACAACGATGTCTGGATCAGCCGGGTGCCCACCCATCAGTGGCGCCCTGCCGTGCCGTTCATGTGACGCGATGCGGAAACAAGAGCATTTGCTGCATCAAGTAAAAGGGGCACGACTTTCCGGGAAATTGGAGAGCTTGTCCAGTTATCCTATACATTCTCGCCCGAGAACAAATCAAAAAACGACATGCATTTTATATTCTGTGTGAAGCTGAAATTCTCCAAGTCGAAAACAGATAGCTGGCTCGCTAGTCAATATTGGTGAGGTTTCTTCAATTCTTCTCCGCGTGAACGGCATCAGGAGTGGCAGCCACGTTCGGCAAATGGGTTTCAAGACGAATGACGCGGTAAGAACAGGCCGCATTTTTGCCCTGCATGAACGTAGAGAGGTGGCCTTTGGAAGCCCAATATAGGGACAACTGCGGCCCAGCCGAATTGCAAGTCTTTTGCCCCCGTAAGAAATTAACGACTTGTGATTTATCTCTTCCCTCAAAAAAAAAAACCCTTGTGATTTATCTCCGTATTCCGAGCACTTGGCCTCGTGTGAGGAAAGAAATAATCAATATCGACATCGGGGCAAGGAGGATAGCACTGAATTAAGGAAGGGCACCAATATGGGTATAGAAGGGAAGGAGTGGATCACATTGAAGGAAGAAAATCAATATGCGCGAGAAGAAATTTATTAGAGAAGGAAACCAGTGCGGTAAACCTGGCGGGTAAAGCGTGCGTGGGTTGGTAATTCGTGATTTTGGGGGGCGGGGGGCGCGGGTCGGTTATACTGCTCAATTATAATATTTCATACTATAATGTTTGAGAGAAGTTGTGGTATTTAACGTACGCAGCCTATGCCTATATATATAGAGGAGGGGCCAGGCCAAGTTCCTCATTGCTCACCGCCAACCCCTTCATACCTCTTTTCAGAAAAGAAAAGAAAACAAAAATATCCTTGTCGCTCCCGGCCGGTTCTAAGGAGAAGATTCAATATGGGGCACAAAAGCATCATGGTTGTCTTCTTGTATGCTTTACTCTTTGGATCCCTAGCACGGTCTTCACAGTGTAAGTTTATATGTTCACGTTCTGTTCTTATCATTAGATTTTTGGCACGTGCACTATGTGAGTACATATACTGATGAACACGTACGCAAATACCCCAGGTCGCCCTCACCTAATGGAGGAAGGAAGCGATTCTATCGCCACTGCTGTCAATGCCTCGTCATCAGTAGATGATAGAAAGCTCTCCCTGACCTTTTGCATCGGTGCGATTTGCGATTGGATCGAGTATGGCAAGGTTTGCTACTGCTGCCCGGTGGTCGCGAAGCAATATTGCCACTTGTCTAAGAAAGAATGCGTGGACAATTGCGCAAAGTGCACTCCTAAATGCTCGCCTTAGCATGGGTATCTATCTATTATCTTAGTATTTGAAGGGAAAAAGAAGCCACCACGTTCGCTCTCAAGGCCACGAAGTTCCCACGTTAATCGGGAAAATAAGAAAGATGTGAACCTTTGGATTTTATGAACATTAAACGGTCCAGATTTATTGTCTAATACTACTCAAATTGATAAATTCGGAATAAAAAAAGAAAATCCAGGTCAAACACAACTCACGAGAAGCTAAACGTTGCTAAAAAGTAACTGAATAGTTAAATCAGAAAATTCGGTTCTGATCTGTTACAGATTCAATTAAGAGACCTGTTCGCCTACATTTCATTAGGTAACTTGAGATCCTTCACGACTCTTTCAATATAACATAAATTCGGACGTAGAAAGGAAAAGGGTCCCGGCCTGTCTATAGTAATATAAATGAAAGCATGGCCCATAAAAGAAACTTTAGAAAAAAACAGCTTTGGCATCGCATCAATACGTGAGGCAACCCAACGGAGAGAGGAGAAAAAGATTGCAACAATGGAGAGCGCTGCCCAGGAAGCTTTCACATCCGGCCGCAAAACTATAACTAGGCTCCTCCTCGGTGCAGAAAAGTTGAGCTTGCTCACGATCATCCGTACCTGCAAACTGTGGGGAGACAAACTCATCTACAATAGGCAAGACGTGATGAAGCCAGGTAGTAGGAGATTGTGCTCTTGGTCCTCTCACGACTTTGGCATAGCTCGCGACGTCAGACGCCTGGACGATCAGATTCAATGTTGGAGGATGAGACGACGGTAGTTGGTAGAGAAGCTCACAAGCTTGAGGCGTTGACAGTGGGGTTCGGCATGGATTTATTTGAGAACCAGTTGACGGTCGAATACAGTCGTAGCTCACGGGGTTGGTCAGATTCGATGTCTAACCCGACGATCCGTTTATGTATCGACAATTCGACATGCATCAATTGTCGGAAACTGGCGGCGGACGATCAGGTTGAAAATAGGCATGGTGGAGATTTGTTTTTCGAGCAATAAATAACACCTTATTGATGAGCAGCAATGCCAAGAGATACATCACAGAACATTGGAAGTTTAGATGCAACTACCATGGAGCAGATGGCATCCGTCGACAGGACGTTCTTCAGGCTCCGGCCTATCGGTGATGCCTATCGGCCTCAACGTTCGGGACGGGATGACGACAATGGCTGTCGTGATGTCGGGGTTAGAACAGAGAATGTAGATGCTGTCCTCCAATGCAGTTCCAGGCAACCCCGTGAGATTTCGTCATGAAGGGGCCTAGATCACTGGATTGGAACAAGCAGCCGGCCTCCAGCGACTATATCTGCCACCTCATCTGGTGGCTGTCGATGATTGTGTCCATGGTGACTGATCTAGGGAGGCTGATTTGGTGGGAAAGAGATAGTATCAGAGAGGAATAGCTCGCCGAATAACTAAGCAGCATCATGTAGGCTGTAGCAGCACCATGCCTTGGTTTTGATCACATGAAGCTATGCATGCATATACATATAATTACTGGAGATGATGAAACTTGAGCTCAAAGACACACATGTGTATAGTTGTGGTCTGATGCAAACAAACAAACAAACGACGACGTTTGTTTCCAAGAAAAAATGCAGGTAACAAACAATTATCAGGGCCACGCTCCAGGAAGCACTTGACAAGATCCTGAATACAAAGATCGGGGGGCAAAAAATGATGGAAGTAATGTGAGCGCGGGGAACATGCTGTACGTAGGCAGGGAAAAATTGAGCACACTAGACAACCCGAGATCATGTTGATGCCAAACAAGTAAGAATTTCTACATATCAATTTCTTATGATTCATTTATTCAGTTCTCATATTTACACACATGCACGATGCCGATCAGGCCAAACCATATATAGAAGGTCGCAAGAAACCTCTCGCTAGATTGGTCATGGCCATGGTCTGAAGTCCGCCTTGAGGTAGCAGCTCGGCCATAGATGATGACATTGTTGATAGCCGCTCAAAGAGTGCAGGAGTGAACATGGATGACATCACATAATTAAGCAGCCACAGCTAGATGCCGGCCATGGCGTTCATCGAGCCATCAAAAGTGTAGTGAAAACGAAATTTTTAGAAGAGGGGATTGTGATTAAGGTGGAAGTTCCCGACAAAGAATTCGTTAAAAGATGTGCAGCCATCGATTGGGATTAAGATAGAAATTACGATCGCATGCAGCTATCTAACTTTCACTTACCCTAAATTTGCCCCATGTCGTATCAGTGTGAAGAACAAGTTTCCGTATTAGAGCTGATCAATAAATTTGGTCTATGAGCTCACAATCACATGGTTGAGGACGTGGCGAGCAGTCATGAAGATTACATGCGCAAACAATTATGTGTTTGTTGATTAGTTTAGTCTTTTGATCACTACAAAATGTGATTAAAGGTATGTGCAAGCAGCTAAAAAAGATGCAGGCCACAACATACATATTGTGCATTTTTTCTAGGGTTCGATTTTGGAGCATGGAAACGGAAATTGAAGCCAAGAACATCATGCCTCCCTTAAAATGTTCATCCTTTGAATCGAACAATTCAAACGCTTAATGATTCAAACCAATTGGCATATGATGAGTTTATATGGAATTGGATCAAATGAAAAAAAAACTTACAATGATATGACATATGCTATTAGATGGTGTTTATTTTCAGGTCTTTTTGTTTATTTGTAGGTTTTTTAATTGAAAAAGATGCTGAGCATTTGAAATTCAACTAATTCTGCAAGCACAAAAATTACCATTGTAGCATTTCATTGAGAATATTTCAGGGAATCATATTTCTGATTTTTCCCAAGGGAAGCTTAGCTTAAAGATATCGAATATTAACAAAGTTGGATGTCTACCGAAGGAAATACCAACTTACTCCTACTAAATATAATCAGGGCTTCCGTGTATAATCTATTTAGATTACATATAATGGTTAGATTGTATTTCCTTGAGCCTCTTGACTGTATATATCAGAGTACCAGAATCAAGGGCAAGATACCTTCCGAATACATAGTCCAAAAAACATAACATAAAGTACCAAATATACTATAAAATAAAGTAACTAATCTAGCCGCGCAATTTGCGCGGGCCATCTTGCTAGTTGTATTTGATTTGAAAAATCTAAATTAATAAAGAATCAGTTGGTCTAAAAATATTACAGATTTTATTTTGCCTTTTTACCCTGGCAGATTTGACTCCACCTGTATATCCATTCTTGATCTAAACCAACCTCATCTAATCTACTGTTGGTTCCTGCACTCGGTGTCATTTGGCGTAAAAAATTATGATGCGACTATGTTTTTCTTACGTGGGAGTTTTTCTACCCGGCCGCAGAGCCCGCTTCCCCTCATTGCCGGTCTTCTGGTTGGTTTCCAAAACCAACAGGCGCCTCCCCTCCCATGCAGTCAACTTGTCCGCCACCTCCTCGTCGCTGGCTCCCCCGATCGAATGGTGACCATGCTTCCTAGCTTGTGTAGTGCACTGTTTGTACAACAAATTGTGTCGATCCGTGCATGAATCGCGCCGACATGTGGTTGTTCAAACAGTCAAATTGCTGGAAAAAAATGTGCCGCACTAATCAAACAGACAAATTGAAGTTGTGGATGGGATCATGGGATTTGCGTATCATCTGATTTTTTGTTGAGTGGTCCCTCGAGATTTGTCAATTTAACCTTTGGTTCCAGTGACAGTGAGCAAACTCTTGCGCCGCCCCCTTGGGCTGAATCGCTTCACGGGCATAAGATCAGATATATGATGGGCTATTTGGGCTGAAGAACATTATTGACAGCTAAGCAGGCCTACATGTGGATTTCTTTAGCAAGTGAAATGTAAATGGGCCTTCGTGAACAATAGCTCGCCGCCATTCAGAACGGGCCTTGGGAAGAAACTTTGAAAGTCGAAATTGCTTTCTTCTCATGGGCCCAAAATTGCTTTGGTTTTGAGTTATCTGGTGAAACAGCTTTACTAGTAAAGCCAAAATCATTTTTTGGAAAAACGTTTGGTAAAAATGGCTGTACCTCTGCCTAATGCATTGATTGTGTGAGATAAGGAAGGAGATAAGCCGTGATAAGCTCAAACAAAATAGCTACGACATGTAGTTCAAAATCCAAAACAACTTTTTCTGGCTTGGGGGCATAAGCACCATTGCACATGAGTGATTGGCAGGGCTTACGGCTTAATACAAAGCTGATCAAGCCATTCCATAAACCTTGTCAAAGGAGACCTTAGTCATCCGCAAGTTTCGACCACCATGTCTCTATGTTGGAGGAGGTGATAAGAAGATCACATACACGGCGTGCCTGGGCCGTGGATACAAAACATAAAAGGCTTACGCCAAGGCGACCCGCTCAGCCTGTACCTATTCCTAGTGGTGGCGGACCTTCTGAACCGGATGATCACGACAGACGCGCACCAGGACAAGCTGCAGCACCCGCTCTGCGACGACCTCCCCTGCCCGGTGATCCAGTACGCCGACGACATGCTGGTTCTCCTGCGTGTTGTCCCCGCCCGGGTCGCGCGCCTCAAGAACATCCTAGACTCCTTCGCCGCCGCGACCAGCCTCCACATCAATTTCCACAAGAGTACCTTCGTCCCGATCAGTGTCGCATCCGAAGATGCCCAGTCCCCGGCGGCGATCCTTGGCTATTCCGTAGTGAGCTTCCCCCACACCTACATGGGGCTACCACTATCTTGCTCCAAGCTGCCCGCCAGCGTTCTGGACGTGATCGCGGTCAAAGTGGAGTGCCGGATTCCAGGTTGGCGCACGACTCTAATGTCCCTCGCCGCGCGGACGACCCTGTCCGACGTCGTGCTATCGGCCATGCCTCTCTATGCGATGGTGGTTCACCGCTTCACCAAGCAAACCATCACCAAGGTGGACAGGCCCAGAAAGGCCATGCTATGGAAAGGCGCAACCAAATGCAACGGCGGCGACTGCCAAGTGGCATGGGGCATCGTGTGTCGTGACCGCGCCGATGGCGGCCTCGGTCTCAAGGACCTCGACACCCAGAACCGTGCCTTGCTCATGACGAACCTACATAAGCTCTTCTCTGGTGACCGGAACCCCTGGGCTGACTGGTTCAGGTACTGGAACATCGACGGGCGCGCTGGTGAGCCCACGCCGTGCTGGCAAGCCATGTTGTCGCTGCTCCCGGCGTACCGTGGCATGACGTCCGTCGAGCTGCATGACGGTCGCTCGACCGCCTTCTCGCACGATCGCTGGTGCTCGGCCGCCGTCCTGTCTGAGGCGCTGCCCGCTCTCTACTCCCACTGCACCAACCCGGACATCACGGTTCGCGCCAGGGTGGAGGCGGGGGTGGGCGGCTTGGCCTTGCAGCCGTGCCTCTTTGCGGTCGCCGCGTCCAAACTCACCCTTCTGGAGAGTGCCCTCCCCTAGGTCACTCTCAGCTCGGGACACGACGTGCGCTTCATGACCAGCTGTGCCTCCTCCGCGTTCAAAACTGCTGAGGCCTACTCAAGGCTGCGTGTTCCAATCAGCGCGCCACCTCTGGGCAATAAGAACTAGCATAACTTCGCGCCAACGAAGGTCAAGCATTTCTTCTGGATCCTGCGTCACGGACGTACGCGCACCCGCTCCCTGCTCCACTCGCACGGCGGCCTCAACACATGTGTGTGCCCTTTCTGCCCCGCGGAAGAACACATTGAGCACTTGTTCCTGGGGTGTCCTCGGCTCCAACCTCTCTGGTCGATTGTAGTTTTGTGAAACAAGAAGTTAGAACAGTTGTAGTTTTGTGAAACTGATAAAAAAAGGTTGTAGTTTTGTGCAACAACAACACAAATAGTTGTAGTTTTGTGAAATTTACTCATTTTTAAATGTACATATAATAGAAAGAATGATAATGAGGTTATGATATTGAAACCGCATCATGGCAAATGCCGTCTTGGCGTACATAAATATTTTTGAAGGAAACATACATAAAAGTTTCACCAGATTTTACATGAACCACAGTAGGACAGAACTTGGGTAAACTTATTTCGGCACAAAATATAGCTGTGCAGTGCTGAATGAAGAGTCTTTTCCCTCGCACCGGTCATCGATCAGTCTTTGACACGATAGCAGAACAAACGACAGAAAACAGTTACAGTGAAGCACGAAACGCATAAACAAAACACCGCGCCGCGCCGTGCAGTACCCACGGAGTGCCCGTGAATAACTGGGGCGCTGCCCGCGCGCGATGGATTCATGCATGGGAACATGCATGGCGCATGCGGACACACATGCTGTGCAGTGGCACCGTCACATCCGTCCCTGCACTATACTGCAACTAACCTCTCTGTGTGCAGCGCAGTGCCGACTGCAGAGGCCACACCCTTCGCATAGTCGCGTCGCAGACCGCCGCCGGCCAATGGGATGCGAAAAGTATAGTTTAACGTTTCCCGCTGCGTGCAGAAGGTTTGCTGGAAACAAAGGGTTAGGTTTGACCGGGGTTTTGACCGGATTAAGTAAGCTGCTGCGTTTGTTGGTGGTGTTGCATGGGAGGCCGAGCGAGTAAGTAAACAATGGCGTTGCCGCTGCTCCCGGGATGGAATGGGATCGGAATCCCGACGCCGGCACACAGTGGCTGCGTACAATGGGGGCTGCCGCCTCCCCGCGTGTCGCGCGTCCCACTTGCGTCGTGTGCGCTTAATCTCCCGAGACAAAGCGTTTTGCAGTGGCTCTTTACGAGGTCAGTAATGTTTACTCCTGCTCAATAAAAAAAAAACGAGGTCAGGAATGTGATCATAAGAGCAAGGATTATGGTTGCGCCCGCCCGCCGGCTGCGACGAACCATATCCGCCGGGTACTCAGCCTATGCCAGTATAACGAACCGGCTATTGCATGACTACTAAAGCTTTATTAAAAGCAATGGGACCCATGCAGTAAAAAAGCAGCCAAACTGAGTGGTGGGAGAGAAGAAATTGCAACGAGGCGCCGGCTGAGTGCGGGCGCATGGTGAAGCGCCGGCCTGGAGAATTTTTGGCCCCTTCTCTCCTCCAGCTCAGCTCGGGCAGTGACGAGGCCGGCGTTTCGCCCGTCATAATACTTGCTCTAAGGCAGTCCATCCTTAGGTTAGAACTTAGCCTGTCTGACAGGCAGAGAAACGAGATGGAAAATCACTAAATCAGAGAAGCCATGGAAAATGCAGTGGTAAACCATGGTTACTGCTGGTTGTCCGCATTGTTGATGCCGTTGAGCAGCAGTGGCAATCACACTCCCATGTAGTAGTAGCAGTGCAAACAACAGTGGCTATCAGAACTCTGAATATCGTTGCAACGGTGATGCCTGCAGCCAAGTGGCGGACGGCCACGTCGTCGGTCAGGCGTCGTGTTTGCTGTGTGGGTGGCCGGAGGCGATGAGGTAGGTGTTCGAGTGCGTGCTAGTGCTGCTGGTGGTGTTGCTTGTGCAGGCAGCCATTGATGGCAAGGCGGCAGTCAGGCGGTCGGGCTGGGTAGCGCTCCGCGACGCGTTGGTCCCCGCTCCTCGTTCAGCGCGCGCGACCGCACCATGGCCGCAGGAGCCCACGCGCACCCTCCAAAAAGCAAGCCCGAACAGCGCAGTGCGCGCGCGTTTGATTTGGTTTTTGAGCACCCCACCCTGCCGCTAATGAATCGCCTTTTGAGCTGATCAATCGGCTAAATTAAGTGATCCCACACACAGCATGCAAAAAAAGGCCGTGGTCACGGGGCCGGGGTCAACGGCGCTTTTCCCTGGAGCGGAGCAGAGGCCCGCCACGGCAAAAGCCAGCCGGGCGCGACGCGACGCGCGTTCACGAACGCCGGGCACGGGCGCGACGCGAGCATATAGAAGTAGAGTAGCTAGCTAGGGACACGACGAAGCAGCGGCAACTTTGATGCAGGTACTCACGTTCGTGCGTGCGGGTCGGCATCATCAGGGACGGACGCCAGCCGAGCCAACCATAAAGGCGAAGCAGTGGCGATCACGTGCCGCCATCCATCCATCCATCCATGTTGCCAGCTGCATTCAGTCGGGATGCGGAGGAGCTCGTGGTGGCCGTGCCGAACCCGGCGTTGGCGGCTTCCGGCATGCGAACGGAACAGAACGGACCATTTCGCTTTCGCGGCCAGCGCCCGGGCGGATTAGGAGGCTACTACTAGCTGTTGGGAAGGGAGACAGCAGGTTTGGTGCCCGTGGCGCGGCGCGCATGTATGAGCATGACCACCAAAAATCTTGCTCTCATTCGCCCGCGCGCCCTGCGTGTTTGGATTGGGTTACGGAGATTTGGCAGGCTTAGAGATAGATTCCCCTCCTTCGTTTTGTTTTGTTTTGTTTAGGCGGCCAGTTGCTTGGCCTTGGGGTACGACCAAAAACTTTTCTGCTGCACCGCACCTGCGCTGCATTCCCTCCTCCACGTCTTGCTCGGCGCCACTCGATCCATTTTCTTATTGTCGTGCTCGGCTGGAGCGAACGGACCGATGCCTCGATGGGTTGCGTCACCGGTGGCCCGCAGTGGTGGCCTCGTTCTCGCGGCACTCGAGCAGGGGATTTGGACCACCGGCCGGTGAGCAGGCACCACCATCACCACACATCTTGTGCGTGCGCGGCGCCCACAGACAGCACAGGCGAGGCGAGGTGATCTCCGTGCCGTTCTCCGGTCAAGGGGCGGCGGACCCCGTCAATCGGCAGGCAGCCGTCCTTGCACTGCCCTGCATGCTGCGGGATCGAATCATTTCATCCGCTGCCAAGCTCAGATCGGTGTATGTGCCGACATGGCCGAGCACGTCTCAACAGAGAGTAACCTGACCCTATCTATCTCGCGCATTCATCTCCGTCCGGTCTTTTCACGGCGCGTGCAGAAGAGTGTACTACTGGTGTACCGCTGCGGAACGATTTTGATGAGGCGTAGTACTACTACAGAGGGGACCGCGTATGAAAAAGGTCGACGGGCGTAAATTCATCACTTTATCACTTACTACTACTGGTCCGTGCGTCAGCTCCCTGGCCGCGAGATACACCCGCGATCGGCACGCATTCATCACCACGATCTGTTCATTTCAGTTCGGGAGCAAAAAGCGCGGTGAGCTACTAGACTACAAGCTGGCCGGTGGCACGCACGAGCAGAATTACGCTTGCAACTCAACCGCGACCGACAACGGCGGCCGGCAGCTGGGGCAGCACGAGGGTGCCTCGGGGATCGAGCGAATCATTGGCGCGCGCGCAAGCACCCACCCGCGCGGATTAGACAAACTGCTGAAAAGGCATGACACCACCAACGCAGCACGCACGGCCCACCACCCACCCGCATCGCCAGGGACCAGGGCCCACACGTCAGTCCTCGTCACTACCACCACTGGCTCAGCCCGCTCGTCTTCATTCACTCACTCACTCACTCGGCTCGACTGGCACGGCCGTGCTCGTCGCAACGGGAATCGTAAACCCCACACACATAAAAGGAGCTGGGGGAGCGCGTGAGCCATGGCCCTCCTCCTCTGCTGCTGCTCCCAGCCGCGCCTGTAGCAATAATAGCTGCCACGCCTACTCCTCGTGCCCGAGTTAACCGCTCCTCGATGCTTGCCGGCGGCGATGGGCAAGAAGGGCGGCACGTCGTGGCTCACCGCCGTCAAGCGGGCGTTCAGGTCTCCGTCTAAGGAGGACAGCAGCCCCACCAGGAAGGCCTCCCGCCTCCAGGAAGCCGCCACCCCCGACGCCGACGAGGAAAAGGTTCGGTCTTTTCTCTCATGTCTTGGGTCGCCGCTGCAGCGCACCTGGAGTCTCTGTTTTTCGTTCCAAGGCTGACGTTTGTGTACTTGTGCAGGGGAAGAGGGAGCGACGGAGATGGCTGTTCCGGCGCTCCTCGTCGCCGTCTCCGTCTCCCGCGCCGCCGGAGCAAGCGCGTCCATCACCAACATCAGCACCACCAAGGTCGGCCGCAACTCCGACATCCCCGGCCGTAACAGAGGAGCAGCGCCACGCCATCGCTCTCGCCGTGGCGACGGCGGCCACGGCGGAAGCCGCCGTCGCCACGGCGCACGCGGCGGCGGAGGTGGTCCGCCTGACCGGCCGCCCCACCACCAACTCCGGGTTCGTGCGGGAGCACTACGCCGCCGTGGTGATCCAGACCGCGTTCCGCGGGTACCTGGCCCGCCGCGCGCTGCGTGCGCTCAAGGGGCTCGTGAAGCTGCAGGCGCTGGTGCGCGGGCACAACGTGCGGAAGCAGGCCAACATGACGCTGCGGTGCATGCAGGCGCTGGTCCGCGTCCAGGCGCGCGTGCGCGACCAGCGGCGGCGGCTCTCCGAGGACTCCATGTCCATGTCCCTGTCCGGCGCCGGTGGCGGTTGCGGCGCGGCGGCGGGGCCGTGCGGGAGTAGCAAGTCGTCGTATAGCGTTGACACGTCCATGTTCTGGGACTCCAAGTACACCCACCACGACTACGCCGACCGCCGCTCCGTCGTCAGTTCTCCTCCCATTGCTCTGTTCCTTCCTGTTCTTAGTGTTTGAAAGAAAACTAAATTGTTGATTTGTTCTCTTGCATCCAGGAGCGGTCTCGCGATGGCAGCAGCTTCGCCGCCGACGACTGGGACGACCGGCCGCGGACGATAGAGGAGATCCAGGCGATGCTGCAGACAAGGAAGGACGCCGCGCTCAAGCGTGAGAGGGCGCTCTCCTACGCATTCTCACACCAGGTAAAACAAGAGCCTACTCTTGCAAAGAAGTTCAGATTTTGTTTCGTGTTCGGTTCTTAGTAACAACAATGCCGCTCGCTCGTGCCTCGTGTAGATTTGGCGGAACCCGGCGCCGGCGTCGGGCGAGGAGATGGACGTGGACGGGCAGCAGCCGCGGTGGGCGGAGCGCTGGATGGCGTCGCGCGCGTCCTTCGACACCAACCGGAGCAGCGTCCGCGCCGCCGCGGCAATGGCACCGGGCCGCGCGTCCATGGACCACCGCGAGCCGGTCAAGACGCTGGAGATCGACACCGCGCGGCCCTTCTCCTACTCCACGCCGCGCCGGCAGAACGCGCCGCCATCGCCGATGCGCCACCACCACTCCCCGGTCACGCCGTCGCCGGGGAAGGCCCGCCCCCCGATCCAGGTCCGCTCCGCCAGCCCGCGCGTCGACCGCGGGAACGGCGGCGGAGGGAGCTACACCCCGAGCCTGCTTCACTCGCAGCGCCACGCGGGAGGACCCGTGCCGAACTACATGGCGGCGACGGAGTCGGCCAAGGCGCGGGTGCGTTCGCAGAGCGCGCCGCGGCAGCGTCCGGCGACGCCCGAGCGCGACCGGCTCGCCGGCGGTGCGAAGAAGCGGCTGTCGTACCCGGCGCCACCGCCTGCGGCGGACACGTACGGGTACGCGCAGAGCCTGCGGAGCCCGAGCTTCAAGAGCGCGGCGGGGCGGTTCTCGTCGGAGCAGCGGTCCACCGTGTCGTCGTCGTGCGCGGAGAGCCTCGTCGGCGCGGACGCCGTGGTGTCGCCGTCGTCCACCACCGACCTCCGACGCTGGCTCCGTTGATTCATTGTTGTTGTTGTAAACGCCGCCGTGTCGTCAGACACGACCACGTGCCCCTGCTTGTTTCCTTCGTTGTAATCGATGGCAGCCTTTTTGTGTCACACACGCTGCTGAGCTGAGTGAAGGAGAGTGCGTGAGGAGTGTGGCGGGACCCGCGTGTCAGGATGGTGGCTGCAGGCTGGACTGGAACTGGAAAGCGGGCGGGAGGCCGCGCGGTTCGTTGCGCTCGCGCCGGAGTGAGTTTGGGGAAGCGGGAAAGCTCCGGTGGCGCCTTTTGCCTTTCGCCGTCTTCTAGGCCGGCCATGGGCAGTGCAGAGCATGCGAGTTTGAGCCAGTGCCGTACCGACGCTCGCTTCCGTCCTGCACCACGTGTTTGGTCACGTACTCGAACCAATCCAAGCAACACACGCCTTGGGAGGAAATTAAGATCAGAGAGGTCCTGGCCGTCCATTGCGTATGGCATACGGTCCCGGATCTTTTGTACAAGTACACACGGCGCGGCTCGTTCCATTATTAAAAGTGGACGGATGGAGGATGACGGACAGGCCGTGGATGCAGTTGTGGATACGGGCAGTGGTACTTGCTACGTACTGTACGCCTACCGCTTTCCCGCTCCATTATTAGCCGGTATCCGTACGGATCCAGCAGTGGTAGGAGTAGGAGCGGACATGCCTTGGCTGGTCGCGGGGCATCCCCTGCCGGCCGGGATGCCGACGCCGGCGCGCAGTCAGGCAGGCAGGCGCATGTGAGCGACGACGTGATCTAGTAGTAGTTGCATGGCGATGGCGCGACCGAGTTGACGGTCACGTGGCGGCAGTGAAAGCGAATGGCATCGGGAGCAGGCAGCCGGGCGTGGCGGGGCCGGCTCCGTCGTCCTCCGCCGCGAGCGCATCGATTCGATACGACCGGCCCGGCCGGGTGCGTGCGCCGTTGCTAGATCGCACATGCCGTGCCGTGCCGATACATGCGCGCTTTTTGAGTTGGGGAGATAGATGGGCCGAGCGGGTGTCGTGGTGGGGTTCGGCTTCGCTTGCCTTCCATGATTGGAAACGGCTAGCTAGAGCTGTGGATGGATCCGCCGAACATGGATCGCCGTCGCCGCCTCCCTGCCGCCGATGGCTGGCTAGTCCGTACGAGCAGCTACGTACTGGCAGTCTAGATCAAGTGGTTTCTGTTTCTAGTGCTCCTACTGGTAGCAGTAGGATCAATTAGGAGTGTGAGTACTAGACGCCACCAACTCTTTGCTAGGCATGCGCTCCTACCAGCAGTAGTTGATCAATCATTTGGACGACACGGTGTGCATAAGTGCATTCCCGAGGACCTAATCTCAAGCAATTTTTTGGTAGGACGGCGTGATGGCTGCCCGAAAGCCTAGGCAACGGCTTCCCCCCGCCAACCTGCAAACCTTCTGCTTAAACCGGCTACTGCATGATGCATCTACGACAATGATCGAGCAGCATGGGCTGTGTGGTTTTGTCTGCAATCTCTCAGACGTACTCACTACACGATGCCAAGGATGAGCTGCGCACAGGTCCAACATTTGGTTTTCACTTTTCAGTAACTAGTATGCCTGCCCGCGCATTTGCGCAGCTAGCCTTGTTAAACTATTTAAATTATGTTCATATTATTTCAAAAGTTTAAACATAGTTTATTATTACCTATTTAATAGGTTTCTAACATAGCTGAAATTGTTTGGAGAAATTTCTCGCCAAGTCTGTCTATTTGAGTGTGTCATAATATTTTCTTGTCGCTCTATTGAATACTTACAGATTATGTCAACCATAACATATTTGCATCATTTATTAAACCAAGAAACCTGAATAGAAGTGATGTTTTCTAAGCAAATTTAATAATACAGAACTCCCACCTTTTTTGTAATTTGTTTGGTCGCGCCCATCCGTTAATTTTTTATCTATTGTTTTTCCATCAGCATTCTTTAATCTTAATCATGGTTCTTTTTCAAATTTATTTTAAGAAAATAAGACACATAACATGATTTTAGCGTAAGAAACACACAACGCAAATAAAAGATATGCAATATAGTTTCAGGTTTACCCAATATATATTAATTTTCCTAATTAGCAGTGATGAATTTCTTAATTTTGGCTCACATCTCTCGTCTCTTTTTTGCAATAAGTACGGCGTCTGCCATAGGACACTTTGGCTGAACATTTTCGAGCTTTGTATAATTATTTGTATATTCAATTTGATAGTCTTGTCCCTTGTTTTTGTTGTCGTGAAGCACCTAAGTGAATTATAAATGCTTGTTCCATGCATTCTTTACAATATATGGATCCATCCATCGCGACGCTTAGTTTGTATACTCATCTCACCATTAAAGTACTTTGTTAATTATGTTAACATATGAGATTTTTGTGTTCAAACATCGACAATGGCACTCACATATATGGGTGTATGGGAGGTAGCCATGGTTCAAAGGCTTAGTTCTGATCAAGCCAGCCATTTATGTCACCTGCGGTTACGCTAACCTAGGATCACTTAAAAACATGAACTACATATGCTTACACGACTTTGTGCTAGGAGGTCTACTAAGTAATGCCAATGATTTATTTCGGGCCCATGTAAGGAGACGGATTGCGCTCACGTGCTTCATTCGAGTTCAATCATATCCATCACATATGCATATTTATTTAAAATAACATTATACAATCTAAATTTTAACAATCATATAGTCATATAGTTCATATTGCAATGTTGTGCTCTTTATCTTTTGTCAATTATTTTGCTTGTTTCCGTATTTAATAGACAGATGTATACATATTTATTGTTAATGTTTACTTAATATTTACTTAATGAAGATAAATATTGTTAATGTTAAACCACTAATGCATTACACATTTAGAAAATGATTCATTGCTTATGTTTCAACTAAATTATATCTGGACCAAGCAAGCATTTGAACCCTATTAAGGTGTATTTACCCAACAATCTAAAGAGGAAATATATTTTATTGATTTTAATTTTTAATTTGACATATGTTAATTGTGTTTGAAATGTTAAAATAAACATCCATTTACTATTTTTTATTATTTCGAATTTAGCTATTTTTGGACTCATGATGGCATTGTGGGTAAATTAGAAATAGGAATTAAGGATATTTGTAGCTATTTTTTATACTCATAATGGCATAGTGAGTAATTTAGAAAAAGGTGTGAAGGGTATTTTTGTGCCTGTTTTTTATTATTCCAAATTTATCTATTTTTTGGCTCATAATGGCATGGAGGGTAATTTAGAAAAAGGTGTGAATGGTATTTTTGTCTCTTTTTTATTATTCCGAATTTATCTTTTTTTTTGCCTCAAAATGGCATGGTGGGTAATTTAGAAATATGTGCGAGGGTATTTTTGGCTATTTTTTATTATTCCGAATTCAACTTTTTTATAAATATTTTTAGGGGGTTTTGTGACTATTTTTTTTATAGTGGCAGTGGTGGGTAATTTTCTCTTCTTATTTTCTCGGATTAACGTGGTAATTTCTAGCAATTTAGAGCGAACGTGGTGGTTTCGTTTCGTGGTCAATTATATATATAATAGATGCTACCACCTAATCAATGGAAAAGCCAGACCAAATTTACAAGTGCAAATTAAAGGTCAGATTGAAACAAGACACTAATTTGAAGGAATCAAAGAGCAGACTAACTCAAACAAGATGTATATTATATATATATATATAAAAAAAAATCCTTCCTGCTTGCATCACCTTCCTGGACCTGATCAGCCGATCACCTTGAAAAGTGAAAACTATATGAAGAAAAGTGATGCTATGTGAGTTGGTAACAGCAAAACAAGACACCACTAAATAGTTCATGGAAAATTTCATTCAAGGCACTTGTGACTAAATATGTTAGTGAGTGGGAAGCTGGGCATATTTTGAAGCAGAGAACTCCTCGGTTTCTATAAGAAAATGTTTTCGTGTTGAATTGTTCAGTGTAGTATAATCCAGATAAACTGGAAATCGAAAATAGGGCTATATATCAGGAGAAAGAAAATAACTAACTTCTAAAGAAATGCTCGCAACATAGCCAAACTTTCATGTAAACCGGTGTGGGCAGAATGTGAATGCACAACATATACTGGTACAGCTGAAGTCCTATTATGTACTCCAGTATTCACATCTAAGGTAACAGGTAGGAGTACTAGTTGAATCTTCAGATACAGGTAGGAGTATTCATCATAAGAAGAAAAAAATTCTTCAGAAAGATGTCACCAAATTAAATGTCATGTAAACTAGTTGAATCATGACTTTAACCCACCATAACTGTGAAGCTAGAAATATCAGTAGATAGCTTGTTGTAAAACTTGGCGACTTCACAAAAAGAATATTATACACATAATATTTTGCCTTTTAAACTAAGAGAGATTACTACTTGTATGCCATTGTAAATGACCCGAATCCGAGATCTGCCACCTAAAATGCTTAATGTGGCCAATGACATCGAGTGGGCAAATGTTAACCTTATATGCTATCATTGACTAGCAAATGCGTGACAGAGGTGTAAATGGGCACGAGAGGGAGAGAGAAATAGTAGCAAGAAGGTGGTGAGGCACGGAAGACACTCCGGTGCCCCCCCCCCCCCCCCCCCCCCCCCTCCCCACCCCCTACCCATTGACACTCTATGAAAATGTTGGAATGAGAAGCAGAGCAAGATGAAGAAGAAGATATTTTGTCCTAAGTACAAGAGGAATATATGGAGTAAATATCACATTATTCTGTAGTCTAGGAAAATTCAAGAACGGCCCACAATCTTATCATCAAGCGACAAGCACGTCACTAAATCATCAATTATCTCCTCAAACAGTTCATTTTCACTTTTTTTTTTAAGAGAGTCTTCTCTTCAATGAAGTTGAATGGAATGCAATTTTCAAGTGCTAGATCAAGTGGTTTTCTGTTTTTAGTACTCCCTAGAATTAGTAATAGAATTAGAAGCATGAATAAGACGCCACCAACTCTTGCTAGGCATGCGCTCTTACGTGAATAGACCGTGCGTGCGTGATAGTTGATGAATCATTTTGACACAACGTCGGTGTGCACTGTGCACGCTCCCGATGACCCCGCAAACAATTTTTTGTCGTACGGCCGCGGCAGGATGGTAATCCGAACACCTAATGCAAAAGTGCGAGGCTACACTGCTTAAATCGGATAGGGCGCGTGGCCTTGGGTCTGCAAAATCTCCACGACGTGACGTACTCATCTGGCCCAAGTTGACGATTAGGATGTGCATCGGTAGAAAAAAAATAAGGAATAAGTCTACTTAACCCCCTCAATTATTGTCAATGGACTACTTCACCCTCTCAACTATAAAACCGGTCAATCTACTCCTCAACCTTTGCAAAACCGTCTGATTTACCCCTGGGTGGTTTTGAGGGCGGGTTCACTGTTTTTGGACCCACTTGTCAGTTCCTCCTCTCTTATTCTCATGCGTTGCTCTCTCTCTCTCTCTCTTGTCCCATTCCCCTGCCCTCTCCCTGCAGCGCGAGCGGGCCGGGCTGGTCCGGCGCCGGCGAGAATCCGGCCCCTCCCCACAGCGCCCCTCCACAGGCAAATCCAACCCACGCCCAACTCCGACCTCCTGCCCGGTGTCGATCTCGCCCTCGCGCTCGAGCCTACCCCACTCGTCTCCCTCCTCACCATCCCGCAGCACATCTTCCCGGAAGCCGTCACCACCTGCAACCGCCAACGACTATGGCGGAGGGCGGAGAGCAGAGGGGATGCAGCGATGGCGAGACCAAACGTGGGGCCGCGACACTGAGAGCGGAAATTGGCAAGTCCGTCATGCAACCTGGCAAAAATTTGCCTTTGATTTCTTCTTCTTTAACAAGCTATTTTGCAATTCCTTCGACCAGTGTGTTGCTCATGTTCTTGCCCGTCGCTTTGACATCTTTACTAGGTGGATCCACAGCCTAGGCCTCAAGTTCCAATCTTCCAAGTTCCAGCTCCATCCGCCACACACCATGGATGGAAGTGCATGCGTGCCTCTCACTTGCGATGTGGTCTCCTGCTCCGGCTCTCCTCTACGCGAGCTCGGGTCTTGAGCCTGAAGAGGGCCTCTTCTTCACCGAGTTCCACTGCATCTGAGCCAGGGTGCCGCGCTTGCCATGTTTGACGCGGGCGTGGTGTGCGTGGGAGAGAGGGGGAGAGAAAAGAATGTAAAGAAAAGAGAAAAATGACACATGGCATGCCACATCAGCAAAACTGCCTTCAAAACCACCTCAAGGGGTTATTTAGACGGTTTTCAATACTTCATGGGGTTAAATATCCGGTTTCAAAGGTTGAGGGGTGATGTAGACTTACTCCAAAAAATAATTTAGGGGGTGTTCGTTGCATGGGGTCTAAAATTTAGAAGGAAGAATCTTGTTATTTAAAAGTATTAAATAAAGTTTAATTACAAAACTAACTGCAGAACCCCTGGTCTAAATCGCGAGACGAATCTAACGAGGGTAGGTAAGCCGCGATTAGACGCTGGTTACTGTAGTATTACTGTAGCATCACTGTAACAAAATATAGATTAATTAGGCTCGTTAGATTCGTCTCGTAAAGATATACCTATCTGTAAAAATGTTTTGTCATTAAATTTTATTTATTACTCTTAAATAATAAGATTCTCTTTGATGTGACAGGTCTAAATGCTAAATGCTAAAGCAACGAACACCCCCTTAGGCACAAACCAGACATCCCATTCTGCACATGCAGGGGCACAGTCAGAATCCAACATGAGATGCATGTTGAATACAATTGTAGTACGTATTAACAGTTACCGAAAAAATCTATTAACAGTTACACTGGTTATGCATCAACAAACAATTTCTTCAGAAGATGCCACTTGAGATCACAGAAATTACTTGATTCTTCTGAAAATTATTCAGAAGATGCCACTTGAGATCACAGGAGGAACACAAATAAATCGAGCAACGCTATATACACACGACCGGGCTTTCTGACCCGGTCGTCCAACCAATACATATCAGCTGCGAGCAACTGCAGTTGCCACTGCGTTTGGCTCCGGACGTACGGAGCCCGGCCGTAAGCACATTTTCTAAATCAATAAGCGAACAACTGAATAACTTAGTTATTCAGTTTCCCAATACACAAACGTCAAGTCCACAATCTGAATAAACAATAAATCAGTGATGCTACTAACTGAAACCACAGCACCTGCCTACTCAGATGCACAGTGTCCTCAATAGCCCCATACATAATGTCCTAAATGCATTAGAAATATATCAAGTAAATATCACTTGATTGTTTAGTACAAGAAGAATCAGGAACAGTGCCCATTATTTTCATCAATCAAATCATTAAGTCATCAATTATCGCCTCAACCACCTTTTTCCCCCTTTCTGAAGACAGTGTTCTTCAATGAAGCTGAATGGAATGTTTCATCATTAGGATATTGGTAATCTTATATGGCAGTGTATTCTTGAAACCTTTTGATGTCAGTGCAGTTTCTAAGGAAACGAAAATTAAGTTAAGATGGTAAATTATCAAAAAAAAAAAAAAAAAAAAAAAAAAAAAGCAGAAAGCTACAAACAACTTGACTGCAAACAACTGACACTGGAATATATCGGATAGAATGGTAGGAACACTGATCAATATGCTACTTGTGATACTGGAAGCAAACTTGACTGCAAGTTCAAAGTTTAACACACGTTGCCTATCAGTGAGGTATTTTCGGCAACCGAATGGTCAAAGGGTCCAGGCTTGTTGCCACAGAAATATCGTAATATTTCAAAACCCACATGAAGTCTATTCAAAATCAAGCTCACAGTTTGAATAAAATATATAGCGATGCTAATTAGGTGAAACCGCAGCTCCGGTGCAATAATGTACCGTGCCATTAAAGTGCACATACCGTTCAGGAAGAATACATAAATAATGTTGTAACTGCGTTAGGAATGCATCAAGTAAATATCATCTCAAGCTGTAGTGCGAGCAAATTCACGAACTATGAGCATCCTTTTCACCAAACGCATCACTAGACCATCAACTATTTACTAAAACAGATAGTTTTCCCTTTCTGAAGACAGAGTGTTCTTCAATGATGCTGAATGGATAACAATTACCAGTTGATTATCATGGCTATTTCAATCAACGATTTAATGCATATGGTATTCTTTGGACAGGAAAACTAGAAGACTTATCGGTAAAAAAAATTCATCATTCAGATATCGGTAATCTTGCATGGCAGTATATTCTTGCAACGTTGTTATGGCAGTGAGTTTCTATGAAAGCAGAAAGCTAAGCTGGTACATTAACCAAACGTAAGAAAACAGAAATCTACAGCTGGATCTAATTTCATATATCACAACCCAACTGCAAGAGAATGCACGA
This sequence comes from Eragrostis curvula, assembly GCA_007726485.1. NCBI lineage: Eukaryota > Viridiplantae > Streptophyta > Magnoliopsida > Poales > Poaceae > Eragrostis > Eragrostis curvula. The sequence goes on from RWGY01000005.1 coordinate 19,427,770, forward strand.
GATCAATTGATGTTTTAGTAAGAATCTTTATCTTCCACATAAATAACGGCACAAAATAAAATCACTGAGTTGCATAGGCCCTAGATCTTATTTTGTCATGTCAAAAAAGTGCCAAAATTATGGGCACCATCAATTTGTTTCTACACACAAATGATGCTTCAGTTAGTAACCAAAGATACCATATATGAGGACAGGGAAATAAATATGACAATGACCGGGAAATAAATAATGGACTATATGAGCAAATAATAATGGCACATTGCAATGATACGAAGCTTTGAATCTGGATAGATAAGCAAAAAAATTTCCTTAAAATGTATAACATGAAGCAGAAATGTTATTAACAGTAGAGTAATTTCTAACATTGATATGCACCGATTCATGCATGTTAGTGATAACCAAAACTGAGTGCTAATATGGTATCAACCTAGAGACAGAGCAACACACACTTGGGATAAATTCAGTGCTCTCTCCAGAGTTAGTGGATAAAAGCAGGGTGGAAACTCATCCAAAATATAGTCTATTGCTTGGTAATAAAATGTAGCCGGTGAGTATGCTCTCTCTACTTCATCTTTAGAAATTCGAAACAGGTGATGTTGGTTACAAACACATGATAGAGGATTACTTTGGCAAAAATTCCATCTGATAACTTACACAAGGGAATACATTGACAAGGTAAGCTACTGCAACGTCCTCACTGGAAATCTGCACAATGCAACAACAAAAATTACAGTTCAAGCAATAAATCCATCTTATTCCTAGAATAATCTGAAATAGGACAACACTGAATTTCCAACATTCAGATGAACATTAGATTTTCTACATTCAGATAAAAAATCACAGTTCAAGCAAGAAATGCTTCTTATTATTCTTAGTAACACCAACCAATGCAAACAGACTACTCCCGGGAAGAGAGAGATTCACTATCCTTCACTTCTCTTTCCACCGTACTATTGCAACAAAATCAGAAGAGTATAATTCAGCTAGTAGTCTCGTGCACCTTGCATACAAACCCACAGAACAAGTTACACGAATCGGCAACAGAAATTGAATTCAAGTCCAACAAGAGCGGATGATTCAAGTCCAACACGCGCGTACCTTGGAGCAGGTTGACCTCGTCGCGATGGCAGAGGATCTCGCTTTTCCCGTCTTTGGACTGCGCAGGGGAGTGTCCGCGGCGACGGTTATGGTGGAGACCGTAGAGGCCACTGGCGGAGCCACACCAGGGCCAGCCTGGGCCCTGGCCCCCCCCCCCCCCCCCCCTTGGCCTGGGAGAATTTTTGAAGAGCCGGTACCTGGCCAGCTGACTATTTTTTGCAGCCTTTGTTCAACGAAGATGACAGGAAACGAAGATACATGCGCCGTTTAGTCCATGACGCGGGGTAGTAATATCAATTGGACAATGCGCAACCAAAGTGACCAGCAAGCAGGCCTACTAGGCAGCTCAGTGCTCACTGCTGTATGCTTGATCTCAGGATGTGATCATCGCCTGACAATTTCCTAATTCATCAATGGATTTGATTCAACCCCAAAAATCCACTATTGGGCCGGCGACTGGTGCTACCGCTCAACACCAACCTTAATGCGGCTGCGGCGTCAGATTGTCCGCCATGAAGACCGGTTTTCGCCCAGGCTGCAGCTGCACTGCTCATCGCTTTGCACCCGTACTCTCACTCCTCGTGCTGCTCGCGCTTCCGAAACTTGGCTCCTCCCATGTCCGCTTCAGTGGCCTTCGTGTGCTCTGCCATGCATAGGGCAGGCTTCAACGAGTCACCATCAGTTCATGTGCTCAGCGTCGACTAACATTCGCACCTTCAACGAGTTCATGGCCCCCCCTATGGTTCGCAGCTGGCTCCGCCACTGGTAGAGGCCGTTGTAGTGGATGAGATCCATGGATCGTGCGACCTTCGGAGGCGGCGACTCTACCCGCGACTGCGGCGAGTAGGAGGGAGGAGCCATGGCGATTCCGGCGGCACCGCGGCGCCGGCGGAAGGAAACGAAGGCGATAGTCATTTTACATACGGACCCCTCATTTGGATCGCAATTATTAGTCGCGATCCAAATAATTTTACAAAACCCCCTGGTTTAAATCGAGACTATTAATCGCGATCCAAATATTTACATAAAACCCCCTATTTCGGTGGATCTTATTGTCCGAGCCACTCCCTTCTCCCAAATTCGGTCGGCGCTCGACGCCGGCGATCGCGGCGAAGAAAGGCTCGACGTCGGCGTAGGGGACGCCTCTACGCAACCACAGGAGGGGATACCCTGGCCCTGTATCTCACCAAGGTGGCGTGGCTGTCGGAATGGTTGCACCGGCGGCTACACCTGACCACCTCCAATCTCATGAGCCCCTGTGCTTGCAGCATAGGAGATAGCGGTCGGGAGGATGCGGCGGCGACGGCGGGCTTAATGAGGACTGCGGAGTCAGTTGCAGCGATGCAGGACACAGCCAGCGGCGAGGAGGCGGCCGTCGACGACGCGCGTCGTGAAGTCAGGAACTGCTGCCTTGCTCTTTCCGGTTGCAGAGTTTGACGTTTTCAACGGATTTTGAGGCCCGATTGGATCAAGGTTTAGCACATTTGGACGCTAATTTAAGTTTGAGTTCTCGACTAGCTAGTCGGTTCACCTTGTTATTTGTGATCATCCACGTCGAAAAGTGTTTCGTGATTTCCTTGCCCCCACGAAAATTTCCAGCTTTCAGACCACTAAGCTATCTGATGGATGACATGTCGTTACCATGACCCCCGGGTACCCTCAAGACCAAAGGGCCGAGTAACCTGACAAGGGTAGTCGGATCAGCCCAGAAGAGACCGAGTAGCCCACGATGCAGAGTTGGAAGGTTCTACTACTCGGCGTGACCTCAAAGGGTTTCTTGACTTGTACTCCAAGTATTTCCATGTTGTAACCGACTAGGATACTTTCCATGTAACCCTGTACCCCCGACTATATAAGGCGGGTAGGGATCTCCTCTCAAACATACACAATCAATACCACGATATACAGGACGTAGGGTTTTTATCCTCCGGGAGGCCCGAACCTGCCTAAACTCCTTGTCTCGTGTTCACCATCGTATTCTTGGTTCCTTCGCCCCCATAACAAATCTATCGAGGTCCTATAACCTCGACAGTGACGCGCCAGGTAGGGGAGCGCTGGAATTCTCTGTCGGATGCGATGGACAAATCTACGACTATACTTCGGCTTCTTCTTCGCGTCGATCAGGCAGGCGGCTTGCTCGGCGAGATCTCCATCAATCAGGCGACTTACGTGGCGGCGGCGAGATGTCCATAGCAGGCGGCTTAAACAGCGAACGTTCATCCCGTCTTCGTCGACTCAATCACGGCGCACGCAATCTGCTCATGCGGATCGACGTCCAAAGGAGCAGCGCACAATTGGCCGACTTAATCTCTTCGTCTGATTACTCGGCGAACCAGCGTATTCACGTTGAAGATAGATACGTTGCTGAGAGGCTCCAAGTTCCAAGGATCTGGAGTGTCTCATGGCTCGCCGACTCATCTTGAGTTCTCGACGACTCGGTGTATACCTCCATCTCCATGCAAGTTGGAGTTCAAGTCGAGAAAGGAGTCCAGCTCTGGCACGGAGCCAAAGCTTTCCATCGACAAAGATTGGGCTGCTTCAAGTTCCAAGGCAACGCTATGTCGGACTATTCAAAACTATGGAAAATCAACCACCGCGTACATCACCAGGAGGCTACAGGGAAGATTCCTTCCTCTTTTCTGACTAATGTTTCCTATATTGTTTATTACTCCTTGACGAGTCGGATTGTTTTTCCTAATAGTCTTCCTCATCACGTGATGCATGATTTTTGGCATGCATGTACGCTCTACACGATCGATGGCACGGGCAAGTTCGCCTGCGTCATGGGTAACTGCGACTCCTTCCGCCCGGACTGTGCTGGTGGCGTCTCCGCGCCGACAACGATCCTGGCGGAGTTCACGCTCGACGGCAGCGGCGGCATCCACTTCCTCAACGAGAGCCTCGTCGACGAGTACAACTACAACCTAACAATGCTGGAGATGCCGCGGGGTGCAGAGCTCGGCGCCGGCAACTGTGCACCGACAACACTAACGCCGGGGGCTAGTCAGGCCAAGTTCTCGAGTTCTCCTGATGCCACAAGACACAACAGTTCCCAGTGGCCCTGCGAGTTGTCTTCCCGAGTCACCTTGTCCAGATTGCTATGGTGATCACCTGTGTTGCCTCGGCTTCAAGTTTCAAGATGAGAAGTTCCTGCTGCTTATGCACTCCAGGGAAGACACTTTCTATTTTCGATTCCAGTTTCATTATTTTATTCCTAACCAATCAGATTGATAGCATCTATCGATCTACTCATCATGTGCTCATGCTTTTTACATGTACGAGTTCCTTCGATCAAGAAGAATCATGCATGCCATCGGCGGCTTCTTGATCTCTCTGCCGTGGCGGTCACTCGATGTGGGACGACTGCTACATGGTCACGGCAATCATCACTCGTCGTACGGTGGTGTCACTCGGCTACGGCGGCCACTCATCTACCCGACGTTCAACGGTGGCTACTTAGCCATGACGGCAAGTCGATCGGCGTATAACGGCGACTCGACGCATTCATATACAAGGAAAGCCAGGGTCCAGGCGACCGACGTTTACTCGGCGTTGCTGCGACGAACACTCAGGGGGCTGCGACGTTGACTCGGCGTCTTGTCTCGCACTGGGCCGTTCATCTCGGCTAGTCCAAAGTGGCAACCACCTGGCCGGCAATGGACAGGAACTGTTGGCTTAGGCGAAGTGCTACCTCAACTACAGTGGCGGCATGCACTTCCTCAACGAGAGCCTCGTCGACGAGTACAACCTGCCAATGATGGAGGCCCTCCGCTCGGCGCCGACAACTGTGTGCCGACAAGTACTGATCACTCGGCTGCGACGGCCTCTTGGCCATGGCAATGGTCACTCAGCCTCTTAACTAATACTTGGCCACAGCAGCAACTCGATCAGAGTATAGCTGGTCACTCGATGCAAGCTGGAGTTCATCAAGTCCACAACGGAGTTACAACTTTCTATCAACGAAAGTTCTGAGCCAACGATACAGTGGCCTGGACATGCAATTGCATCTTGCGCATCAACAGGGAACGTTTTTTCCTTTTTGTTATTCTTTATTTCTTTATTCATTAATCACTTTGATTAATGATTGGTTTATCACCTCATACTTTATTACTTGCTTTGCATATATGTACCGTCACACATGTACTCCCTTGCAAGCACGGATTGCATCTACGAGAAACATGGCAGGCAGGCGACAGGCTCTTTGGCCACTCGGCCGACATCAGCCACGACGGCGAGTCACACGATCACTCGGCCACGACGTACTCCGCGTACTACATCGGCAATTACTCGGCAGAGTGGCCTGACTCGGCCTTGTGTCTACTCGGCGTACGACAACAACTACACCGCGTCTTGACTGTACGACTGGCTCGGCCGATCTCAGCATTGCAATAACTCCGCTTATCATACAAGCTAAGTTACTTATTTAATTCTCATAATTTGAGTGTTTTTACACTTGCCATATCATTTATCTGAGTGCTTACCACTCCTCATTCTTATGTGCATTCACATGAATCAAAATATCATTCATTCTTGGCTCTGTACCCAGTAACATATTTACTAACTACAGAGCCGGGGGCTATACAAACATTATGAGTTATGTCTTGAGTATCTCTTGCCGACTAAGTAAACCTTGTCAGTCCTGATTGTGAAGCTCCCACTGAGAGTGCATAAACATAAGGTGACAACTGGTCTCTGAAAACAGTCATAGAGGCTCACTTGACAGACACTCATCCTCATTTAATCTTACGAATTATGTCAATCTTCTAGACTTCTGTACGCCGTTATGACTCCGATTGTGAAGCTCTAACTGACGCCGTCGTCTCCCTAAACGTGTGCTGACCCAGTATCCCACGTCACAGGGCCGGCTAAGTTCTAAGAGTGCATAAACATAGGATAATACTTGGCTATCAGAGTTGAAAAGAACGGCTGAGCCGATTCACATTAATTAATCATGATGACTAAAAACAACCATGATGTTCCGATCATACATTTAATTATCTTTTTACAAATTACTACATAATCTATTACTATGTTTTATCTACGGGGATTTATCACACAAGTCTCTCCGAGTTCACAAACGTATTTTCTACGCTCGGGGGCTTGACGCTACTCAGAAATTACTACTTTCATGGTTTTCTATAGGTCTTCTACAAACTCCCGGCTAGTATCTGGCACTCGGGAAGATGCATAGAAACCTTACTGAAGATCAAACTATCGAGGCTGAACTACAGCAAGTCAAACAACGACTGGTGGCTACAACAATTGCATCCAGTCAGCTATTTATCAGGCGTCACTTTCATCGGTCAAGTGAAGTAATCCAACGCAGTTGGGTCCCACATGCGAAGCTCGCGTTGCCTTGGTGTGCTGCCGCTCGCCTCGCTCCCACACGTGACGCTCGCCTTGCCTTGGTTTGCTGCCGCTCGCCTCATCCTCACACGCGGAGCTTGCCTCTGCCATCACGGCTCGAGTTTTCTCTCACCGTGCTGCGGCTTGCCATGCCGCCATGTCAAGAGCACACATCATCGGTGCAGCCAGAGTTTCCTTCACCGCTGGAGCACGCCTGGTCATTGCAGCCGGAGCTCATGCCAAAGCTCGTCTTGCCTCGCCGGTGTCCGCCTTGGCACAATGATCGGAGCTCACCAAATGCGCTACTACCTTGATGCATGGACTACCAGACGGCTATTACTCCAGACAACGCATCAGTCAACCAGTTTAATACAAGACAACTACCAGTTGGCCATGGGCTTGTCGGCAACATACTGCATGGCCATATGGAGTCACTCGGCTACAACTATCCAGTTGTTAATTCACTCAATTATGACAGCAAGATCAAAGATTTATTCACTCGGTTACAACAAATGGTGCAACAATATTGGCAGGAAACTACACGGCAGTTTTTCGGTTATGCCTACATGGCTTTATTTACAATGCTTCTAGTCTGTTTTGAGTCTGCACATAATCATATTGATTATCCACAGACTCGGGGGCTAGTCCACGTGGACTCACTTGCGTGAGTTCCACTAATTCTTTTTAACTGCATTGTCAGTCATTTCAGTGTTTCTAGTCTATTTTGAGTCTGCACTTAATTATACTAATTATCCGCAGACTCGGGAGCTAGTCCACGTGGACTCACTTGCGTGAGTTCCACTATTTACTCGGCAAACTTGCCAGGCACACGGGTTGTCTTATATCCTTGACAATTTAAGTCTTATATCCTCTTCTGAATCTCAATTGTTTTCGTTGAGAGACAGCTTGGGGGCTACGGGTTGTAATCATCCCTGGCTGATTAGCTGGATGGACCTAGACACCAGCTCGGAATGAGAAATTCTTGGCTGAGACTCATTGTGACTTCCTGTTCTAATTGCCTTGTGCGCAGGAAAACATGAGTTCCTTATATAATGGATGCTACTTTTCAACACATCAGTATGATGCACTGATCGTACATTCATTCACTCGGATCAAGATCTTATTTCTTGGTTCAGCTTACTTTGAGTTACTATACAATTCTACGAATTACACATTAACTCGGGGGCTACATCAGTATGATGCACTGATCGTGTATTCATAATTTTCAACTGTGTAGACATGCCTTTTTCAAGGTCTAGGCCGACTCAGTCAGTTGGGTACTATTTACATAGTATGCTTTCAGCCCTAGCCGACAAACTCGGATGTTGAATTTATTTTCACTCGGATCAAGATCTTATTTCTTGGTTCAGCTTACTTTGAGTTACTATACAATTCTACGAATTACACAGTAACTCGGGGGCTACATCTGTATAATGCACTGATCGTGCATTCATAATTTTCAAATTTGTAGACATGCCTTTTTCAAGGCCTAGGCCGACTCAGTCAGTTGGATACTATTTACATAGTATGCTTTCAGCCCTAGCCAACAGATTCGGATGTTGAATTTATTTTCACTCGGATCAAGATCATATTTCTTTGATTCAAGATTACTTTGAGTTACTATACAATTCTACGAATTACACAGTAACTCGGGGGCTACATCAGTATGATGCACTGATCGTGCATTCATCATTTTCAACTTTGTAGGCATGCTTTTCAGCCTAGGCCGACTCAGTCAGTTGGGTACTATTTACATAGTATGCTTTCAGCCCTAGCCGACAAACTCGGATGCTGACTTTATTCAAATCTCCTCTATGGACTTAATCAGCTCTGAAAGCTGAGTGCTGTTCTATACACGGTATTTACATACAAACTTGCTTCAACAAGCATTTATCCAATTTTTCTGATATCATTCAGAGTTGGGTGCCAACTGACAGCATGCCTAATTCAAGGCCCTGTTGGCCTTGGTCCACCCGAGGTCAAGTACCTCAAACTTGATTCAAGCCAAGTCCTTTTTAATTTCTCAATATCACTTGAGATCAATTCCTACATGGAGAGAAGACTAGTCGGAAGCAATCTACTGGATCAATCAAAAAGCACTTGGGGGCTACTGTCGTTACCATGACCCCCTGGTACCCTCAAGACCAAAGGGCCGAGTAACCTGACAAGGGTAGTCGGGCCAGCCCAGAAGAGACCGAGTAGCCCACGATGCAGAGTTGGAAGGTTCTACTACTCGGCGTGACCTCAAAGGGTTTCTTGACTTGTACTCCAAGTATTTCCATATTGTAACCGACTAGGATACTTTCCATGTAACCCTGTACCCCCGACTATATAAGGCGGGCAGGGATCTCCTCTCAAACATACACAATCAATATCACGATATACAGGACGTAGGGTTTTTATCCTCCGGGAGGCCCGAACCTGCCTAAACTCCTTGTCTCGTGTTCACCATCGTATTCTTGGTTCCTTCGCCTCCATAACAAATCTATCGAGGTCCTATAACCTCGACATGACACTTGATCTCGTCGCACTCCAATTTAACCATTTCAGCTTCTGGATCGAACTAGTTCATGCTTATATTGGGCTCTTGGCTTCACGCAGACACAATGTTATTGCCTTCTAGTCGAGATGTGCGTACAACGTGGATGAAGGCACACGAGTGAATCCACACTCATCAAGGCTACCTGATGAAGACCTAGTCATGAAAGCACTCAAAGTCTAGAACAGGGACATGCACCTGTTGGAACATTAACATCAAAAGTTAGACCAAAAAGATCTGTATTGATAGATACCATAATAATTTGACATCGCAATAAATTAAGATCGAGTTCAATCCAGTTTTCGTCAGGCCTCCACACGTAAGCCGCCTGAACATGATGCATGAATCTGCAAAAAATATTCTATTACTTGCGTTGCTACCTTCTCAAGGCTCTTTGTTTGCTATGGATCAGATCGATGATGCCATGATGACACTATTCTATGCAAATCTACGTCTTGAAAAAAAAAGGGAAATGCATGCCAGGTCTACATGCAACAGCAACCTCATAAACACTGGACTCAATGCCTGAATATCGTCCAAAAGAGATGACTTTGAGCAATTAGCAGTATATCACGAGCAAAAACAGTTGGCTAGTTAGCTTCTTCCTCCGAATAAACGATGTATTTTAAGATTCCGTGCCATCGAACAATCGACCACGGAGCTAACAAGAATTTATGCGGGTGATCAATTGATCCATTGTTATTTATTCAGTGCGGTATTTGAACTAAAAGTCTTTCCTCCCTTTCAAATTCATTTATTTAGCTATCGTATATACGAAGTAGATAATACTCGAAAACGCTCTCGGGAACCAGGATACCAGGCGACTCGCTTGGGAGCCTCTCACGTTGGTTCAGCCGGCCCCCGTTCCTCCGGCGGCTCGCCGTCGGCAGGGAGGGCGGTCCGGCATCCAAGAGTCTATTTAGGTTTAGATTTTTTCCCTCAGCGATCATTCTCAACGGCGACTAGTAGGGTTAGGTTTCCTCTATTGATCTGATCGATAAGAGCGGTGGCGGCGGTGCAATATCTCCAATTTTGTTGGCTTGGAGCAGTGGAGGACGAAATGTTTCGATGGTTGTAGCGAGACGAAGGGATCATCATCGACTCAGAATAAGGTACTCCAACCTCTTCTTTGTCTTGTCGTGGTTCTTTGTAGCCACGACTGTGGGCTAGTGAGATTTTTGTTTCCGTCAACATCTATTTGGATGTTGGTTGGATTTGTGTTCTCCCACGATAAATCATGTGAAGGAGGCGACGATGGGTCCGAGGACGGGCTCAACGGTGGCAAGCTCATCGTGTTTGGGTGCGGAAGATTAGAAGTCTACCTCTCTTTTGCGAAAAAAGGATGTGTTTCAGTTTCTTCTTGTTGGAGATGCAAGGATGACTGTGATGGATGGTGAGATGATTGTGTTTGTTCAAATCGGAGTTCTTGTCCGTGGTATATCCGTCTGGAACGATGATCCTAGATGGTGTAATTTGTGACTTTTTCGAGGTTCTTGTCTTCCATCAATGGAGTTGAAGGTGTATGGGTTAATTTTGTAATCAAGGGATGTAATATTCTTTAATATCAATGAAAAATGAGCAAGTAGGGGTATGCCATCACGATCTAAGAATAGGTAGCTAGCTTCATTGAATATCTTATTTGCAAGAAAAAAAACTTCTTTGACTGTCCCATCGAACGATTCCACTGTGGAGCAAGGTAAGTCGAGTTTGTCCCTCAAAAAAAAAAAGAGGTAAGTCGAGTTTGACCAAAATTGATCATAGTTATATAGATTGCTTAGATATCTAATGAAAATTAATGCATGTCATCAGTTGATCCGTTATCAATTAGACAATACATGTTAAGGAATTTGAATCGAAAGTTTTTCCCTTCATTTTTCTTCATATGTGCAAAATAACTTTGCACCGCAGTTCTATAGAAGGGTTCAAAACGAAAAAAGTTTTAGTACAACCTCGTCAATAACATTAGGTAACAATACACTCTGAAGGCTCACTTCAAATTCCTTACTTTTATTTCGTTATCAATAGGGATCAATCATACCACGAGGAGCTTGCATAATGCAACATGACCCTGTCAGAAGGTGGTTCCTGTGATTTCATTCAACTTGATAACAGTGATTGCCAAAACAGAGGCTGCCTCCGTTATAGGTTCCCTCCCGGTTTTGAATCAAGTACAGTATAGTAACTTGTTTACCTTAATGAAATTGTCTAACGTCATCGATTAAAAGTTCAAGGGAGTATGAAATATGTCTTTATACAATGCAACACTACGCGTAAGTTTAACGAGAGGGGGCAAGGCTGAGTTTGAGCTCAAGTAATACTGTTTTCATGAAATAGCTAGATTTCTCTATACATGTTCCAAATTACAACAAGCCATCATGGGCTGCTATGAAACGGAAAACAAATGTAGCACATGCATGTCCAGTTGTTTATTTGTCTCTGCAGATGAAACAATTCTGAGCTGAACCTATTTATTTTGAATACAAAGTCGTTAAGTTGACGGTGTTGCACCAGAGGGATTCGTATGTGGTGGATTTTTTTCCCCTGTCAATTTGGCCACTTGGCTGGCGGGAAACAATAAAGAAGTCGTCTCCCAACCTACGGCTATAAATCTGTAATGTATATATTGACCTTAACGAGATGATTAGTACTAGGTATAACAACAGATACGCTATGATCCTATAAACATTTGACTGGTACTACTCGGTATTTCACCATCTAATATTCTTTCCCGTGACATACAGCTATCTCACACCGTCCCAAAATTTTTGACCAATGCTGGTTCACCATCGTTAATGTGCGTTAATTTGACTATGTAATTAAGCTATAGTTTTTTACAATGACGATGCTTGCATACTCGCATTTGCACGTAGAAAAGCTTGAACTTGTTCTATACTGGCCAAGTTGCAATCGAGCATCCTAAACTATAGCTAAATATTGGGTGAAGATAAGATTGATGTTGACTTTACGTGACCATAAATATTGGGATTGTTTATACAACACTTGAGTATCTCTCTCTCATCATCTAAATATTTTCCAAACCTTGGAAAATTTCCATAGTTCGTCCATGAGATTTATCCATGTATCTTCTCACTGCCTTCATATAGTATCTTCTCACTGCCTTCATATATATAGAAAATTAGTCATCCAATTTACTATCAGATTTGAATCGTTAGACTAGATCAAGTTTACTAGCTAGCAGTAGTGTCATACCACCACCAACTAAACTCCACCCGTCTGCGCACCCCCCCTCTGAGAGGGACGGGGTTCGCCTGACGTACTGCCAGAACCATAGGATTGTACGAGTGTGAAGTGTCACACCCGGATTATTTGACCGATAATACAGCAGATCTAGTTGGTGAGCTGTTTATCCCTCTGGTAGCGTCCATATATATGTCCGTATGCATTTGTGCAGAAGCAGCACAACCAAACCTGCCCAATACAAAAGGCACGATCACTATGCCACGTCAGGCTAGTCCGCGCCACCTACTACTAGTAGTACCATGGTCACTTCAAAAAAAAAAATCAAAAAAAAAAAAGAAAAAAGAAGAAGGTGCAGTTACCTACGCTAAGACTAAGCTCATTCATTCAATTTTTTAATTTGGACAATTCCGTAGCTACAGCAAGCTTTGAGATATGGGGCCCATGCATATGCAAGGACCGCGAGCAATGCGGCTCCTGATTTTACTTCATTCAACTTGACAAGGGGGTCGTGAAAGGGGACTTGGCTTAGTGGTTAAGGCATTCGAGTAGCATCTGTGAGGTCCTGGGTTTGACTCCTGGTGGGAGCGAATTTTCTAGGATTTAGCGGTATTGAAGATGCTTATAGAGGTAGAGTTTGCGTATGTACAATCATAAGAGTGAGTGTGCATGTATTGTGAGTGTCTGAGTTGTACGGTGTATTTTTTTAAAAAAACTTGACAAGGGGATCGGAACCACCATACAGCACATGCATCCACGATTTATGATGTTGTGAATAACAACTAAAGTTGTCCATAATTTTATGTTAATTAATACAGTATAGCTTAATTAATGAGATCTCGACAAGGCACGCGAATTTGGACTCAACTGTAATATTCCTTCCAAAATCCAAACTATGATGTTCCAACTTATATTATGGACTGCTTTGGAACGCAAAAACTAAGCAAACCTATAGTGAAGTACAAATTGATTATATTTGGACGCTTTCCTATACGAAACAAAACAATATGGGCGTTAGAGAATTCAAATACAAAGTCACGGAGTCGACATAGTTGCAGCAGAGTGATTCGAATCACTAGGTCTCGTGGGCACATCTCGTGGATTTTTTTTAAAGCAAATCTCGTGGATTTGTTATATCAATTTAGTCGGTGAAGAAGGGGCCATCGTGCAAACACACGGTAGTTCAAAATATATTAGCTGGACTTCTTCTTCACTAGGTCGTTCCATTATCCCATAACCACTCGGCAAGTACTAGGTACATAAATAGTATGATACAACGTAACTGTCTAGTATATGATTCAACAAACAATGGTAGGTACGTACTAGGTGACACATTAACTTTTGCTCATAGCTGTCATACAAAATCATCCAGATTTGACCAATGCATAGATAAATAGAATTCATTGTCAATTTGACCACATATTTGCCTCTGTAGAAAATCTTGCACTAGAATTGCAAAAGAGAGATCTGCGTTCAACTTTGCCAAATCAACGTCATTGCCAATAAAAAGGCTAATTCCATTAATTAACTTTTTTGATGCGGATCAGAATGATGCTTGAGACCTTGATATCGGTGAAGTTTATCTATGGATAATAACCCTTGGCTAAGTATTTGACTTGGTCTCTCTTTCTCTCTATATTTTCCAGTCTTCGAAAAAAGTGCATATTATGTGTATAGAGATATCATTAGGTGTCTCCTTGAGTTTGGGATTATTACAAGCTGGCTTGCTAGATCATACAAGGTGGATCACGATAAGCTGAAGAAGGTTGACTAAGCTAGAGCTTTTTGGCAACCTAGATTATTTGGAGTCTGGTTCGCGAGGCAAAAGAATCAAATGCTCTCGACTTTTTGATGGGTGGGTAACAATAAATCTTCACCAAATCTAATGGATACTATGGTGAGTGGGCAAAAAGCTCATCCAATAAGCTACCCAGTAGTATACAACAATATGAATGTCCAGATTATAAAATGAAGCTACCCAGTAAATTTGCTCCTTTTTTTTAACTTAGAGCAAATAAGCTTAGCTTATAATAATCTCAAGCTGAAACAAACATAGCCTTAGAGGATATTGCATTGTCTATAAATGGCGCGCAAATTCCATGAACAAATCCTATATATATACGCCCTACCTCCTCCTTCCTCTTTGCAACGTTATACCATATGGCTCCCACCGTACGATGTTGAATCTAGAATCGATGTCTGCCCCTCCCCGTAACTCCTCCATTCGTTGCCACTCCTGTTGCCGACACCGGTAGCTACTCCAGCTACTAGTCCACTGCTCCATCCACAATGATGAACCTCCTCTCTTCAGTAACAGGATGAGATAGAGCCATGCATTATGTTCTCAACGCCCATCCCATGGTCCACTTGAAATAAAGGTCAGATATATTAGTGAAAGCTCGATCCTTATTAACCTTAGAGCTTCCCCATCGGTGGAGGCAGCAGCTGGCTCTTGCTGGATGCATTTGCAGGTGGGCAGAGGGGTGTCAGTCACCGTGAGACTCCCTAGTGCTCAAGCGCTACCGCCACTCTCTCTCTTCCTTTTTCTTTATAAACAAATATTAAAGGTAGCTCTAAGGATGCCGTTGGCGACGCTCTTACGGAGAACAAGATGGGAGTTCGTCAATGCATGCATTTAGCCACGCTAGCTGGATGATAAGGATCCTATTGTGCAATCGTCCATCCCACCATTGATTTTTCTCCACAAGCACCATCTGACCGATACAGAAAAGATCAAGTTGTGCACCATTAATTTCTTTGTGGAAGCTAGCAGCCGTTGCTTCGATTGCGTGTTGTACGTTGGCAGCAACACAACTAAACGTGTCGGTCGAAAAAAAACTAAACTAAATTAAACGTGCCTCAGCTCAAAGCAACGTTATACCATATGGCTCCCACCATACGATGTTGAATCTTGAATCGATGTCTGCCCCTCCCCGTAACTCCTCCATTCGTTGCCACTCTTGTTGCTGACACCGGTAGCTACTCCCTTCATCCCTTTATATAAGGGATTCTAGCATTCAAAGTTTGTCTCAAAATATAAGGGATTCTAGACATAGGACAAAAGTTATGCATTCAATTTGGTAATAGATTGTTGGTGGGCTAGACTAAATTAAATGATAGGCAACAAGATGGTAACTTTCTTCTTTCACTATTTTTGAGTTTGAATGTTTCAATCCCTTATATAAAGGGATGGAGGGAGTAGCTACTAGTCCACTGCTCCATCCACAATGATGAGCCTCCTCTCCTCAGTGACAGGATGAGATAGAGCCATGCATTATGTTCTCAACGCCCATCCCATGGTCCACTTGAAATAAAGGTCAGATATATATATATATATATATATATATATATATATATATATATATATATATATATATATATATATATATATATATATATATATATATATATATATATATATATATATATATATATATATATATATATATATATATATATATATATATATATATATATATATATATATATATTAGTGAAGCTCGATCCTTATTAACCTTACGGAGAACAAGATGGGAGTTCGTCAATGCATGCATTTAGCCACGCTAGCTGGATGATAAGGATCCTATTGTGCAATCATCCATCCCACCATTGATTTTTCTCCACAAGTACCATTTGAAAAGATCAAGTTGTGCACCATTAATTTCTTTGTGGAAAGCTAGCAGCCGTTGCTTCGATTGCGTGTTGTACGTTGGCAGCAACACAACTAAACGTGCGGGGAATGGTGGAGCGGCCTAGGGTCTGCGAGCTCAAGGGCGACGGGAGAGAGTGGGAGAGTGCGGGGAAAGGAGCGTTACGCGTTCTTGACGCTGCGACGCGGTCGGAAGCGGGCCAAGGCGCCGCACGGCGTCGCCGTACGCCGTCGTCCACGCGGCGAAAAGGCTCAGCGGGCTCAGCGAGAGAGAAGAGGCTGACGCGTGGGTCCCACGGCATCTTCCGAATTTTCCGAATTATTCAAACCAGAATTTTCCCCAAATTTTGGCACATCATTTGAAGTAGCAAATGAGCTCCAAAATTCACAAATTCGGTACCGCTGGAAAGCTCTTGAAAAGATCTATCATCTGACCAACATGCACATCTGGACCCCAAAGTAATTTGAAATGGCAGCTGGTCAAAGTTGGTTACTTTTCAAGCTTTGGGGATTTTATTGGGGCCCAAGATGAATTTCAAAAATCATCAAAAATTCTCCAAAATTCTTATATCAGAAGGGCTATTGACTGGTATTTTTGGTTGCTCAAGTTGTTATGCAAAAATTTGTGTTCCTTCTGAAGCTTGGATTTGACCATTGTTTAAATTTTTGAATTCGAATTTTTAAACTTGACTTCTTTTTGGTTTTCTGTTCAGTTCAAGATGGGTGCTGGCTGAGTTCAGTGACACGGGGTGTCACAAAGACCGAGTCGTGCAACCACCCTAAGTCTAGAACGGCACGGACCCGTTGGAACATTAACATCAGTTCCATAATAATTTGACATCGCAATAAACTAGGATGGAGTTCAATCCAGAGTTTTCGTCAAGCCTCCACACGTAAATATATCAGCCGCCTGAACAAAGACGCATGAATCTGTAGAAATCTTCTACTTGCGTTCCTAACTTCTCAAGACTCTCGGTTTGTTATGGATCAGATCGATGATGCCATGATGCATGGCACTATTCTATGCAAATCTACATCTTTGAAACAAAAAAGGGAAATGCACGCCAGGTCTACAAGAGCAACCTCATGAAACACTGGATTCAATGCCGGAATAGTGTCCAAGTGGAGATGACTTTGAGCAAGTTGCAGTATATCACGACCGAAACAGTTGGCGTTGGAGAATTCAAATACAAAATCATAGAGTCGACATAGTTGCACCAGAGTGATTGGAATCGGCGAATCGCTACGTCTCGCCGGCACATCGCTTAGTTTCGTGGGTTTGTTGTATCGATTTAGTAGGTGAAAAGGGCCCATCGTGCAAACACACGGCACTCCACAATATATTAGCTAGACTTGTTCTTCACTAGCTAGGTAGTTCCATGATCCCATAACCACTCGGCAAGTACTAGGTAGATAAACATAATACAACGCAGTTGTGTAGTATATGATTCAACAAACAATAGGTTGACTGGTACGTACTAGGTAACACATATTAGCTTTTGCTCATAGCTGTCATACGAAACCATCCAGATTTGACCGATGCTTACACAAAGAGAATTTCATTGCCAAGTTGGGATTATTAATTACAAGCTGACTTGCTAGATAATATAAGGTAGATCACGATAAGCTGAAGGTGACTAAGCTATGAGCTTTTTGGCAACCTAGATTATTGGGGTCTGGTTGTACGGCAAAAGACTCGATCAAATGCCCTCGACTTTTTGACGGTGGTTAATAATAATATTCACCAAAAAGTCACATAAGGTGGATTATGATAAGCTGAAGGTGAATAAGCTATGAGTTTTTTTTTTTTTGCAACCTAGATTATTGGGTCTGGTTGTAAGCCAAAGACTCAAATGCCCACGACATTTTTATGGTGGTTTATAATAATATTCACCAAAAATCATATAAGGTGGATCATGATAAGCTGAAGGTGAATAAGCTATGAGTTTTTTGGGCAACTTAGATTACTGGTCTGGTTGTAAGGCAAAAGACTCAAATGCCCTAGACTTTTTGATGCTGAATGGGCAAAAGGCTGGCCCAGTAAGCTGGATAAGCTCATCTTCATCAGCTTATAAACTATAACGATCTGAAGGTCCAGATCATATATCCAACAAACTGGGCTGTTTGTTTTAGCTTTGAGCAAATAAGCTATAGTTTATACTAATCTCAAGCTGAAACAAACATAGCCTTAGAGGATATTGCACCGTCTCTATAAAATTCTATGAACGAAATCGGCCTCCTTCCTCTTTGCAAAGTTACCATGGCTCCCACCGCGGTCTTCAATCTTGATGGCTCCTCCTAGTAACCCCTCCATTTGCTGTCTTGGTGCCTCCCATGCATTAGCCATCAGATCATACACTAACTCGCTTGCCGCTCCTGTTGCTGACGCGACAACGGTAGCTATCTACTAGTCCACTGCTCCATCCACCACGATGAGCCTCCAGCTGTCTTCAGTGACAGGATGAGGTATAGCTATTATGTTCTCAACGTCCATCCATGGTCGACTTGAAATAAAGGTCAGATATTAGTGAACCTCGATCCTAATTAACCATGGCGGAGAAGAAGATGAGCTCGTCATGAAGCCACGCTAGCTGAGGATTCCAGTGTGTAATAGTCCATCCCACCATTCATTTTTCACCACAAGCACCATTTGACCGTTACAGAAAAGATATGTGCACCATTAATTTCTCCCTGTAGCGAGCAACCTTGCTTCGATTGCGTGTTGTACGTTAGCAGCACAACCCAACGTGCCTCAACTCAAAGCAAATGAGATATTGCACTATGCCACGTCATGCTCTTTCATATGTCATTACGTATGTTCCCATTCCGGTCTTGCCTCGATGCTGTGGGCACACACACCTACAAATAGCCCCCACGGTCAAGCGATTAGCTGCACCAAAACTTTGAGGCATTGCTGTTTCAACTCATGGCAGCCATGCACGGACCAAGAACAATGCCGGTCCTAATCCTCCTTCTTCTTGTCGGCCTCGCCGGCGGCAGCCCTCCGCCGGAGCCGGTGTCCTGCACGCGCGGCACGTCCGACTGCACGGTGACGAACGTGTACGGCTCCTTCCCGGACCGCACCATCTGCCGCGCGGCGAACGCGACGTTCCCGCGCACCGAGCAGGAGCTCGTCGCGGCGGTGGCGGCCGCCGCCGCGGCGAAGAGGAAGGTGAAGGTGGCCACGAAGCACTCCCACAGCTTTCCCAAGCTGGCCTGCCCCGGCGGCCGCGACGGCACGATCATCAGCACGGAGCTGATGAACCGGACGGTGAGCGTGGACGCCGGGAGGAGGCTCCTGACGGTGCAGAGCGGCATGGTGCTCCGCGACCTGATCCGGGTCGCCGCCGACGCCGGGCTCGCGCTGCCGCACTCGCCGTACTGGTACGGCATCACCATCGGCGGCCTCCTCGCCACCGGCGCGCACGGCAGCTCGCTGTGGGGGAAAGGCAGCGCCGTGCACGAGTACGTGGTCGGGTTGAGGATCGTGACGCCGGCGCCGGCGAGCCAGGGGTTCGCCGTCGTCAGGGAGCTCGCCGTCGGCGACCCGGACCTCGACGCGGCCAAGGTGTCCCTTGGCGTCCTCGGCGTCGTCTCCCAGGTACTACCCGTACTAGCTTGGTGGTCGGTCGGTCGAGATCGCTGCAGCACACATGTACCGGCAATATTAACTGCAGCATATATGCATGTTGTCGTACATACCGTGTACGTATCCAAGATGCTTAACTAACTTCAAGTAGAAGAAAAGTTGAACCATGCTTTAACCGCAGTATTTATGGATTGTATTGTATAACCTAACGTTTTGACATGAGAAAAGGTTTTGGATCACGAATCTTCTGTGCTAGCCTAGCTAATAATCACCATGATGCGCATGTATGCATGCAGGTCACCCTGGAGCTGCAGCCGATGTTCAAGCGGTCGGTGAAGTTCGTGACGCGCGACGACACGGACATGGCGCAGAAGCTGTCGGTCTGGGGCGGCCTCCACGAGTTCGGCGACGTGGCGTGGTTGCCGCGGCAGGGCAAGGCCATCTACCGCGAGGACGACCGCGTCGACGTCTCGACCCCGGGAAACGGCCTCAACGACTACCTGGGCTTCCGGGCCTCGCCGACGCTGGGCCTCCTCACCGCCCGCGCCGCCGAGGAGCACCTCGAGAAGGACGGCAGCGACGTGGCCCGGTGCCTGTCGGCGCGCGTGCCCGCAGCCCTGTTCGAGCTGCAAGCCTACGGCTTCACCAACGACGGCTCCTTCTTCACGGGTTACCCGATCGTGGGCTTCCAGAGCCGCATCCAGGCGTCGGGCACCTGCATCGCCAGCCCGGAGGACGGCCTCCTCTCCACCTGCACGTGGGACCCGCGGATCCGTGGCCCTTTCTTCTACAACTCCGGCTTCAGCGTCGCGCTGTCCAAGGCGCCCGCCTTCGTCGCCGACCTGCAGCGGCTGCGCGACCTCAACCCGCGCGCCTTCTGCGGCCTCGACGCCAAGCTCGGCGTGCTCATGCGATACGTCAAGGCCTCGTCCGCCTACCTCGGCAAATCCGAGGACTCGCTCGACTTCGACGTCACCTACTACCGGAGCTACACCGACGGCGAGCCGCGCGCGCACGCCGACGTGATCGACGAGCTGGAGCAGATGGCGCTGCGCAAGTACGGCGCCCTGCCGCACTGGGGCAAGAACCGCAACTTCGCGTTCGACGGCGTCGTCGCCAAGTACCCGAACGCCACCGAGTTCCTCAAGGTGAAGGACAAGTACGACCCCGACGGCATCTTCTCCAGCGAGTGGAGCGACCAGCTGCTCGGCATCAAGGGCAGCAGCACCAACGTCGTCGGGAAAGGGTGCGCCATTGAAGGGCTCTGCGTCTGCTCCGACGACTCGCACTGCGCGCCGGAGAAGGGACTCTTCTGCCGCCCCGGGAAGGTGTACACGGACGCCAGGGTGTGCGCGCCTGCCCGTAGCGCCACGAGCCTCGTCGATGAACTGTGAACACGTGTTGAAGCTAGCCGTCTGACCGTGTCTAGCTACATCGCTAGATTGGGTCAAGCAGCGCTGCAGCAATTGATGACTCTGGTTACATACATGCATGCCATAAGTTGGAATTGTATTCTGAATTAATGTTGGATTTGCCTTTGTTCAGGTTTGCTATTAACTTGCAGAGCGACATTTTTGACTCTGTGAGCGAGTGGATAGGTGCAAGGTGGGGCACGATGTATAAATGTGACTACTCTAATGTGTTTGGTTGAAATTGTGGTTTGGAAACTGTAATTTGGATTGGAAGTGTGACTGGACGGCGCTCGTTGCCAAAGCTAGTATACAAGTTTGTCTTGTTTCTTCTCCATTGGAAGTTTGGAATTACGTACTCTGAAGCTTCTTGGTTAGACTTCAAGGGCGCTCGAGTTCCTGGTCTAATGTGTCATCTTTCTGAACGGTGGTTGAGTGCACGATGTCTTACCTCCTGGATCTTTTTGCTGCGTAGTACAGCGTGTGCGACACAACACTTGAATGTTTCAAACTTACCATGCTTACTGTTTTTTTTTTTTTACCATGCTTACTGTTCAATTTGACCCGATCGAACAGTAGTGATGCGGTTATGTGGAAAAAGTTTTTGGTTGGTAGGTGACCCTAGTAGCAATTAAAATACATTGCTTAGCTTAATTTATTATATTAACATGTTGTTTAATTTCTTTCAATGCCTTGGCAGATAGGTACATGCATATATACAACAACTCAGTTGCTGTGTGAGGAATGGGGAAAGGCCGCGGCGACAGGGACCCTCCGCCGTTGCTGTGTGAGGAATGGGGATAAGTAGACAGGTACATGCATATATACAACAACCGCCGCCGGGCCGACTCCGAGGAGGAGCCGGAGGAGGAGTACGAGGAGAATGACAAGCGGCAGGGCGAGGGCGACGGTGACGGCGACGACCGCGGGGAGGATGACGCCGGGATGGCGGCTGACGGTGATGAGGCTTCTGCGGATGGCGGTGGTGATGAGATGGACAAGGAGGGTGATGACGGGCCTGAGGACGCCGAGGAGAAGAAGAAATGGGACGACCTGCTTGCACTGCCGCCGCACGGGTCCGAGGTGTTCATCGGTGGCCTTCCACGTGACACCACCGAGGAGGACCTCCGTGAGCTGTGCGAGCCGCTGGGAGAAATCTATGAGGTCCGTTACGACTTCGCAGTTTCTGTTCAATTAATTGCTTCTCGGTACGTTACACTGAGCGTGGAGTGTAACGCCTACCGCTCTGTGATGTGTTGCAGGTGAGGTTGACGAAGGATAAGGACACGAAGGAGAGCAAAGGATTTGCCTTTGTCACGTTCACAGACAAGGATGCGGCGCAGCGTGCTGTCGAGGATGTGCAAGACAGGGAGTACAAGGTAGTGTGGATATCTCATTAGCTCAGTTGCGTGCATGCGCTCAATTATGTGTCATACATCATGCTTATATTGGATGGCTTGGTGCAGGGGAGGACTTTGCGGTGCTCATTGTCACAGGCAAAGCACATGCTGTTTGTCGGGAATGAACCCAAGGGACTGAGCGAGGAGGAGCTGAGAATTATTTTCCCATTCAACAGTGTTTAATCCAGTAGATTAAATATTCTATTTGATTGATAATGCTACATTGAAACTGGTGTCACGCTACTTGATGTTTGCTTGAAGTCATTCATGCATACCTCTTGTTGGCTTCTTCTACGCATGGTGTACGTCGTGTCCTCATGTTTTACGCTCCGTGAGCGTGCCTATACCTGAAGACAAGGACAATACCGCGTACAAACAGCCGTTGGTCGATTCCTGCGTGGATTGAAGCATGCACACACATGCCAGAAGACATGCCGCCAACCGACGTGGTGTGGTCGCCGACCGTGCTGTTCGCATTCAGCACATCTCTATCGTACATATCTCGTGTTAAGTGAGCTCTAAGCTACCACATCTGTGCATGTCGCGCGCCAGAAGCTGCAACGAGCACGTTTCAAACACCTTTGGCACCTTCGTCTGCTGTCGTCTTCATGACACTTGCCATGTTACTGTCTCACCGTGGAAGTCAAAACGAGCACCGTTGAACAGGTCCTCAATATAAATTCCGTACACACGTTGCACCGACAGCCAAAAGGGTAATGGGCCACAAGCTTAGCTTTGCAGTTACGGCTGATCCGCCCCTTGGGATCTCTCACAAACAGCTGCCCCTATCATTACTATGCATATGTTTTCACGCGGTAGGAAACTTTGTGGTGCTAACGACTTAGGGGTTGTGGTCTTCTTGCAGTAGAACTGCTGTTTTTTTTGTCATTATCATGTATTTTGTGAGCAATACTCATTAGTACCCCCTCTAGATTTGGCATGTCCGCATATTATTGTGAACTTTTCTTACTGGTCCTGTAGTACCATGTTTGATTACGTATGAATGGCCACTAATCTAGAAACTGATTTTTTAAGTATATGCTTCCATAAAAAATGATATAGCTGTTTTTAACCCCTTGGAAGCCTAATATAGTGGGTTTATTTATTTTTCCTTGCATTGCTTGTGTGTGATTATCCTAAGTCAGGGTTATATAATCCCAAGTATTGCCTGAGGCTATTTATACATATCACAAAGCATTGCATGCTTGGAATATTATGGGAATCGATGAAAAATATATGAGTATACAGATAAGATGCCTATCTACTCTTAGAACTCTCTTCTTGCATTTATATTTTTATTTTCCTGAAGTAAAATGAATGCTAGAAATTGGATGGCCCATTATGACATCACAACCAGGATTCACTGTGTTAGTCCTAAACGGTGAGTACATAATTCCTTATCAGATGATGAGGTTAGTCCATGTAGGACAATTGACAAGTTTGGGGTTAAGTAGCATCACTACTTTGTTTGTATATATTGGCCAGTAGCCCTATATCTTACACACCCGTACATACCCAAATAATATGTGTATTCTGCCCGAAGACAGAAACTATGAGTACATGAACATGAATCCTGCATCATTAAATTTAAGCTAGAAGCTACATCAGGTTGTTGTTGACCTGTACTAGAGGCTCCGAAATGCCAATATGGATAATGAAATTATCATTGTTAGTGATGTCTCTCTGTTGTTGATCGAGTGTAAAGGCTCTTGAAGACCTTTTGAAGGCATGTAGCCATCTCTTAAATTTAAAATGATGATTATACCAATGAGAGTTGCATTAAGAGTTCTATAATTTTTCCCAGAAGGATATTGGTCATGTAAGCTTTTGTTAATCATATATTCTTTTGCATAGCTGAAAATCCGCATTAGAAATATATTTCCCAAATAATCCATAATTTTGGGTCTTTCCTGTTCTACCCAAAGCCCCTTCTCTTCATGCTGAAATATGAATCATTTCAATCGGAGCTTTAAAATGAACATGTTTTAGTGTATGATCCGAGAAGAGCACCAACCTTTAAGACGTCGACTATTTTCTTGCTATATATTATCCGTCACCTGAAGTCTGATAGCACTTTGGCTTATAGGCAGAGAACATGCCAACCTGATGGACATTGGTCAATGTGATTGCTCTTCAGAAGGGTTATACCTAATCACATGTTGCAATAAACAAAATTAAAGGACCATTTTTGGTATGGTATGAGTAACAGGTTCAATCTTGGGCAATAATAAAACGAGCTTGACTATGAAACAAATCCGCATAAGGAAATATCTACTTAGTAACGATGGCCAGAAGCCACATATCCTTCTACCATATTTTCTCACCTTTTCTTAATGCGTCCGAAAGCGCAATGCCACCACAGTATGCCTCCTATATTTAGGGTGCCTAGAAGTGCCATTACCTATTTGCATGTCGATCGAACGTCGACTTCTATATTAAAGGGCATATGTGAGCAACATTCACGAAGAAACTATTGTGGCTAATATTTATTGCAACATTGTTTGCATATATAAGGTTGTTCAGTCTAGAAAACTTTATATTATTGTAGCACATAACAATGCAGACTTGTAGTGTTGGTTCTAACTAAAAATGGAGGCCAAACCTCTAGTAGGAGGAAACATGTAGGTTTTCATGCCACTGCATTGATAAGTCCAAGCTCACTGCATATGAATTATAGCCCCACTCATGTGATTCTTGTGCGTAAAATTTCCCAATTAAATCACCACCGTAGCATACATCTATGGGCCACCACCTCTTGTTGGGGATACATGTTGGATCTGAAGTTCCTTCAATCTTAAGCTCATGATATGGGGATTTATAGTATGCTATTTATAATATCTCGGCATTAAGGGGGAGAAAAATGCCCATTGAATGGAATGCCTTGATATTTCTTAATGAACTTAAATGCACAAGCCCTGTTAAACTTGTAGTTTAACTTCTACTCTTACATGCTATAGGCATGGAGTATGCTAGAAAACATTTGATGTAATGAGGAGTAACGTGATATGACTTTATCACAAGTAAATGCTTCTACCTGAAGTTGATGTGGATATACCCGGGTTGAAAAATCGTATCTACATTTGACTTATTAGCAATTGATCTTATTCTGCGGGGACGCCTGCAAATAGAAGATCCGCCAGCCAGTCAAAGCATATACTTATGAAGAAGATGCACCATGTGTGCGATAATACTCCTTTGATACTCCAGAAGAGAATTCACCTTGAAGGTACCTCCCGAGGAGGTTTAACCCAGCGACTACTGCATGCATATTATAGCGTTGGGAATGCAGAACTATTGATCAATCGTTCTTGGGAAATTACGAAGATCAACTAAACAGTTAAATATGGGAACTAATGTGTCGACCCATGCTTGCCTCTACAATTGCTAATGATTCTCCAAAGGAGAACCCGGATCCGGAATAAAAGTCCATGGCACGGGTGTTTGAAGCACTTAAATCGGGTCAACTGAAATATGCAATTGAGGCTGAACCAAAATCGCAAGAGAAAGTCGCAAACCTGAAGTTTGAACATTTGGGTCATCATTGAAATACAAAGGTTGTGAAAAGCGACGGTTCAAAATGGTCTAGATAGTGACCAATCCCTATACAAGTTACGTAAATATTGTTCTGCTATATATGATATCTGGCAATTGGCATGAAATAAATTATGCAGTTAATGGATTCTCAAAATCCATAGTGATATCCCCGAAGGAAACTCTAAATAAATGAAGAAGAATTGAAATTGCAGCATTCAAAACTCATACCAATATTATCTCCCTGAAGGAAGATTATCTCTAATGGAGAGAATACCTCTCTGAAAGAATGTTTCAGAATGAATAATGTTCTTAGTAAAGTCTGAATACACCAATATTGTTATTTTTCCCTAGAAGTGGATGTAGAACCATTCACGATCTAAGCATAAGGAAGCTAACAAAATTGGTTTCATAATTTTTGGAGGTGTATTCGATTTACTATGAATTTTACAAGTTTCTGTGATTTTCTGGGCATTTAAATTAATTCGAAAAGGATTTGAAAATGGCGGACCAATCAAATCGGGGCAACAGAAGGGGCCACACGATTTGGGCCGCACTGGATCTGGGCTGGCCACACCAGATCCAGCCACTCGCATGCCAGGACGCACGCTGGGCTACACGGTTAACCACAAACGATCCCGCATAGCCACAAGAGATCTGAGGCGTGTGGCCAAAGGTGTGTCGACCGGAGCCGTCGCCGGACGGCGGCGGCGTAGCTCGCCGGAGTGGCTCTGGGGGTCTGCGGGACTCGAGGCTAGCACGTAGGGGTAGCGCGCGGAGAGGGAAGTTCACCTCGACGAGTTGGATGGCGAGCGGCAGGCCGGAGCATGGTCGGGGACGAGGTACGGCGGGTGGCGGAGGTCCGGCGGGGTCGCAGGGTGGTCGCGGTGCACCGGAGTGGGCGGTGCTTGGCCGAGAAGCTTCACGAAGGCTCTGTGAATCACGGCGTCGATGGTGTCGTCGTCGAGGGGGCCTGGAAGCTGGAGTTCATCGGAGTGGTTGGCGGGTGAGGTGGACCGGCGGCGGGGAAAAACGGTGAGGGCCTCGACGAGCTGCGAAAACGAGGAAATGAAGCGTGAGGTGGTAGCGCGAGCTTGAAGTGCACCTCTTGGCTCAGCTAATTGAAGAAAGGCTCACCAGCGGGGAGGATTGGACGGCGGCGAGGAATGGTCGCGGTGACCGGGCGTGGAGATGACGACGTCGATTCGCCGGTTCAAGGTGGCGAGAAGAGGGGCGGTCCGGAGCTGCTCTACAGCGACGCACGGCGCGGAGGCGGAGCTCGAGCCCGGCAATGGTGGAGCGGCCTAGGGTCTGCGAGCTCAAGGGCGACGGGAGAGAGTGGGAGAGTGCGGGGAAAGGAGCGTTACGCGTTCTTGACGCTGCGACGCGGTCGGAAGCGGGCCAAGGCGCCGCACGGCGTCGCCGTACGCCGTCGTCCACGCGGCGAAAAGGCTCAGCGGGCTCAGCGAGAGAGAAGAGGCTGACGCGTGGGTCCCACGGCATCTTCCGAATTTTCCGAATTATTCAAACCAGAATTTTCCCCAAATTTTGGCACATCATTTGAAGTAGCAAATGAGCTCCAAAATTCACAAATTCGGTACCGCTGGAAAGCTCTTGAAAAGATCTATCATCTGACCAACATGCACATCTGGACCCCAAAGTAATTTGAAATGGCAGCTGGTCAAAGTTGGTTACTTTTCAAGCTTTGGGGATTTTATTGGGGCCCAAGATGAATTTCAAAAATCATCAAAAATTCTCCAAAATTCTTATATCAGAAGGGCTATTGACTGGTATTTTTGGTTGCTCAAGTTGTTATGCAAAAATTTGTGTTCCTTCTGAAGCTTGGATTTGACCATTGTTTAAATTTTTGAATTCGAATTTTTAAACTTGACTTCTTTTTGGTTTTCTGTTCAGTTCAAGATGGGTGCTGGCTGAGTTCAGTGACACGGGGTGTCACAAAGACCGAGTCGTGCAACCACCCTAAGTCTAGAACGGCACGGACCCGTTGGAACATTAACATCAGTTCCATAATAATTTGACATCGCAATAAACTAGGATGGAGTTCAATCCAGAGTTTTCGTCAAGCCTCCACACGTAAATATATCAGCCGCCTGAACAAAGACGCATGAATCTGTAGAAATCTTCTACTTGCGTTCCTAACTTCTCAAGACTCTCGGTTTGTTATGGATCAGATCGATGATGCCATGATGCATGGCACTATTCTATGCAAATCTACATCTTTGAAACAAAAAAGGGAAATGCACGCCAGGTCTACAAGAGCAACCTCATGAAACACTGGATTCAATGCCGGAATAGTGTCCAAGTGGAGATGACTTTGAGCAAGTTGCAGTATATCACGACCGAAACAGTTGGCGTTGGAGAATTCAAATACAAAATCATAGAGTCGACATAGTTGCACCAGAGTGATTGGAATCGGCGAATCGCTACGTCTCGCCGGCACATCGCTTAGTTTCGTGGGTTTGTTGTATCGATTTAGTAGGTGAAAAGGGCCCATCGTGCAAACACACGGCACTCCACAATATATTAGCTAGACTTGTTCTTCACTAGCTAGGTAGTTCCATGATCCCATAACCACTCGGCAAGTACTAGGTAGATAAACATAATACAACGCAGTTGTGTAGTATATGATTCAACAAACAATAGGTTGACTGGTACGTACTAGGTAACACATATTAGCTTTTGCTCATAGCTGTCATACGAAACCATCCAGATTTGACCGATGCTTACACAAAGAGAATTTCATTGCCAAGTTGGGATTATTAATTACAAGCTGACTTGCTAGATAATATAAGGTAGATCACGATAAGCTGAAGGTGACTAAGCTATGAGCTTTTTGGCAACCTAGATTATTGGGGTCTGGTTGTACGGCAAAAGACTCGGTCAAATGCCCTCGACTTTTTGACGGTGGTTAATAATAATATTCACCAAAAAGTCACATAAGGTGGATTATGATAAGCTGAAGGTGAATAAGCTATGAGTTTTTTTTTTTTTTGCAACCTAGATTATTGGGTCTGGTTGTAAGCCAAAGACTCAAATGCCCACGACATTTTTATGGTGGTTTATAATAATATTCACCAAAAATCATATAAGGTGGATCATGATAAGCTGAAGGTGAAT
This sequence comes from Eragrostis curvula, assembly GCA_007726485.1. NCBI lineage: Eukaryota > Viridiplantae > Streptophyta > Magnoliopsida > Poales > Poaceae > Eragrostis > Eragrostis curvula. Next base: position 19,456,667 of record RWGY01000005.1, read on the forward strand.
AAGCTATGAGTTTTTTGGGCAACTTAGATTACTGGTCTGGTTGTAAGGCAAAAGACTCAAATGCCCTAGACTTTTTGATGCTGAATGGGCAAAAGGCTGGCCCAGTAAGCTGGATAAGCTCATCTTCATCAGCTTATAAACTATAACGATCTGAAGGTCCAGATCATATATCCAACAAACTGGGCTGTTTGTTTTAGCTTTGAGCAAATAAGCTATAGTTTATACTAATCTCAAGCTGAAACAAACATAGCCTTAGAGGATATTGCACCGTCTCTATAAAATTCTATGAACGAAATCGGCCTCCTTCCTCTTTGCAAAGTTACCATGGCTCCCACCGTGGTCTTCAATCTTGATGGCTCCTCCTAGTAACCCCTCCATTTGCTGTCTTGGTGCCTCCCATGCATTAGCCATCAGATCATACACTAACTCGCTTGCCGCTCCTGTTGTTGACGCGACAACGGTAGCTATCTACTAGTCCACTGCTCCATCCACCACGATGAGCCTCCAGCTGTCTTCAGTGACAGGATGAGGTATAGCTATTATGTTCTCAACGTCCATCCATGGTCGACTTGAAATAAAGGTCAGATATTAGTGAACCTCGATCCTAATTAACCATGGCGGAGAAGAAGATGAGCTCGTCATGAAGCCACGCTAGCTGAGGATTCCAGTGTGTAATAGTCCATCCCACCATTCATTTTTCACCACAAGCACCATTTGACCGTTACAGAAAAGATATGTGCACCATTAATTTCTCCCTGTAGCGAGCAACCTTGCTTCGATTGCGTGTTGTACGTTAGCAGCACAACCCAACGTGCCTCAACTCAAAGCAAATGAGATATTGCACTATGCCACGTCATGCTCTTTCATATGTCATTACGTATGTTCCCATTCCGGTCTTGCCTCGATGCTGTGGGCACACACACCTACAAATAGCCCCCACGGTCAAGCGATTAGCTGCACCAAAACTTTGAGGCATTGCTGTTTCAACTCATGGCAGCCATGCACGGACCAAGAACAATGCCGGTCCTAATCCTCCTTCTTCTTGTCGGCCTCGCCGGCGGCAGCCCTCCGCCGGAGCCGGTGTCCTGCACGCGCGGCACGTCCGACTGCACGGTGACGAACGTGTACGGCTCCTTCCCGGACCGCACCATCTGCCGCGCGGCGAACGCGACGTTCCCGCGCACCGAGCAGGAGCTCGTCGCGGCGGTGGCGGCCGCCGCCGCGGCGAAGAGGAAGGTGAAGGTGGCCACGAAGCACTCCCACAGCTTTCCCAAGCTGGCCTGCCCCGGCGGCCGCGACGGCACGATCATCAGCACGGAGCTGATGAACCGGACGGTGAGCGTGGACGCCGGGAGGAGGCTCCTGACGGTGCAGAGCGGCATGGTGCTCCGCGACCTGATCCGGGTCGCCGCCGACGCCGGGCTCGCGCTGCCGCACTCGCCGTACTGGTACGGCATCACCATCGGGGGGCTCCTCGCCACCGGCGCCCATGGCAGCTCGCTGTGGGGGAAAGGCAGCGCCGTGCATGAGTATGTGGTTGGGTTGAGGATCGTGACGCCGGCGCCGGCCAGCCAGGGGTTCGCCGTCGTCAGGGAGCTCGGCGTCGGTGACCCGGACCTCGACGCGGCCAAGGTGTCCCTTGGCGTCCTCGGCGTCATCTCTCAGGTACTGCCGTACTAGCTTGGTGGTCGGTCGGTCGAGATCGCTGCAGCACACATGTACCGACAACATTAAACTGCAGTATATATGCATGTTGTCGTACCATATGCATCCTTGAATTAGCTTATTATAACTAACTTGAAGTAAAAGAAAAGTTTCACCATGCTTGGTTAATTAACTGCAGTATTTATGGATCATAACTGTTATGTACGTGCTAATCTGTTCATGGATTAACTGATCATGATGTGCATTCGATCGTGCATGCAGGTGACCCTGGAGCTGCAGCCGATGTTCAAGCGGTCGGTGAAGTTCGTGACGCGCGACGACACGGACATGGTGCAGAAGCTATCGGTCTGGGGCGGCCTCCACGAGTTCGGCGACGTGGCGTGGTTGCCGCGGCAGGGCAAGGCCATCTACCGCGAGGACGACCGCGTCGACGTCTCGACCCCGGGCAACGGCCTCAACGACTACCTGGGCTTCCGGGCCTCGCCGACGCTGGGCCTCCTGACCGCCCGCGCCGCCGAGGAGCACCTCGAGAAGGACGGCAGCGACGTGGCCCGGTGCCTGTCGGCGCGCGTGCCCGCAGCCCTGTTCGAGCTGCAAGCCTACGGCTTCACCAACGACGGCTCCTTCTTCACGGGTTACCCGATCGTGGGCTTCCAGAGCCGCATCCAGGCGTCGGGCACCTGCATCGCCAGCCCGGAGGACGGCCTCCTCTCCACCTGCACGTGGGACCCGCGCATCCGTGGCCCTTTCTTCTACAACTCCGGCTTCAGCGTCGCGCTCTCCAAGGCGCCCGCCTTCGTCGCCGACCTGCAGCGGCTGCGCGACCTCAACCCGCGCGCCTTCTGCGGCCTCGACGCCAAGCTCGGCGTGCTCATGCGATACGTGAAGGCCTCGTCCGCCTACCTCGGCAAGTCCGAGGACTCGCTCGACTTCGACGTCACCTACTACCGGAGCTACACCGACGGCGAGCCGCGGGCCCACGCCGACGTGATCGACGAGCTGGAGCAGATGGCGCTGCGAAAGTACGGCGCCCTCCCGCACTGGGGCAAGAACCGCAACTTCGCGTTCGACGGCGTCGTCGCCAAGTACCCCAACGCCACCGAGTTCCTCAAGGTGAAGGACAAGTACGACCCCGACGGCATCTTCTCCAGCGAGTGGAGTGACCAGCTGCTCGGCATCAAGGGCAGTACCAACGTCGTCGGGAAAGGGTGCGCCATTGAAGGGCTCTGCGTCTGCTCCGACGACTCGCACTGCGCGCCGGAGAAGGGACTCTTCTGCCGCCCCGGGAAGGTGTACACGGACGCCAGGGTGTGCGCGCCTGCCCGTAGCGCCACGAGCCTCGTCGATGAACTGTGAACACGTGTTGAAGCTAGCCGTCTGACCGTGTCTAGCTACATCGCTAGATTGGGTCAAGCAGCGCTGCAGCAATTGATGACTCTGGTTACATACATGCATGCCATATGTTGGAATTGTATTCTGAATTAATGTTGGATTTGCCTTTGTTCAGGTTTGCTATTAACTTGCAGAGCGACATTTTTGACTCTGTGAGCGAGTGGATAGGTGCAAGGTGGGGCACGATGTATAAATGTGACTACTCTAATGTGTTTGGTTGAAATTGTGGTTTGGAAACTGTAATTTGGATTGGAAGTGTGACTGGACGGCGCTCGTTGCCAAAGCTAGTATACAAGTTTCTCTTGTTTCTTCTCCATTGGAAGTTTGGAATTACGTACTCTGAAGCTTCTTGGTTAGACTTCAAGGGCGCTCGAGTTCCTGGTCTAATGTGTCATCTTTCTGAATGGTGGTTGAGTGCACGATGTCTTACCTCCTGGATCTTTTTGCTGCGTAGTACAGCGTGTGCGACACAACACTTGAATGTTTCAAACTTACCATGCTTACTGTTCAATTTGACCCGATCGAACAGTAGTGATGCGGTTATGTGGAAAAAGTTTTTGGTTGGTAGGTGACCCTAGTAGCAATTAAAAATACATTGCTTAGCTTAATTTATTATATATTAACATGTTGTTTAATTTCTTTCAATGCCTTGGCAGATAGGTACATGCATATATACAACAACTCAGGTTATGTTTACTGTCCAGCAAGGCTTTTATGCCCAAGCATATTCCAATGTGCCATGCTCTTCCAAACTTTGATAATGTTCTGCCCAAGGTTCTAAATCTCCGGCTATAGTAGCTGCTCAGCAGCATAACCGTTAGGATAGATGACTTTTGCAGCTACAGGAGCTTTAGAGCTAATAGCTGTAATTAGCTGGCTAAATTCGCTAAATGGACTAAAATTCAGTGCCGCTACGTGTGCTGAAATCAGCAAGGCCTCAAAGTTCCTATCGGCGGGGAGCAAAAAACGGCCAGCATGTTTGAACTTGCTAGATTTCTGTTTATCTAATAAATTTTCTCCAAGTTTTGCAAAATCGCTAAGGCCCCCTTTGGAACGCAGGATTTTCACAGGAATTGTACAGGAATTTCACAGGAATCAGTTGACTGTTCACAAGAAAAACGCAGAAACGGGAAAAAATCCCGCGTTCCAAAGGCCCCCTAAATGGCTATAGCTGTTCATAGCTTTTTCAGAGCCCAACAGCTAAGTGCTTTAGCCGGATATTTAAATCGCTGGTTCTGCCACACTCGGAATGCGAAAATACATACTATAAGAAAAGATTAACTTAAAAGTGTGGCATTTGGCAATGTTTTGCTCTTGTTAAAAACTTAAGAAGTTTGACATGAAATTGTAGCCTTCCAAAGGGCTTCACAGATTCCACGGCGCTAGACCAGAGTGAAATAGAGCCCAAGGTGTATTGTGGGCTTAATTTGGTTTCCCAGCCATGAAAGGGACAATTTAGTACTAGTAGTCAAGTTTCCTGGCCCATGTTGAGTAACAACATGAAAAACGTGAATTGGATTTGGACCACCTCTCTTTCCTGAAAAAGAATGAAAAATGTGAATCCAACCTCTACGGATGAACCACCGGAATTGAGTAAAGGGTGAACAGTGTAGTACCTGCTTTGTAAGATCACACAAAATTAATGTTTACAATCATAATCCTAGCATGATTGCCCAAGATCGCGTGAAATGAATTGGACGCGTAATGTCGCCTAAACAGGTTATCGTGTAAGAGTAGCAGGATCGCAAAATATCTTTCGATTTTCAATCCAAAAGATATGCAAGTAAGATCTAGCTTGAGACAACGAAGGTTACATATATCGCAAAAATCGGTATATAATTGGTATTATACTAGCATCTGCCTTATCCATCATTTTTTTAATAATTATTATTATCCACCGTTGGATCTGTGGGTAACGGCGGATAAGCAGACAGGGGCCCTCTACCGGCTGCTATAAAGCGCCCCAGGCAAGTCGCCGCGGCTTGTTCCTCACAGCAGCGGCGGAGGCAGAACAGAACAGCACCCCCAAAAGCTCGCAGCCAAATTCCCCAGCCCACACCACACTCCAGTGAGCTCCGCCTCCTCCTTCCTCCTCCTCGTCTCCAATTAAATTCGTTCTGCTGCTCGATACTACTCGAATCAAATCTCTCGCTCCACTGCTACTACTACTAATCTATATACTACTATACTGCTGTTTCTCTCGCATCATGCCGCGATTTTCGAATCTGTCGATAGGTTTTGTCGGGTCCCCCCAAGGTAATCGGATTTCGATTCTGCTTCCCGCGGTTAGATTCGTTTTCTCGCGCGCGCGGTTTCGCCTGTATCGATCCGGAGTTTCCTGTGATTTTTCTGGGTGGATTTTGTGGTGGGTGTTCCTGATTTACCTGGGTTCTAGGGTTTGCCACCGCGGTTCTGCGGGATGTCGGATCGGCAGCAATCGGAGGAGCCGGAGGAGCAGCTGGACCTGGAGGGGGACGACGACGTCATGGACGACGACGACGGGTACCGCCGGAACCGCCGCCGGGCCGACTCCGAGGAGGAGCCGGAGGAGGAGTACGAGGAGAATGACGAGCGGCAGGGTGAGGGCGACGGTGACGGCGATGACCGCGGGGAGGATGATGCCGGGATGGCAGCTGACGGCGAGGAGGCAGCTGCGGATGGCGGTGGTGATGAGATGGACAAGGAGGGTGATGACGGGCCTGAGGACGCCGAGGAGAAGAAGAAATGGGACGAGCTGCTTGCACTGCCGCCGCACGGGTCCGAGGTGTTCATCGGTGGCCTTCCACGTAACACCACCGAGGAGGACCTCCGCGAGCTGTGCGAGCCACTGGGAGAAATCTACGAGGTCCGTTACGAGTTCGCAGTTTGTGTGCAATTAATTGCTTCTCAGTACGTTACAGCGTAGAGTGTAACGCCTACTGCTCTGTGATGTGTTGCAGGTGAGGTTGTCGAAGGATAAGGACACGAAGGAGAGCAAAGGATTTGCCTTTGTCACATTCACGGACAAGGACGCGGCACAGCGTGCTGTCGAGGATGTGCAAGACAGGGAGTACAAGGTAAGTGAAATCTCTGGGCTGTTCGGTTTGCTACATGCGTGGGAGGTACTGCATATACAACATGCTTATATTGGATGGCTTGGTGCAGGGGAGGACTTTGCGGTGCTCATTGTCACAGGCAAAGCACAGGCTGTTTGTCGGGAATGTGCCCAAGGGACTGAGCGAGGAGGAGCTGAGAAACATAATACAGGGGAGGGGACCGGGTGTTGTTAACATTGAGATGTTCAAGGTCTGTTTTATTATTTCTTAGTTGCTAGTATCTTTGTGCATAAAAGGTTCCTCATTTGCTGATAAAAGATTTTCCTTTTTAGGATCAGCATGACCCAAACCGTAATCGAGGTTTCCTCTTCGTTGAGTATTATAACCATGCCTGTGCAGACTATGCCCGCCTGAAATTGTCATCACCAGACTTCAAGGTTGATGGAAGCCAACTGACTGTCAGCTGGGCTGAACCTAAGGGTTCAACGGATCCTTCATCCGCAGCTGCTCAGGTAGGCACTTTACATGATCCCCAAAAAAAACTGTATTGTCATACTTCAGCAGTTAAGATTTAATTTTTATATGTAACTCCACAGAGATTTATGCAAACCTGCAATGAGTTAGGCACATGATCTCTTTCCACTTGCAGTTATATATAGTCTCTTTGAAACAAGTAAACTGAAATTAAAAAAATATGGAATGTGTGGCTGAATAATAGTATTTACTTATTAGTTGTATCTCTCACTTTTTATAGTAAAAAAAATTCGGATAAGGTTTGATGCCTAATCGCTGCTACACTGCTTAGATACCTTATGTGGGTAGGGGGGAGGGCACCTTAGTGTCTAGTGAACCAGGCAGCAGCTTGTTGAAGCATGGTTTGGGTTGAATTTAGTGGATAATATATTACTCCTTTGACTGGTACTTGATGAATCTTACAGTTTATGTTCGGTTGGATGTTTATGAATTAGTGATCAAAGTAAAAAACTCACCTTGTGCATATTAATTCTGTTATCATTACATTACAAGAATAACTATTCAGCTTCACAAAATAAGCATAACTGCATTATGATTTGAACTTCTATGTGGTATATATATCAGGAAACGAGTGTGCTGTGTGCAAAACTGTTGTCAATTGTGGTAAAACAATCATCGTAATTAAAAGCTACTCGCAGGCTGCATTCTTCTTTTATTGATGGCTGTCATGTTTGTTCGAGAAATTCTTGACTTTTCATGTTTTCTTTTGGTGAATGGAAATTAACATTGACGTAACATTAACATTTGTCACAATAATATTTTGATCAGGTGAAGACTATATATGTGAAGAATCTCCCAGAGAATGTTTCGAAAGAGAAGGTTAAGGAACTGTTTGAGAAACATGGAGAGGTCACAAAAGTTGTTCTGCCACCTGCCAAGGCTGGGCACAAGAGGGATTTTGGGTTTGTTCATTTCGCTGAAAGATCAAGCGCACTGAAAGCGGTTAAAGGAAGCGAAAAATATGAAATTGATGGTAAACATCCCTCCCTGTTATAATCCATTACCTAGTGAAATTTGCTTTTCTCTAGTGGCAAGCACTTGGAAAATTTGGTAACTAAAATCACATGAAAATTTAATTGGCTTCTGTTGTACTGTTGGAATCGGCCCTCTTAGTGTACGATGCAATTCTGTTAGAAACCTGTGTACAAGGTTGTAGATCCAGGGTCATTTATTAGTTAAAGGAGGGTTGTTTCTTTTTCAAACCAAAAAGAAGGAAAAGAATAAAAAAAGGAAGTGGATGATTGTAGTTGTGGAAATTGCTTACTGTAACCTGAGTAGCTTCATCTAAGAATTTAACGTTTGGTCTGTGACTTAACCGCAGGTCAAGCACTGGAAGTATCCATGGCCAAACCTTTGTCAGATAAGAAACCTGATCATTCGCACAGGCCTGGAGGAGGTCCTAGTTATCCTCGTCCTCCTTATGGTGGTGGGCACATGGGGGATCCGTACGGTTCTTATGGTGGTGGTCCAGCATTCAACCAGGTATGCCAAATCAACCATTCAGAGAACAGGACTACCATACCTGCAATGTGTTATTTCTCTTTATATGTAATATCTTTTGTTTTTCTGGTCAGCCAATGATATATGGTCGAGGACTAGCACCAGCTGGAATGCGGATGGTACCGATGGTACTTCCTGATGGTCGCCTTGGCTATGTTCTGTAAGCCCGTTTCCTTGAATCGAAAGTGAAGATGTTTGAGTGCATATCTGCAGTTCCTCACATTATGTTCTCTTGTTGACAGGCAACAACCTGGTGGAATGCCCCCTCCGCCTCCACCACGGAGGGGTGACCGAAGGGACAGCGGCAGAGGTGGCGATGGGGGCCATAGTCGTCGATATCGTCCTTACTAGCTTTCCATTGCCTAGTTCTCGTCCTAGCACAATGTGATGTCCCTGTTCCAGCATAAGAACTAGCCCGAGACTTGTATTATCTTTTTTTTTCGTCCTGGTAACTTAATATGCAATGCCTGTCACTTGAAACCGTGTGATCGCATTGTAGCTCTTGTGCGTCCTGGCAACTGTAGTGGTAATTTGTGAACTCGTAGACAGGTCATCTGTGGACATGTGGTTGCAGCTTTGTTTCCGTTAGTTGAGGGGGTCCATGTATTGAACTTGTTTCCTCTTGTACCTGCGGCTGCTTTAGATGAGTCAACTGAAACTGGGGTACAATGGAAGTACTGTTGTTTGTTATTCTGATTGTTGTGGTTTCAAAATTTGTGGCTTGCTGGTTCTGCATAATATCTTATACATCAATCATTTTGCATGATGTGAAACTTTGAAGATGCATTATATTTTTCAACATTGCTCCATTTGGCACGGCTTCTTATTCTTGGTGTTGCCTTAGCACTATAACAACACAATTTACATACTGTTGCATGGCGATATTTCTCTTTTTGCAAAATGAAATGTACTATATCCTAATGGAAGCTGTTTGTATAGTGTATCAACCGTGCATTAGCCAAAGACGGAAAGGGCCATGTTAAACGCCCCTTATTAATAGACCAAGCGGGCGCAGACCCTGGCCTCCGTGTACACTTTCCCCGTGCGGCAGAAGTAGCCCTGCTCCGGCGCGCAGTGTGAGTCGTCGGAGCAGACGCATAGCCCTTCAATGGCGCAGCCCTTCCCGACGACAATGGGGCTGCTGCCCCTGATGCCGAGCACCCGGTCGCTCCACTCGCTGGAGAAGATACCATCCGGGTCGTACCGTTCCTTAACCTTGATGAACTCGCTGGCGTTGGGGTACTTGGCGATGGCGCCGTCGAACGCGTAGTTGCGGTTCTTTCCCCAGTGCGGGAGGGCGCCGTACTTGCGCAGCGCCATCTGCTCGATCTCGTCGACCACGTCGGCGTGCGCGCGCAGCGCGCCGTCGGTGTGGCTCCGGTAGTAGGTGACGTCGAAGTCGAGGGAGTCCTCGAACTTGCCGAGGTACGCCGAGGAGGCCTTGACGTAGCGCATGAGCACGCCGAGCTTGGCGTCCAGCCCGCAGAACGCTTCCGGGTTAAGGTCGCGCAGCCGCTGCACGTCGGCGACGAACGCGGGGACCTTGGAGAGCGCGACGCTGAAGCCGGAGCTGTAGAAGAAGAGGCCCCGGACGCGCGGGTCCCACGCTCAGGTGGTGATCAGCCCGTCCTCCTCGGGGCTGGCGATGCAGGTGCCCGACGCCTGGATGCGGTGCTGGAAGCCCACCACCGGGTACCCCGTGAAGACGACGCCGTCGTTGGTGAAGCCGTACGCCTGCAGCTCGAACAGCGCTGGTGGCGCCAGCGCCGAGAGGCACCGCGCGATGTCGTTCCCGATGCCGCCCTTCTCTTCCAGCTGCTCATCTGAGAGTCGGGTGGCCAGGAGCTCCGCCGTCGGCTGCGGCCTGAAGCCCAGGTAGTCGTTGAGGCCGTTGCCTGGGGTGGAGACGTTGAAGACGCGGTCGTCCTCGCGGTAGATGGCCTTGCCCTGCCCCGGCAGCCACGTCACGTCGCCGAACTCGTGGAGGCCGCCCCACGTGACCAGCTTCTGCGCCATGTCCGTGTCGTCGCGTGTTGTGAACCTCACCGACCGTTTGAACAGCGGCTGCAGCTCCAGGGTGACCTGGGATACGACGCCGAGGACGCCGAGGGAAACTTTGGCTGCGTCGAGGTCGGGGTCGCCGTCGCGGAGCTCCTTGACGACGGCGAACCCCTGGCTGGCCGGCGCCGGCGTCACGATCCTGAGACCGACCACGTACTCGTGCACGGCGCTGCCTTTTCCCCACAGCGAGCTCCCGTGCGCGCCGGTGGCGAGGAGGCCGCCGATGGTGATGCCGTACCAGTACGGCGAGTGCGGCAGCGCGAGCCCCGCGTCGGCGGCGACCCGGATCAGGTCGCGGAGCAACATGCCGCTCTCCACCGTCAGCAGCCTCCTCCCGGCGTCGACGCTCACCGTCCGGTTCAGAAGCTCCGTGCTGATGATGGTGCCGTCGCGGCCGCCGGGACATGCCAGCTTCGGGAAGCTGTGGGAGCAGGTGGTCAATACACCAATGCTGGCCTCCAAATTCCTCTACCTCAAGCACCTGAACATTGATTTTGTTTCAGGATCAACCCCTTTACCTTCGTATGACTATTTCTCTCTTGTTTCTTTCCTTGAAGCGTCTCCTTCCTTGGAGACATTTACAATGACTGTGAAGGTAATGTTTGTTCATTCGGTCCTGTGAAACTAATATATCTTATCACTCTGTGTCCATTTAATTCAATTCTATTATCCTTTTCATCTTCAGTTGAGTCAGGGATTTATGGAGCATGAATCTACTTTCTCGAATCCGTCCGATTTGAGGCAAATACCTGAACGCCGCCATGGTCACCTCAAGAGAGTGAAGATCAGTTGTTTCCACGCTGCAAAGGGCGTGGTGGTTGAACTAACATGTTATATCCTCAAGGACGCGGTATCACTTGAGTGTATTACATTGGACACCATTTATGGTGAACAAAAGTGTTACCTAGAAACTGGTAAACGCTGCGATTACATTCAAGATAGTATTCTCAGGGAAGTCCCTAGAGCACTCTCGGTTATCAGGACGTACATCGAGGATAAAGTTCCCCCTTCAGTTAAGTTGACTGTTGTGGAGCCCTGCAGCAAATGCCAATACATAAGAGGCTATTAGCTTTAGTTACCGTGATTACATTTATAATCATTTTATATGAACCATGCTTGTGGATGAATTATTTATGGTGATGGCCCAATGTGCCATGCTTTGCTTCATGTTCATGTGGGTTTGTTTTTAATGGTAACCTGACAATGTATGTGGATCTTGTCTGATGTTGAAATTTTCAGTTGTGAGATATATTACTGTTTGTTTCTCAGCAGATACTTATGGTAGTGAAAATTGTGTCCAATCTGCTGGGCTGGCTAGCCAACCATTGATGAGTACAGGACAGTAAGAGGCTAAGAGAGCCATCTCCTGCAAATAACAAGTAGCGTCTCTTATTTAGTAGCTCTGCTGGAGATGATAAGTACGCGGAGGGACTCTAATGTCAGGAACAATACAATGGGGATCTTTTCATTTGACTTCGCAATAATCTCACAATTAACTGGACACGACAATGCTCAAAATTTAGAAGTGATCACTGGTCAGATTCAGAAGGAGTGAAACCATGTTGTACGAGACAAAATACGCAGCTTTAGATTCCAAATCTTCAATTCCATTCCAATAGCACGAGCCTAGAGGCTTGCGAAACATAACAGCCATACAGCTAGAAGTCTAGAACAACTGACGGGGGAGATCGACCAAACCTTTTGCCATGGTGCTTCCACACTGTCATACTCGCACGACACGACACTGAAACTGACAGTAACACAACACGGCACTGGAGTACTCGTCAGTGCTTGACGGTGCTGGGCCTGCTGGCGAAGAAGGCGAGCGCGCCGACGAGCGGCGCGTTGATGTACGTCGCCGGCTTGGTCTGGCCACTGGTTTATGGATCCTCTCGCCCTTGAGCTCCGTCGAGCCTCCGCACCAAGGCGCCCCGCCGCCGACGGAAGCGAAGAATGGGAGAGGAGAGGGAGCGGACCATTAATGGAGGATTACTGTAGGCGTAGGAAAGGAGTTTCATGAGGACACACGCGAGGAGCGCAAATGTGCGACCTGGAGTTCCCTTTCATCGCAGGCCGCAGCTCTCCGTGCAAACGCATGTCGCCGGCGGGCAGCGGCGGGCTGGGAGGGAGAAGCAGAGATAATCACGGGCAAACGAGGGACCAATTTGCATATATTTGAATCGCGGAGAATAATCGCGATCCAGTTTGGGGGGTTATATCTAAATATTTGGATCGCGGAGAATAATCGCGATTCAAAATAGAGGGTTATATGTAAATATTTGGATCGCGGAGAATAGTCGCGATCCAAATGAGGGGGCCATTTGTAAAATCAGTTTAACTGCAGTCAGCCTTCGTGCGGGAAGTCTGTGCCGTTGGATGAAGACTTTGCGGTCCAGATCTGTTCTTTTCGGGCTCTGCTCTTTTTGCCGTCGCCTTCCTTGGCTTTCCCCCGCGCCGCCGGGATAGCCATGGCTGCCCCCTCCCGCCGGCCGCCGGCCACAGCCGCGTCGTCGCCGCAGGCAGACTATCGATCGTTAGAAGGCGCACTCTCCATGGCTCTCCTCCACTACAGCCGGATCCCGGCCAAAGCCGCAGGTACATCATCCCCGCCTCTTCTGGAACAAGGTCCCATTCCACCTTGCTGAAACCTCAATTCTGCCTCCGTTGGGCCATTGTGCGGTTGACGGACAGGAGGTCCAAAATCACCATTTTCTTCTCGTCTGAAGCAGGGCAGTGTAGACTAGGTAGCTTCGCCCGGCGGCGCTAGCGCGATTTATTCCGCGCCTTTGTGGATTCGAATCGGAACCGAGTTCAAAACCCAACCAAAAACCAGAGAGAGCGCTATGCTGCATACGCTGCTGTGCCCTAGATATAACGATCGATAGACAGAGAGAATTGTAGTAGCAATCCGAGGGAGGGAAACCGGAACCGAGGTGGTTTCTCGGCGAGATCCCCCGGGAGGTAACGTGGGGCGGCTATTGCTAAAGCGGCTCATGTCCCTGCACCTGCAGCGTGAAAGGCAGTTCCGATCCCAGAGTAAGCTCTTCTAGCCGCTCCCTCGCCCATTGTTATTCTGTGATGTGCATGTTCGGGGTCCGGCATCTCATCTGTAACTCGGTCCATGTTTTTCCCACATCATGGTGAGAAAAAAAAGGGTCATCTTTTTATTTAATGTGGCTCCTGACTGGTTCATTAAAACTGATGTGAGCCGTCGAGCAAACTATACCTGCATTGTCACTTTGCTGTTCTCTTTCAGTTTGCTAGGTCCCCAATTGTGCTCTTTTTAACCTCATATACCTGCATTTGTGCGGTACAAAAATGTCTCTCTTTTTTTTTCAATTTTGTCTTTTTTTGTTTTTGCGAATGTTGGCCCGTAGTCACAGTTATAGTGGAAATAATTAGTAGTAGTGGAAATAATCAGTTGGTAACAACCTTTAATTCTTGAAGAAAAAAAATTGATTTGGGTTGGTGATCTCAAGAGAACATCACCTTTTCTACTTGAGTTCATTTAAATTTATTCATGTCTGGGATGGTCTGTCACAACTGACAACCATGGTTATTTGGTTTCAGTTGGATCAGTTTCTTCAATGGATAAAAGGAAGGGCTCGTCCTGTCAGCACAATGATGATGATGATACTCAAGATGCAAAAATAATGGGATGTTCTTTCCCAGACCTTCCTGAGGTACGATGCCATAACATCGTGATTGTGGATGCTTAGGTTGCAAGAAAATTACCAATGATTGCTCTTACCGGGACATTAATTCTTCAGGCTATGATAGCCAAATATTATCTATGACAGGGAACATATCTCCTAGTTGCATACCTCTTACATTCCTACAAAATTCGTTAGCCAAGCTTTGTTTACTGTTGCAACTTTAATCTAAAAAACTCTTGCAGCTTTGGTTCCAGCAGAGAACTGTCTATCGTGAGAATCCCCCTTTATCTTTATAAGTAGTAGACCTCCGTGAGTTATTAATTTCTATCGAATTAGTTGTGGCTCATTCCTCTTTTGCTGTAATTATTGTGACTAGATCCACTGATGTGCTGTTTATCTTCACCAGAACCCTAAGTATGCTAGTTGTTCCAAGTCTTCTCTTCTCGGTCTTGATGACTGACCATAGCTGCTGAACTGTTGTATGCTGAAACCATGCTCCTGTGACCATTTTATTGGCATATTCATCCTAGGAAAAACAATTGAACTGTTGAATCTACCTTTCTATTGGCGTAGTAATTAACTCCAGAGATTTGATTATATTGTTGGGCAACCTGTTGAATTGCATTTTTTTTTTGTTTAAATGATTATCCATTGTCTAAGTTACCAGGGTTTATGTCACTGTTACTTGGATTCCTTTCATTTAAGTATTCTGGTGTACTAAGTTAACACTTTACTTCCTTTTTTGGTACTTTGACATATTATAGCATGCTGTTGCACAATAAAGCATCCCTATGCATTTTTGCTTGACACGGTTATGCATTTTGTTGACACTGTTAGGGAAACTTATGCATGCAGTGCCGAGTTGACGTGCCACAATTGGGTTCCTCTATATTACCTAGCTCTGATATTTTATCCCAATGCTTGTGTGTGTGTGCAGGACATATGGTTTAGTATGCATTCCCTAATGCCATTGCGTGAAGCTGCCCGAGTTGCTTGCTTGTCTCATGCCTTTCTCCGTTCCTGGCAATGTCGTCCCAATCTTATCTTTAATAGCGATACAGTTGGCATGGATCTGAATGGAAGTATGCGCGGAGGGGATTTCAGCCGAAAAGTTGACCGCATTCTCAGCAAGCACTCAGGCACTGGTGTGAAAATATTAAAAACTTGACCTGCCGGGGTAAGACCGCCCCCGCAGTATTGTGTTAAGGGAAGACCTCTCACACAGGCCAAGAAAACCCACGAACCCCTCTTCATGTTCTTACATAGGGGTCCGTAACCCATGTGAGGCTGGGTCGGCGCATGCACCATAACCACAGCTGGGCCGGGCCTTTTTTACCCATGTTTTGGAGCAATATGGAGAGACGAGTGGATTTTTTTAACCAAGACCGAAATTCGCTCCCATCGGAAATCAAACTCGGGACCTTGGAGGTGTTACTCGGGCGCCTTGCCATCCGGACAAAGGCCCTTTCGCTGTGAAAATATTCAGGCTTGATTACTTTGGCTTATTTGAGTATAATGTCAGTCGTTATCTTGATAGATGGCTTCAGGCTGCTATCAAACCAGGGATTGAAGAACTCACCCTCATGTTGTCTAAAACCGAGAGAGAGTACAACTTCCCATGCTTGCTTTTATCTGATGGGATAGGAAGCTCAATTCGGCACCTTAAGCTTCGTTTTTGTGCCCTCCGTCCCGCAGCTGGACTTGGCCCCTTAAGGAACCTAACAACTCTGCAACTGTCGTTTGTTAGCATTACGGGGGATGAGTTAGAGGGCCTTCTTTATAATTCTCTTGCTTTGGAACATTTAGGCATCCGTCAATGCCGGGAGATGATTTGCCTGAAGATACCTTGTACCCTCCAGCAGCTCAGCAGCTTTAGGTCCTGTTTGTTTCAGCTTTTCAACTGGCTTTTCTAGCTGAAAAGCTGGCCAGCTGAAAAGCTGAAACAAACAGCAAACTTCTGATCTGGCTTTTGGAGTGCTGAAAAGCTGACTTCTGATGAAATGAACTAAAAGCTGAAAAGTTTGCTGAGAGGTGCTTTTCTGACTTTTGGCATGCTGAAAAGCTTAATATATATTACAAAAACCAACATTATAAATCTAACAGACGGTTTTTCGGCTACTCAAACAGCCAACTTTTCTAAAAGCTCAAAAGCTCCAGCCCAAACAAACAGGCCTTTAATGTCTTTCACTGTGAGAGGCTGGAAACGATAGAGAGCAAAGCTCCAAATCTCTCCAGTTTTGGCTTTTATGGGACGCGAGACAAAGTTCTCACTTGGAGACACATTGAAAATTACGAAGCTGTACATGGATTGTGGCACCATGGTCAGTAGTGCTCGAACCGAGCTGCCATTACATATGCCAAATCTTGAAACACTTGTCATAAGTTCATCTTATGAGGTATATATGCTCTAAAACTTTTTATGTTGCCGGCTGCTGATATTTATGTGTTACCTCGTATATTCTGAGACATGACATACTTATGCAGGTGGTCAATACACCAATGCTGCCCTCCAAATTCCTCTACCTCAAGCACCTGAACATTGATTTTGTTTCAGGATCAACCCCTATACCTTCATATGACTATTTCTCTCTGGTTTCTTTCCTTGACGCGTCTCCTTCCTTGGAGACTTTTACACTGAACACGCAGGTGCTGTTTGTTCGTTCTATCCTGTCAAGCTAATATATCTGATCACTCTATGTCCAAATAATTCAATCGTCTTATCCATTTCATCTTCAGGTGTGTCCGGTATTTATGGAGCATGAATCTACCTTTTTGAATCCATCAGATATCAGGCAAATGCCTGAACACCGCCATGGCCACCTCAAGAGTGTGAAGATCAGTTGTTTCCGCGCTGCGAAGGGCTTGGTTGAACTAACATGTTATATCCTCAAGAACGCGGTATCACTTGAGTGTATTACACTGGACACCATTTATGGTCAACAAAAGTGTTACCTAGAAACTTATAGACACTGCGATTACATTGAGGATAGTGTTCTCAAGCAAGTCCCTAGAGCACTCTCGGTTATCAGAAAGTACATCGAGGATAAAGTTCCCCCTTCAGTTAAGTTGACTGTTGTGGAGCCTTGCAGCAAATGCCAGTACATAAGAGGCTATTAGCTTTAGTTACGTGATTACAATGTATAATCATTTTATATGAACCATGCTTGTGAATGAATATTTATGGTGATGGCCCAATGTGCCATGGTTTGCTTCATGTTCAATGTTTAATTTTCCTAGAAATACAAGATGTGGGTTTGTTTCTAGAGGTAAAGATAACAATGTATGTGGATCTTGTCTGGTGTTGAGGTTTTCAGTCGTGAGATATATTACTGTTTGTTTGTGAGCATCTATTACTAGTAGCGAAAATGGAGTCCAATCTGCTGGGTTTGCTGGTAGCCAACATTGATGAGCCATCTCCAGCAAACACTAAATATGTTGCGTCTCTGATTTGGAAATGATAAGTAGGGAGAGGGGCTCTAATGTCAGGACTCAGGAACAATGGGCATCTCATCACTTGACTTTGCAATAATATCACAGTTAGCTGGACAAGACAATGCTCAAAATTTAGTATTAGTCAGAAACCATGTTGTACGAGTCAAAAACGTAGCTTAGATTCCAATCTTCAATTCCATTCCAATAGTACGAGTCAAATAAGTAGCTTAGACGGCTTGCGAAACACAGCCATACAGCTTACAGGTAGAACTAACTGACGGGGGAGCTCGACCAACTTTTTGCCATGGCGCTCCCACACTGTCACACTCGCACGACATTAACACTGCTAACACGACATTAATGGGCGCGTTCGGCGTTTTAGAGGTTAAAATTTAGAGGGGTCTAAACAAAAAAAATCTTGTCTTAAATAAAGTTTAATTACAAAACTAACTGCAGAACCCCCTCTAAATCGCGAGACGAATTTAACGAGGGTAGTTAAGCCGTGATTAGACGATATTTACTGTAGCATCACTGTAGCAAAACATAGATTAATTAGCCTCGTTAGATTCGTCTCGTAAAGATATACCTTTCTGTAAAAAGGTTTTGTCATTAGACTTTATTTAATACTTCTAAATAATAAGATTCTTTTTAAAGTTAAATTTTAGAGGGGTCTAAACAGATGCACCGAACACGCCCTAACACTTGCAAACACACTTGAACACAACAAGGCGCGGCGCTTAGCTGCTACAGTAAGTAAATAACGGCGGCAGTAATCGAGTAGCCATATCAGTGCTTAGGGTGCCGGCGAAGAAGGCGAGTATTTGTGAACATTCACTCATTGCAAAGTTCATAGAGGATTGGAGCAAATCGAGAACACCTGATCTGGATTATCAATTCCCGTCATACCAAACAGAATTCAAACCAAAACACAAACAACTGCATTTGAAAAGACAAATAACTGGACCGGTGGCCCCTGCAGCATCTCCAAGACAACAAGCATCTCCAAGACCGCTTCGAGCCTGTTCGTTTCCTTTAGTCCTAAAATTTAGTTCAAAGAATCTTGCTATTGAACGTTATTAAATAAAATCTAATTACAAAACTTTTTTACAGATGAGTGTTAATTTACGAGACGAATCTAACGAGACTAATTAAGCTATGTTTTGCTACAGTGATGCTACAATAACCATCGTCTAATCACAGTTTAATTACCTTTATTAGATTCGTCTCGCAAAGTAGCCCAAGTTTCTGCAAAAAGTAGTATAATTATACTTCATTTAATACTTTTAAATAGCAAGAAATTTGAACTAAACTTTAGCCCCGGTTTGATGAGAAAGCCTTTCATGATGCAGCATAAACTTCTGAATCGGCAGCAGCAGCAACAGATTTTCTGCAGCTCAATGCAAAGCACCAGAAAGCCTTTCATCATGAGAGTATGGCGTAGCTAGTAGGGCGGACGGGGATTGCTGAGTACTGTACAGTAAGTAGGGGGGCTAATAAGAGCCATCTCCAGCAAATAACAAGTAGCGTCTCAGATTTGGTATCTCTGCTGGAGATGATAAGCAGGGGGAGGGACTCTAAAACGTCATGAACAATGAGGATGTCGTCAATAATTTAACTTAGAAAAGTAGTCGGGAGGAGAGTTAAATCATGTTGCACTGAGACAAATACCAGGTATAGTTCAGATTCCATTCAAATAGCACGAGCAGTGGCTAGCGAAACATAGCCATACAGCTTACAGGTAGAACAACTGACGGACGGGGGAGCTCGACCAAATCTTATGCCATGGCGCTCCCACACTGTCACACTCACAACAGACATTAACACACACTTGAACACAACAAGGCGCGGGCGCTTAGCTGCTGCTAAGTAAATAACGGCGGCAGCAATTAAGCCAGCAACACTAATGGAGTACGTAGCCATGAATCAGTCAGTGCTTGACGGTGCCGGCGAAGAAGGCGAGCGCGCCGACGAGCGGCGCGTTGACGTAGGTGGCCGGCTCGGTCTGGCCGTACCCGTCGCGGTCGTCGACGAAGCCGTCTTTCGCGTCGGGCCCGCCGACGACGGCGCCGACGAGCACGTTCCGGTCGGCGTCCTGGGAGTGGAGGTACGCGAACCCCTCGTCGCATCCGATGCGCCCGGGGTGGTCGCGCACCGCCGGCATGGACGCGCCGCGGTGGTGCAGGCGGCGCGGGAACTTGCCGCCGAACCCGACCATGTAGGACGTGCCCGCCGGGTTCTTCCCCAGGATGTAGTCCACCTGCCGCTTCGCCAGCGCGACGAGCTCGCCGGGGGACACGTCGCGGCCGCCGCAGACGGCGCAGGCGCCGGCGGAGCGGAGGTACTTGGCGTAGGCGAGGAGGAGGAACGTCGCCGTGGTGACGTACTGCATGTTGCTGCCGCCTTCCTTGTAGATGAGCCCGCCCGGCGTGTACTGCGACGCCTGGAAGCTGCTTGTCCCGGGGACCAGCGCGCACACGTAGCTGTCCGAGTGCGCCTTGTACAGCTGCAGCCCCGGGAGCAATGGCTGCTGCTTCGGGCTCAGCTTCTTCTTCCTCTGATTCTTCAAAAAGGCTCTGGAGAGGAGGACCTTGGCGCCGGCGCGCTTGTCGTCCCAGCTGAAGGAGAAGTCGTCGTCGCCGGCGCCGAGCTGCAACCCGTTGGCCTGCACGTAGGACATGAAGGACGCGTTGTTGGAGGCGCGGTGCAGCCACGACGCCGCCCACAGGAGCTCGTCCTGGTACCCGGAGTAGGAGCAGTAGAACGGGCACACCACGCCGCTCAACGCGCCGGCGTCGCTGTAGGACCCGCGGTGCCGGTCGGCGAACTCGAACGTCTTCACGGCGGCGTGGAGGAGCCTCGACGCGTAGGCCGGGTCGGCGCGGCGGAACGCGACGGCGGACGCGGCGAGGGCCGCCGCCGTCTCGGCGGCCACGTCGGACCCGGGCTTGTCGGCGGTGACGGCGTAGACGCTCCGCGGCGTGTCCATGTCCTCGGGGCGTTCCCAGCAGCGGTGGTCCTGGTTGGGCTCGCCCACCTGGACGTAGAGCGTCCCAGGCGTGGACGTCGCCGCCTTGAGGAGGTAGTCGGCGCCCCAGCGCACGGCGGCGCGGGCGTGGGCCAGCTCGCCGGTGCCCATGAACTTGCCGAAGTCCGCCACGCTCCACGCCAGCATCGTCGTCGTGAACGCCATCGGCAGGCCGAACTTCACGTTGTCGCCGGCGTCGTAGTACCCGCCCACAAGGTCCACCTGGAGATTGAACAAGAAGAGTCTTAGACATTGTCATCGTCAGAAATCAAAAGAATTTCTCTTGAACGAACTAGTAGGAGTACAACACGAACGCACATTGTGCTGGGCGCCGTCGCGGAGGCCGGAGTCGCCGCGCCACGACATGCGGTTGCCCGGCGGAAGCTTCCCCGAGCGCTGGCCCTCGAAGAAGATGATGGACTTGGCCAGCGCGTCGGCGTAGTTGAACGCCGCGGCCAAGCTCGGACCCAGGACCAGGAGCTGAACCGCGGCGGCAACCAAGAACAAGCAGCTGCTGCGGCTCTTTCTATTGGGCGCCATGGCCAAGTGGACTCTGCCTCTAGCTAGCCAATGACAGTTGGGTTTAGTGAGTGCCTCGTGAGGAGGAGAGTGTGAGGCTATTTGTAGCAGAAGAAAGAAAGGGGCGAGCGACGGTTATGTTAGTTGGGAGCTTTTTCGTACCGGTATCAGCTGCGAGAAATGGGGGAGGTTGGGGTGGGCCGGACACCATTCACAGGAGATCAGAGAAAAAGCAGGGGGGAAAAATCCAAGCGCGCAAATTTTGATTACAGTGGCTTTCGGCGCTGGGATTGTACAAGTAGTATCTCAAGTTCCGCCGTGATAACAGGGCCTGTATTTGTGATTAATGTGAAATTTGAGTAGGGGTACCAGTCTTTTCCTGAATATCGATGGAAGTTCACTTCTTTTTCTTGTTGAATAACGCGAGCATCACATTGGATGTTACTAACATAAAATGGTACTCCTTGTGTTTTGTGTGCACCAGACTATAATCAGACGGGGACAAACTTGTTCTATCATCCAGTTCTAGTAATATAGTACAGTATTTTCGACTCATGTTTGTTGCAGAACGATGACAAAATGCTGGCTCAAGTAAACACCAGCTAAATGAATTGCACAATTTCTGCAGTTTCTTTTTGGGGAGTTCAGAAAGCCAAGCTAAGCCGTGCTCCCTTCCTTGATCAATTCAGGCCCCCCTTTGGAACGCAGGATTTTCACAGGAATTGTACAGGAATTTCACAGGAATCAGTTGACTGTTCACAAGAAAAACGCAGGAATAGGAAAAAATCCCGCAATCCAAATGGGGCCTCAGAAGGTGAGAAAAGCCAAAGGCAAAGGAAATGGGCGGTGCGGCGCAAAGCGAAGAGCAAAGGCAGCGTAGGATGCGGCTGCGGCTGCGGCTGCGGCGGACATGAGTAGCCAGTAGCTAGGGTCCCGGCGACCGGTCGGCTTTTCAAAGCAGCAGCGTGATGCAGAGCAGCAAAGCAAAAGCGAGCACATGCATTGGCACAATGGCTCTCAGCCTCTGCTCTCCTCTGCTTGCATGTGTTCTTTCATCAGTCCCACTGGCTGGACTGGAGGACTGAAATGGCCAGTTTTGTAATTTCTCGTGCCCCGTCTTCAAGGCACGCACAGCACGGCAGCGTGCATGCAGAGCCATGCCTCTGCGGCGCTGCCCTCTCTCTCCCTCTCGTCACCGTGGACTGATGGATGGACGCTGCTGCTGCTGCTGCCGCCTTTCTCTGCTCTCGATCTCATCATGCGTGCGTGATCGCTGCTACAGAGAGTCACGCGCCCGGGCTGGACAGTTGTGGGAGGTGGCCTGCTAATGATGCGCCCCGACTTGCAAACATGTCTCTAACCTTCATCATCATCGAGTGCTAATAATGCACTAGCTTTGCTTTTTGTTCTTCAGCAGGGAGGGAGGCACTCAACGATGATGGTGGTCACTGGTCAAAGAAACGCACACTGACTCCAAGTGCGCCTCGGTGATGATAATGTCTCACTGCTTCCACCCCCACCAACAGTGTTTATGTGCTCGTAATACCAGCAGCACCACAGTGTTTACGGAGAACAGAGCTCGAGGCGGGAATGGTTAGATGGAGTATAAAAAATTCGTTCGTTCCCGCCATCCCGGGCACAAGAGGAAGGAGGCTTTCCCGCGCGCGGGGACCCGTGACTTGTCACCTTGCCAAAGGCAGCTTTGCTCCTGTCCGACACAGCAGCATCCATCCTTGACCTCGGGCTCCTGCACATCACGGGGCGGATGCTCTGCTCGCGCTCACATTGCTCTCGCTCGCTGCTGTGCAAACGCAAGAGCCTGCTCCAACTCAAACACGTGATTTTGCAGCTGTTGCTAATGGTGGACAGACACAAGCTGAAAGCATGCCTGATTACGCTTAGGAAGAGAGATTAAGGGTGTGTTCGGCGTTTTAGAGTCTAAAATTTAGAGGGGTTTAAACACAAAGAATTTTGTCTTAAATAAAGTTTAATTACAAAACTAACTGCAGAACCCCCCCTCTAAATCGCGAGACGAATTTAACGAGGGTAGTTAAGCCGTGATTAGACGATATTTACTGTAGCATCACTGTAGCAAAACATAGATTAATTAGGCTCATTAGATTCGTCTCGTAAAGATGTACCCATCTGTAAAAAGGTTTTGTCATTAAATTTTATTTAATACTCCTAAATAATAAGATTCTCTTTAGAGTTAAATTTTAGAGGGGTCTAAACGGTGAAACGAACACACCCTAAGCTGGTTTATAATCTCTATATTAGGACTGGCCATCACCATGCTTACACGCAAACTGGATGAGCAACATGCAGATCGAGCTCATTGTAACAAACGTGACCAGATCAGGAAACAAGACAAGACCGGTCAAAACTGGCTGACACCATGGATCGATCGATGCATGCGGCGAAACTGCAGCAAACCAACAACTACTCCGTGACATAGAGAGTTCTTACTCTCCAAAATACTTTGAGCACTTATCTTATTTAATTTTTTGTGCAAATAACAAAACAAACATGTCATGATTGAAGTATCTCGAATGTTTAAACAAGTTATAAAAATAAATAACATTTGTGCAAAAAATTTAAATAACATAAACGGTCAAACGTAATGTTTGAAAGTCAAAACAGGTATGCATGATAGTACGGTTCTTCGACGAAAGAAGATAATTCACAGCCAAACAAAAGAGGCAGTTAGTTTTTTTATTAGCAAGTGTTCTCCCGTAGGTAGCAGGTGGCAAGCAATTCGGCTTCAAAAGCAATGGCATGATACTAAGAGTGTGTTTGGATCGCCGCCGAATTGCGCCGCAGCTCGCCGCGCCACAACCGTAGAGCCAAACGCATTTGCCGCAACGGCGGCACGCTGAACTCTCGTCATGAATCGTCCGCCACACTTGCGGCGTGGCCCCATTTGCGGCGCGCGCTGGCCAAACAGGCCCTAAGTTGTCTACTAATAAAACCAGATATTAAACTGGTACGCGTGATAAAATTCCTAAAGTAATGGAACGGTAAGAATACTCTAATGTGATACAAGCACAAGCGGACTGTGGTCATAGAACTCTCTGCAATTTCTTCGACCAAATCCAGCTCAACCCCACGTTGACATTCAAAATTAAAATCCAGCTCAACCAAGTATCACGACGACGACCTTATAAGGCTGAAGATTAACTGCGTTCAGCATTACTCGAGAGCCCTTTCACAATCTTCTTACTTAAAGATTTTTTTTATTCATTCATAATCTCCTTATTTGTGAAGCCAATATGTCCGTTGAGGCCATGCACCTACGCTCTCATCTTGCCATCTGAAAAAAAATATGAACCTAACTTTTGTATAAATATCAAACTAATTAAACAACCAATGAGGGAATATCTTGAATTGCATTTTCCCTTGAGATCATTAAAGGGTTTTTACTATTATTAGAAAAATTTATGCAAAACAAAGGCATTTGAAACTTTATGCTCGTACAAGGTTTAAATCGTAGTAAAATGCTATGTGGATTATTTCTTTGTCTAATATCTAAGAAACTATGATGTAGGACACTTTGGAAAATGCCATTGTGTTAATATCTATATGAAAAACAAGTTATATGAATAAACCATACTTCTTCATAGGTTGCATCATGATTTTTAAGCGATTGAGACACATCCGCCACAAGTTGTATGTGGATTAGACATGGAAATTTTTTACTTTTATAAACTTCTTATATATGGAAATTTGAATTGTGTATACATGGATGCGATGCTAAATGAGATGGTTAGTTTTACATGTTTTAATAAACAATCGAATCATCATAAGGCGATGGAACCATTTCTCAGGAAGTTATAGTTTACATTTGGATATACCTATCCATGTCGCATATTACAAAAGTTATTGCAAATGCCAAAGCTTATGAATTGTTTCCTTAACGAATAAAGATTTAAAATGGACCGGATTTTATCGGAGTCACGGATGTCAAGAACAGAGTCGATAGTGTCCCAAGACGAGTCTCACGTGTATGGACTACAAAGTATCAACCGTCGTTTGATCCAATGTTGGTAGAATATACTAATTACACGTGTGTTGCTCTGTGTCAGGGTCTCAGAGGTGAGAGAAGGTGGTAGTAGTAGCAAAATTCAGGCACCCTATAAAATATCATCTAAAGGAAGTAAAAGATATTTTTTTATGGAAGTGATGTTAGAGCAAGCCCAACAGCAGTCGAATCGACCACTACGTGAGTAAAAAATCAATATAGAAGAGAGAGAATGTGCTCCTGACACGGACACCGTCGCTCCTGCCGACGACCGTCGATTGCCTGTTCTGCCCACCCCGCAAAGCAAGATATGGAGCCCACACGAAATAAACAATACTTTTTGCGTCGTTCACTCGGCGCGTCTGTTGAGCAGCGGGAGCGCGTGCATAGACGCCAGAGGAGCTGCGCTTATTGGGCTTGCTCTTATAGTACTGCAAGGAAGATGCAATGAGTAACCTAGGCTATAAGTTTTAGGTACTGCACTTGGATGTTGCTTTAATTAGAGCAACGACTATGTTTTGCTTATAATTTTTCACACTAAGATACTCTTCACATTCTAAGTTTACACAACATGTTTACATACGAGACCATGATGGTTAGGGCAAGTTAGGCATGCTGCTTGTATCACATACAAAAAATGATATAATGAACATTTTGATCACAATATTTGCTAGGTCAGTGATGTTATTAGAATTGAATATACTATGTAATGAAATGTTAGGAACAAAACTTGAATGCTACAGTGATGGAAGCTGCAACGAGTAACCTAGGCTATAAGTTTTAGGTATTGTACTTGGATATTACTTATTAATTAAAGCAATAACTATGTTTTGTTTATAATTTTTTACACTAAGATACTCTTCGCATTCTAATTTTACACAACATGTCTGCATATGAGACCATGATGGTTAGCGCAAGTTAGGCATGCTACTTGTGTCACATACAAAAATGACATAATGAACATTTTGATCATAATCTTTGCTAGGTCAATAATATTATTGGAACTGAATATACTATATAATGAAATTTTAGGAACAAAACTTGAATTCTACAATGATAGAAGACATAGTACAACATTCCTTCTTCTAGCTTGCTACTAGCGAATTGGAGTACGTCTCCTCTTCCGTCTTTAATATCCCCCTGTTTGTTGCCCTTTTACTTGTTGCGGCCCCATCTCTTTCTCCTCCGATCGCGACACTGAGGAGGGCGTCAAAGTGGACTAGGGCGTCATGGCTAAATGATCTAATCCTTATCAAATCAAGCTAGTCAACATTGATATTTGATTAGATTTCCCTTGTATGCAATGGTTAAAATAAGTAACTAGCTAGCTACATGTTCTGCAAAAACGAATTCAATGAAAGTATATACGTTCACTCAACTGTTTATGCATGGTGCCATAGTGGCACGTACCTTATTAATAATAGTACTCCCTCTGTTTTAAAATATATGCAGTTTATAACTTTCAGACACTGTGTTTGACTATTCGTCTTATTCATTTTTTTTAAAAAAAATATAAAAACAATTAAATCATGCTTAAAGTATATCTAATGATAAAAAAATTGTAACATAATAAATAATATTTTTATAATTTTTTGAATAAGACAAACAATCAAACGTGATGTCTAACAATCAACAATTGCTTATATTTTAAAACGGAGGGAGTATAATTTTATAATAATCTTGGTAGAGGGCTCATGCATGAGCTGCATGGCCGACTTTTTTTTTTTGAAAGGGAACACAGTTCCGTTAATCACTTGTCCACAAATCGGGATCCCTTGGAAATTGTGTCTGGTATGGCCCCAAGATACGAATGACCCAAGTTCTCGTGTGTGACCGCACGAGTATAC
Source organism: Eragrostis curvula (assembly GCA_007726485.1). Taxonomy (NCBI): domain Eukaryota; kingdom Viridiplantae; phylum Streptophyta; class Magnoliopsida; order Poales; family Poaceae; genus Eragrostis; species Eragrostis curvula. The sequence continues at coordinate 19,483,351 of RWGY01000005.1, forward strand.
GGCTTTGTGTTCGCAAATTAACGGAACAGCTCACATGAATGTCTGCTGATCGTATAAAGTGGGCTGCACCGTGGTTGTGGTAGCAGACATATGGAGTATGTCAAAGTGCATGCGTTGCATTTACACCTTAACAGAAGAAAGCTGAGAATTCCGAGCATTTTTTCAGCTCACAAACAGGCAAACAGCGAAGCACACTGTATTTTTCTTCTGACCGGGAATTATAATGTCCATTACGGCATGGATACAGCAATGTCGGTGTGTACGAGCCTCTCAACCTAGGAGAGTGTGTCATACCAAACTAGGTCGGACAACCAAGCTCCGCTACTACGTGCACGGCTCGATTACAAGTTCTAGGAAAATGCACAATAGCAAAAGAAACAAAACTAGTTCTTTGCCTTGATCTTCATCTCATATATAATGCTACCCATCAGTGATAGAGCAAAGCTATTCCCCTTCCAGGCATTTTTCAGCATGAGTGAATCAGTTTCTAACATGACTTAGTCATACCCAATTCTGCAGCAGCATTATCCCTGCTTCACAAGCATACAGCTCGGTATGAAAAGCATCCAACATATGATCTAATCTCCCTGCTCCTTGCCACGCCTGTCCTCCGACAGTCACACAACATCCATCCTTGACCTCGGGCTCCTGCAGCACATCACGGGGCGCCAAGCGCCATGGACGGATTAATCACAAAAAAAAAAAAGCGCCATGGATGGATGCCCTGCTCGCGCTCACATTAACCTGCGCGAGATGGCGCGACCAGGGCCGCACGCTGAACCCCGAGAACAAGGAGACAGCAGTGTAAACGCAAGAGCTCCTGCTCCTCCAACAGAAACACGGGATTTGGTCACGCTAAAAAGAGGCTAAACTGCTTATAATCGCTGTTTTAGGAATGGGCATAACAATGTTTACATGCAAACTGGAATGGATGAACGTGAGGTGAGGCGAGGCCAGGATGACAACAAAGACCAGACCGGTCAAGCGATCAAAACTGGCTGACACCATGGATCGGCTCGATGCATGCGGCGAAAGCTGCAGCAACCATACCACAAACCAAACACTACCCTACTCGGCATGCGTAGTGGTTGGTTTGCTCCGTAGCGAGCACAGGCCTTCAGGGAATCCTAGAAACAGTACAGCATCACTCAAAGTCAAACAGAGGTATCCATGGCACGATTCATTTTTTGACCGAATTCAATTCAACAAAATATCACAAGGATGTACAAGGCTACTCACGTTTTTCAGTTAATTTTTGTAGTTCGATTTCGGTCCTTCGTTTTCTAAACCAGGTGGCCTGACTCTCGTATTTTTTTCAGCACGTTTTTTTTCTTATTGGAAAGTTTTGTCCTAATTGTGCAGCAAGTCCCACATGTTGGATGGCATGTCTCTCTTCCAATCTGCAAACTGTACCGCTTCCCGGGAAAAAAAAAGGAATCGGCTATTAGGCCCCGGTTCCAGCTATTGGGCTGGTTCGCACTGGTCGCGGCGCGAGACTCTCGTTGGGTCATGTTGCCATTAATGGGCCGAGTACTAGAGTGCTAAATTGCACTCGGAAGCCCGATAGGGTGGTGGTGTCTCTCTCTCTCCGTCGCAGCTAAAAAAAAGGAAGCAAAAATCACCTCCCATGGGGGATTTGCTCTCGTCCATAGCAGCGCAGAGTAGACAGCTCCGCCCGGCGGCGCTGGCGCGATTTGTTTCGCGCCTTGTAGGATTCGAATCGGGACCGAATTCAAAACCAGACCAAAAAACAGAGAGAGCGCGATGCTGCATACACTGCATAGATATAAGATAGATAGTAGATAATAGTAGAGATCTGAGGGAGGGGAAACGGAACCGAAGTTCGTCTCTCGTCGTGATCCACCGGCAGGGAAGGTACCATGGGGCTGCTGGCGCTACAGCGGCTTATGTCCCTACAGCGCAACCGGCGGCAGCGCCAAAGGCAGATCCGACCCCAGAGTAAGCCCTTATAGCAGCTTCCTCGCCCTTTGTTCTGTAATGTTCATGTTCTGTGTCCGGCATCTCATCTGTAACTCCATCGCTGCTATCCTCAAATCATTAAAAAAAAAATCATATTTTTATCTGTTGTGTCCCCTAACTGGTTCATGAAAACTGATGTGAGCCGGCAAGCAATTTTTTATTTGTTATATAGAGCTTATATTGTCACTTTGCTGTTCTCTTTCGATTGGCTAGATCCCTAATTGTGCTCTTTTAACCACCCCCCCCCCCCCCCCCCCCCCCCTAATATGTATATATCTGCGTTTGTTCGATACAAAAAAAAATGTTTTTTCCTTTAATTTTGCCTTTTCGGTTTTTACAAATGTAGACCCGTGGTCATAGATACGGGAAATAATTAGTAGTGTATGCTTTCTTTCCCGCCAGACAAATCTCAGGTGGGTTTACCTCGGTTAATTCCTGAAAACAAATTGATTTGGGTAGGTGATCTCATGGGATCGTCGCCTTTTCTGCTTGAGTTCAAATTTATTCACGTCTGGGATGGTCTGTCACAACCATGGTTGTTCGTTTTCAGTTAGATCAGTTTCTTCAGTGAATAAAAGGAAGGGCTCGCCTTGTCAACACGATGGTGATGGTGGTACTCAAGCTGCCAAAATTGTGAGATGTTCTACCCCCGACCTTCCTGAGGTACGATGCCATAAGATTCTGAATTTCTGATTATTGATGCTTAGGTTTCAAGCAAATTACCATTGATTGCTCTTACTGGGACATTAATTCTTCAGGCTATGATAGCCAAATACTCCCTCCGTTTTTTATTGATGATGCCCATTGGCTCAAATTTGAGCTAATGAGTTTCATCAATTCAAGAACAGAGGATGATAAAAAAAAAATCAAGAACAGAGGCAGTATTATCTATAACAGAGAACATATCTCCTAGTTCCACACTTGATCAGAGTCTTACATTTCCACAAAATTCATTAGCTGTGCTTTGTTTTTACTGTTGGAACTTTAATGTTAAAAACTATTGCAGCTTTGACTCCTGCAGAGAAATGTCTATCATGAGTCTTGCATCCCCATTTTAATATAATAAGTAGTAGACCTCTGCGAGTTATTTTAATTCTTTCGAATTAGTAGTGTGGCTTGCTCCTCTTTTGCTGTGATTATTGTGCACTAGATCCACTGATGTGCTGTTTATTTTCACCAGAACCTAAATATTACGGAGTAATTCTTGGTAACTTATCATAGCCATTTAACTGTTGTGCTGTAACTAGCTCCTATGACCAGTGATTGGCATATTCCTTCTTGGAAAAACAAATGAACTGATAAATCTATCTTTCCATTGTTGTAATAGTTCACTTCAGAAATTTGATTATATTGTTGTGTACCTAAATCCCGACAATGACCAATTGAATTGCTAGGTCTTTTCATGACACTTGTTTTTAAGTGATGTTTTTAATCCATTGTCTCATGCATCTAAGTTACCATGGTTTATGGGTACTCGCGAAATTGTTTCATTCGTATTTTATAGGATTCATTTCGCTTAAGTATTCTGGTGTAGCAAGTTCCATTTTACTCCTTTCTTTGCTACTTTGACATATCATAGCATGCAGTCATGGCCGTAGGCCGCACAGCCCAACTCCAAGGCCGGGATAGGGAGAGATGCTCTTGAGTGTCTTATTGCTTGTCTTCTAATGGATGATGTTGTCTCGTTTATATAGGAGCCAGCCTAACAAACATAACAAATGAAATCTGATGTAATCTTATCTTTCCTAACAAACCATCAAACTTGATGACCAAGTTACTAACTTCAACGGATGGTCATCCCAACTGAAGCCAATGAACTGCTGACTGGGCCCAAAGCTCCATGCTCCACGTCCACTGTTGCACAATAAAGTATTAGCTTACTCATTTTGGTTCACATGCATGCACATAAATCTATATTTTTTTACCGACTCTGCTCTAATTAGCAAATCTTCTGCTCCCTAAAGCCAGTAATAACATTTTTATGGAGAAACTTCTCTATGCAGTACTTAGTTAGCGTACTATGGTTACATTTGTCAGAAATACGTAACAATGTAATGCGAAGCACCTTGTGCAATCATGTGGAGAGCTACCTAGGGCGCAGAATGTTACTCCATGTGCATGTGCTTCACTAGTTTTTTTCTATTAACCCCTAATCAAATGGCCATTTGGCTTTACCATTCCAGTGTTGAACTTTTATCCCATGCTTGCGCATGCAGGAAATCTGGGGCCATATACATTCCCTAGTGTCCATGCGTGATGCTGCTCGCGTTGCTTGCCTGTCTCAAGCCTTTCTGCATTCCTGGAGATGTCATCCAATACTTACCCTGAGTAGGGACGTGCTTGGCTTGAATCCAAATGCGCATCAAGAGAATTTGAGCTGCAAAATTGATCACATTCTGAGAAACCACTCAGGCACTGGCATTAAGATATTCAGGCTTGAATTAGATGGTATTTTTGATGCCTGTCGTTATCTTGACAGTTGGCTTCAGATTGCTGTTACACCAGGGATTGAAGAGCTCACCCTTAAGCTATGCAGAAGAGGCAAGAAAGCATACAGTGTTCCATGCTCAGTTTTGTCTGATGGGGTTCGAAACTCAATTCGGTGCCTTAAACTTTCGTATTGTGCCTTCCGTCCCACAGCTGAACTTGGTCCCCTGAGAAACCTAACAAGTCTGTCCCTATGCTCTGTACTAATCTCAGGGGATGAGCTAGAGTGTTTTCTTTCCAACTGTCCTTCCTTGGAGCAGTTAGACCTCTGTGATTGCAATAAGATAAGCTGTTTGACGATACCTGGTGAGCTACAGCAGCTTCGCTGCTTGGAGGTAAAAGATTGCCGGAGGCTGCGAGTGATAGAGAGCAATGCTCGAAATCTCTTCAGTTTTATCCTCTGCGCAGACAGGGTTAAAAAGCTCTCACTTGGAGAAACGTTGCAAATGAAGAACCTGAGCTTGCACCGTGCAAACCTTGTCTGTTATGCTCGTACCGAGCTACCATCCACTATGCCTAATCTTGAGGCTCTTGCCATCAGTTCACATTATGAGGTACACTTCTCCTAAAACTGATATTTTTATTTTGTAGGCTAAATATATTAGCATATCATATTAGTCATACCTTGTGTATAATTAATTTTGAAACATCTTTTATATGCAGAAGGTCAACACGCCAATGCTGCCAACTAAGTTCCTGTTCCTCAAGCGCCTGACTATCTCTCTTCTTAGTGGATGGACCTTTTGTCCATCCTATGATTATTTTTCATTGGCTTCTTTCCTTGATGCGTCTCCCTCCTTGGAGACTTTGAACTTGGATGTAAGGCTGGCACTGTTCATTCCATCCTGCGAAGTTATCTGGTCACTTTATTAAAGGATAGATCCAATTCATCTGGTCACTTTGTTGGATCCATGCTTTAATTCAGTTTTATTGATTCATCTTTTTCATCTTCAGGTAGCGCAGGAACGTATGAAGCATGAATCTGTTTTTGGGGGTTTGTCACAGTTGAGGCAGATGCCAGAACGGCACCATGGCTACCTCAAAAGTGTGAAGATCACAGGTTTTAGCTCTGCAAAGAGCTTGATTGAGCTAACGTGTTATATTCTTGAGAATGCAAGGTCGCTTGATTGTCTAACACTGGACGTCACTTATGGTGCTGTTACGTTTGACTCCAAAAATTCTAGCAGTTGCATTCCCATGAGTAACGGTTTTCTTGTGGAATGCAATCAATTGAGTAAGGGAATGCTCATGGAAGCCCCTAGAGCAGTCATGGCCATCAGAACATACATCGAGGATAAAGTTCCTTCTACAGTTAAACTGACTGTCGTAGCGCCCTGCAGCCGGTGCTGTGCTGACGGAGGACTAACGGAGGACTGTGCTGACGGAGGATTTGAGGTGTAATAACTTATTTGTAATTGTGTAATAATTTCTTGGATTATTGGGCTTGTTCACTGTTTTCGTTGTAGCAGTGCGTAATTACTTAAAATCATTAGATGCAGTCTTGTTGTTCAATATTGAGTTTCCTTGGTGGCTATCACATTCATGGACTTCTTTTATGTATCTGGAGATAAGCTGACACCATTAGTGTTCATTCCGATGTTCTACAGGATAGTGCTTCGCTTGAATCTATGATAAATAAGTACGATGAATATCTGCTATGATCCCAAGAACCAAAAAATAATAATAATAATAATAATAATCTGCTATGATCCCAAAAGGCTGACTGATTGAACTCTTTCCTGGTAGAGTGCTGGCAAAAGCATGAGCCATGGGTTCGTTCTTCTTTTCGAAAGTTAAAAGTCTTCACTAGAGGGTCCAGAAAACAAACATGTTTCACGAAGGATGCCGCATGTCAGTTTCCGAAACTGCATCACAATTCATGCAATGTAAAGCTCCACTAATGGATAATGGATTGCCTCCTGTAGAGCGAGAGAACGGGGAGAACGAGAGAGGAAACTGACGCAACGCGATTGTATTCAGTGAGTTGTAGCATACATGTACATGTACAGCTAGGCCATTGGGCCGTAACTAACCTAGGCTAAGTCAGCTAAAGATCGGCTAGGATCCTATAATCTAGGCACGTTACAACAGACTATACCCCTTTGCTTACCCCCCCCCCCCCCAATTTCATGGTCGTTGTTTACATCAATGACTGATAAACTGTAATGATCTGAAATGTTCAGATGACAGGCCCTTTGTCATGATATCTGCGAACTGCTGCTCTGTTGGGACGTGCTCCGTGAAGGACTCTGAACTCGCCAAGAGCTACTCTTTCACGTACGAAGTGAATATCCAACTCTATATGCTTTGTTCGTCGATGATTGACTGGGTTGGCTGTCATGTACACTGCAGAAACATTGTCACAGTACACGACTGTAGCTTTGGGGATCGGAATGCCAAGTTCACTGAGAAGTTGCCTCAACCAACAACATTCAGCCACTGTATTCGCCACTGATCGATACTCAGCTTCGGCACTAGACCGTGAGACTGTTGGTTGCCTTTTGGATGACCATGAGACCAATGAATCACCAAGATATACATAGAATCCCGACGTCTGGTGTCTGGGCAGCCGGTCCAATCTGCATCCGAGTATGCACAAATTTCTGTGGAGTTGCTCGACCTCAACTGAATGCCGTATGAAGTGGTTCCTCTGACATAGCGTAATATAGGCCTGGGACCGGTTAACCGGAAAACCGATGACCGAACCGAAATAACCGAAATCTTCGGTTAATTCGGTGATCGGTGATCGGTTCGGTTTCTGTTTTCTGTTTGTTCGGTTCCCGGTCAATAATTCGGTTTCTGTAGTGAATTAACCGAACAAACCGATATGACCGAACTCTTAGCCCATTGCCAACAAGGCCCATTAACGTGTGCTGGTCCATTCATTCATCTAACCCTATCCCTCACCGTACCCCCACAGCACCTGGCTACCAGCCACTTCCGCCGCCAAATGCACGTCAGCGAGCACAGCGCAGGGCAGCGGGCGGCGTGACAAGCACGGGCAGGCGAGCACAGCAGCGGCACGGAGCGCGCAGGGAGGCGAGCACAACAGCGGCAAGGCGGCGCGACGCGCGCTGGCTTTGCGAGCACAACAGCGGCAGGGCGGCGGCGCGCGCAGGCCAGCGAATGACAGCTTGGCAGCGGGCGGGAGCAAGCTGACGAGCTCGAGATCAAGATTTCGGTAATTAACCGAAACCGATTTGTATTAACCGCAACCGATTTGCTCGGTTTTCATTTTTTTCGCTGGATTTTCGGTTGTCATTTTTCGATAACCGAAATTTCTCACAACCGCATTAACCGAACCGTATTAGCCGAATTAACCGAAGTCCCAGGCCTAGCGTAATATCCTCTTGATCAGTGAGAGATGACTGTCCTTGGGATCATGCATATGCAGACATGCTTGCTGAACAGCATAGGTAAGATCCGGCCTTGTCATTGTCAGGTATTGAAGAGCCCCTGCCAAGCTTCTATATTCGGATGCATCTTGGACAGCAGCACCGTCAGAGGAGGAGAGTTTAGGCTTGCAGTCAATGGGCGTTGGAGCTGGCTTGCAGTTTGTCATGCCGGCACGAGAGAGAAGATCTTCAGCATATGCTTTCTGAGACAAGAAGAAACCAGTGCTTGATCTAGTAACCTGCATCCCTAGAAAATAATGGAGGGGACCAGGATCTTTCATCGCAAATTCAGAACTCAATTTGTTCACAATGGATTGAAGAAGATGATCAGTGGATGCAGTTAGGACTATATCGTCCACATAAAGCAGTAGCAGTGCTGTATCTTGTTGGTGCCGGTAGATGAACAGTGAGGCATCTGATCGAGAGGCAGAGAACCCAATGTGCTTGGCAAATGTTGCAAATCTCTGAAACCAGGCCCTTGGAGCCTGTTTAAGGCCATATAATGACTTGGACAGCAGACATACATGATCTGGTTTACTTGCATCAATGAAACCTGCTGGTTGAAAGCAGAAAACCTTTTCATCAAGCACGCCATGGAGAAATGCATTTTTGACGTCGAGCTGGTGCATCGGTCACCCACGAGACGATGCGAGTGTCAAGACTGAACGAATTGTCGCCGGTTTAACAACCGGACTGAACGTTTCGTCGTAGTCGACACCAGGCCGTTGAGGAAGTTACCTACAGTACTTCAAGTCTGTCATCAGACTGCGAAATTCACAATGAAAGAATAGAAAAAAAAGAGAAAGAGATAAAGTGCCTTTAGATCTAAAAACAAATAGAGAGAAGACGTAGAGAGAAATCATCAACATGTTTGGTTTAAGGATTCATCCAGTCCGTTGGCATGCATGAAGTACGGGCTCGTCCAGGAGATGATAGTGGCATACTGGCAAGCAGGGGCACTACGCAGGACAAACAGGTGGCAGATGACATCGTTCTATAACGCAAACCAAACAAATATTTAGGTTCGGATGATCCAAACTAGTTGTACAGGAATGTCAGGACTCTTAAACATGAGCATATCTTGTGCAAACCGGTCAATTGTTGGAAACCTGAAAAAAAAAAACTATCCTCAGGATCATCCACCGACGTATAGGACGAAGCTAACGCCTTCTCTCGCCCGTGCAAAGCACATTTAAGAGTCACTTTTGCTCCTATAAAAAAAAAGAGTCACTTTTGCAGAAGAGCACCTGTGTATTCTGAATATGTTCACCAGGTAAGCTTCTCCTTGCAACTGTGAACTAGTCACAATATCTGAAAAGCTGTGGTGAATCGAGCACGAATTCGCCTGCTGCTCCCGTTGGACTTGGAACCAGTTGAGTCGCAGCTTTACTGAACGAAGGTGGTTGAAGCGGATGAGGATCAAATGCAGTTCGTTCAACAGAGACTGAGTGAATGCCTGGTTAACTTACGGTTGGAATCGAGGAGATTGTATCTGGGGCGAGTTTGTTGTTCATGTGTGTGCGTGTATACTGGGGGAATCGGGGTTGGTTGCTGCCCTGGCCTTTGTGCCTGAGAAAAAGGTGTGCCGGTCAGGCAAGAACAGACCAAGGAAAGCAATAAAACGAACACGTCGCTTTTGTCATCTGAAACACGTAAAAAAGGAAAATACGTTTTTGCTGCTTCGTTATTCCCAAGCCAGAACCAATGTGCGGCCTCACGGATCCATCGCCGCCGATGATGCTTGACCTAGGAGCTGCCGGAGACCATCAAAATGGATTCGTGAACTTGTGTATAAGACATTGGATACGATCGATTTAATTTGGTCATATTCATGGCGATTTTTTGCGTATTTGAAGGATTTGTGGCTAGTACTTGGAAGGGAGAAAAACAAACTTGAGGGAGGGCAGGGTGATGAGCTCCGGGCGGGGTAGCGAGCCGCGTGTACCGCCGTGGAGGCTGCTGCTGTCTCAGGCCATGCAAATGCAACCGAGGGCTGCCTGAAAGAGAAGAACTGCAAGAGGCGATTGGATTTTGTCTGTGTACTGTACTCTTGCAGCTCTCTGCTCTCGTGTGTCCAGCACAAATCCCCCGGCCGCGTGAAGAGGAGCCTGACTGAGGAGGCGGAGTCCCGGCACAAGGCGAGCACGAGGACGGTGTTGCCCCAGCGGAGTAGTTGAACTGGGAGCCCGAAGTTGACCTCGCCGCTCCCGGAGCCGGGACTCGTCGCCGCGTTAGGAGCTCCCGGAGGGATGGCATCGATGCGCACTTCAGTTATAATCAGTGATCCAACATCCTAAGCTAGTACAACGGAAGATTCACAACACCTTTTCGTCATAACGCTAAAGGCTGAAATTAACAGTACAATAACGATCAACACGATGTAACAACAGGCATGGTCTTTGTTACAGATGTATACAGTAGGATTTGTTACAGATATACAGCCAGGCCCTGGGGCATTCAAAGCTGAATGATTCTGGTCCACTTCAGTTTTCCAACTCATCGGAGTCAATCCTCTCACTCCATAAGGCTCAACTTCCTCGTCATTTGCAGCAGGTTCTTGAACATCAGGTTTGGCAGCACGGGGCGCTGCAGCTTTCTTTCGATCACCACCTTCTTCACCTCCAATTACACTAGCATTCATCTAAAAAAAAAAAAATTACACTAGCATTCTGGTCCATTAACGAGTCAAGGAACAATTCACAGACAGGCAAAAAAAAGGAGGAATATAACTTATAACTTTCTATGCATATATGGCACGGAGTCCTTGAACTAATCAAACAAGTGCAGCCACGATGACAGCTAGCACCACAACTTTACAGAAGTAAATTATCTATGATGGACTCAGAGATGTTATCGTATGGATAAAGAAGCATTTTTTTGTTTTTGAAGTTTAGCTTTTGAAAGATCCGTATGAAACCAGACATACTGAAAGGTTCACAGTGACTGGACTTCATATAAAAAAAAATCAATGTCAAGTCATACTAATTTGCAATAACAATTCAAAAACATAAAATAGAACAGTAGAAAAATTATTTTATGTAATTCGGTCATTTAGATTGATACTCCGTGCATAATATTGATTAGATGCTTCTCCACTAACAAGATCTGCCTGTAAAATTATGGAAGGACAAATCAGCTCCCTGTGCATTTCAGTGAACATGAAAAACACAGCTGAAGGACAATTGTTTTGGATACATACAAGTCGTGCTCTCTGCAGAAACATCGCCTGCGTGCATCCCTCATTGGAGGAGTCAGGCCATGCTTGTATTCAACCCCTTCGGAAGCAGGATCATTTTCTTCTCTTACCAAAATCATCTGTTTCAGATTACTAGATAAATATTAAGATATACAAAGTAATATTAGAATAAGTGCCATACAGAAACTTCAACACATTTACCCGACCAGTATCAGCAGTTTTAATTAACAAAGAATCGTCATGTCTCATTTGACTACACAATTACTGGAAGATCCAAGAGAGATGCAGGAAGCTCTCTTTACCGATCATAAATGTACCATTTCTTCCATCCTTTGTATGAAGAACATATCATTAGTTCACCAAGGCCCCAAGGTTAAACAAATTTTTTCAAGTTCTTAATAAATACTGTAGTAAAGACTTTCCATGTGCGTTGTTGCTTAGCTTCAACACTTTGTAGCTAAAAATTAATTTCGTCCATTATGAGATTGTTCAGAATTAAGAATATCGCAAGTAACGCAACTCCAACAATATTACTTCTGTACAAAAGAAACGCAAAAAAAAGGCAACACAGACAAGGAATGAGTTTTCAATAGTGCAATGACTGCCGGCATAAACCCCTAAATACTAATTATGAGCCATTCATCACATATGAAATATGCAACTTCTGTGTTGACCAACCCTAGCAGTAAATGGAAGTTCGCATGCATCATTAAGCCAAGACTATCCAAGGGTAAAACAACCAGATCTTCTACATAAATGCTGTGTGCATTTCTCTCAAATTTTATAAAGCCACATCATCTATAAGACCTTTTATTCATTGGATCAAAAGAGGACGATTAAGGATGAAACGAGCAAGGCCTTGGCAGTAAAAGTTCTGAAATGCTCCAGCCTCCAGACACGTCTTCCTGCTCCACCCTTATGGAAATCGAATCAGATCAACCAGCGCGCCGTATTTTTAGTTGCATTGAACTGATAGCCGACACAACAATGACAAGCCTGGAACATTTTGCATAATCTATTATCTTAGTATTTGAAGAGAAAAAGAAGCCACCACGTTCGCTCTCAAAGCCACGAAATTACCACGTTAATCAGAAAAAAAAAAGTTATAAGCCGTTGGATTTTATAAACATCTAACGGTCATGATTAATTCAGACAAAATATCAAATATATGGACAATAATAGCGTTGAAGTACAATTCAATTTCAGGATAACAGTATCCTAAGCGGTTTCAGGTCACGTAAGGTAAGATAGTTTCCTAACTACTTTAGGCCACGTACGATAGTTTCCTAAGCATTTAACACCTCCATATACTTCAGGTCACGTCCGTTTGTGTGTGGCATTGGCTGCGCCTCGGCCGGCTCAATGCACATGACGGCCTCGGCATCAATTCACGCGGCCGATTTGAGCTTAGTAGTGCTCCATCCTCCATGGTCGGGCAAAATCTTCGGCTTGGTCTCGGCAGCTGCTCGACTAAGCAGCGACGTCTCATGTTTCACGGCTCAGATGGCGAGCCCCACAGCCGCAACAGAAGCTCCATCAGGTTTCATTGTTTGTTGTTGCCGATCAGCAGTTGGGAGAGTTGGGCCTGGCATCATGATAGTCCCAGATGATGACACATCCATACAGCTTCGGCGGCGGTTTGCCAGCCTGGCCCTGGCCTGATGCTCCTGTTACTCATGGTTGCGGCATCCAAATTAAAGACCAAGGAGGGGCTAAATACACGCTTGCATGCATGCTTGCGGTCGAGAAAGCATGATATCGTCCTATTTTATTGGGCAAGGTAAACATCTAACGTTTATGTCGAGAAAGAATAATTGCCACGGAAGGGTTTCACAAACAAAAGGCGAGCGGCAAGTGAGCCATCAACGTACATCGTCATTCATTGATCCAACAAGCTCTATCGATGTCCATGAACTGAAGCAGGACAATGGCACAATAGATCGATAGGACCATGCAGATTAGTGGCACGGGATAAGAATATAAGCACTGCCAACACCTGGACAACCTCCAGGTTGCATTCAAGATAGTGGATTGGTGACGTGTTGCAGAGTTGGAGGCTCCAGTACATGTCAACGGGAGTGGAGCGTAGTAGTGAAACAAGGACTGAACAGAGCATCGCAAGGTAATTAGCCACGCGATTGGCTTTAGCGCAAATCCACTTGATCCGGCGGGGCATGCATGGAAGTGAGCTACATCATCTGTGGAGAATTGGAGATGCCTTGGTGGTTTATGGTGTAGATGGTTTGGTCAAGTCAACATTGAAGAACAAAAATGAAAAAAAAAAAGAAGCTATTATCAGCCCCAGGGGCGTTCTGGTCATTTCAACACTCAAAACAGACAATTGAATGAAAAAAATCATATATAATTGCCAAACACTCAGCTTATTCAGACAACGAATTCTCCCGACAATGGCTTATCAGAAAAGACTGCTTCTCAGATAAGCGAGTTCCAGAAAAGCGGAAACAAACAAGGCCAAGGACAACAAGGTGGTGTGTGGTGGGAGGGATGGAGGTTGTGATGGGAGGCCGAAAAATTAAAATTTATTCAAATTCTTTGACGTATCTGTATTGGCGACAACGTATGATGACAAGCACGAGGAATATTTCGAGCACAACAACAATGGCGTATAAGAAGAACTACAATCGAATTGGATCACAACTAAACTCAACCAAGCTAATAAATACCACCACAAACTACAATTGAGATGGCAAGGTGAGAGGGGGTAGATTGATCTAGGTCAGAGAAACTCTACGTTAGTTTAATTCGAGAGGAAGACTGGACGATATATTGGTATCAACCAGCGGCATTGACAAAGATATGGATCTGCACTATGAGGTTAAGTGGACTTGAATCGCGGTAGCAATCAAAGTAGGAAAAACATGTTATGAATCTTTGTACAATGAATTGAACAAGCCTATATGATCAGTTGACTAAATATCTTTAATTTATCAAGAAATACCAAAAAATATATGAACCTACCAAAAATCAAAAAACAAAAAAGATGTAACATGTCTAGCCGCGCAATTTGCGCGGGCCACCTACTAGTTCTCTATAATCGATTATGCTCTTAAGCTCTGCTGGCAAACTTTAGCTTTGAGTGAAGAGACAAACACTTAGCTATTACTACCATTTGAGCAATATATGAGGAAACAATCTGGCTCATGAGATGATCAGGTGCCAATGGGCAATCACACTAGCAGCATACTTTGAACAAGCGTGCAAAGACAGGAACTGAGCAACATTGATCCCAATGCCCCAGTCACTGAATAACTGTACCAGTTAAGCGGTTCCGAGCATCACGAGGGAGCAGCATGTAGCCACCATCGAGCAGCGGCATCATGCCTGCCCATGAAGCCCCACCGCTGACCCAATCCACGGATTCTGACCCCCAATTCATCTAAAAATCGCTAGCAATACCGACCCCAACCCCTCAGTTTGCAGTTTCAGACGAAGCTGCCAGTCCTGTGTACATCATGTCTACGGGAAACAGGTCGGAGGGGAGGAGGGTTGAGGAGACGGGGGCACCGCACCTGAGAATGAGAGACCGAGGGAGGCATCAGGGTCGGAGGAGGCGGCAGCGGATTCGTTCATGAGGCACACTCCTCCAGAGCAACAGCCTAAACAAAGTGAAGGTTCTGGTCCCTACATGTGTAAATGCCAGAAAAAGTCAGTGCGGCTGAAGGCTGTCACAGGGTATCTGCTGACCCAAAAAAATATAAAGCAAATGCAGACGTGATTAAGTTGATAATCACCTTGCCAGTTTCCTTGCAAGGTACAAGAAGGGCCAGTTTCTAAAGTTGAAATTTCATAGTACTGCAAGTTCTTCCTGTGGAATGCCTGTGACAGCCTTCACATCCACATTGCCTGTTGGGGCTTAACTTGCCTGTTCTTCACATCAACATTGTTACCACACAGTATAATAGGAATGTTCTCGCACACCCTACAGTACATAACTGGATTATTGTAAATCCATGACAATATCAACATAAACCCATGCTGCGAAGATTGTAAGTCTGAAACTGACCTGCACAAGTCCCTGTGCTATGTTGCAAAGCATAATGATAGCACACTGACCATGAATACTGCAGGAAAATGATAGCACACTGACCATGAATACTGCAGGAAAATTGAAATATATATATATTAGACAAGGCCAAAGAAATTTTAATCAAAATTGACATATTTTGAGTGAAAAAACAGAAGATGGGTTCAAGCTCAAATTAGAATTTAACAGTACTATACAATTTCCCCAGGGGCTTGCATGAGAATGGATCAATAATGTGCAACAGTACACAGAAATTACAACAAGAAATGCATTATGCCATACTAGCTAGCAATAGAAATCTTAGGGTATGCCTCTCAATGTATACAATTCCTGCATAACTGGAAGGAAAATTTTGCAACACAAGTCACAACTAGGGTAAAAACTTGCTGACCTAATCCAACTCCTGATGTGTGTGCCACACATCACAATTCAACAAACTCAGATACTTTCAAAGATAAAAATTCAATCAACTTCACAACACATTAAGACACTAATAGAACAAGCGTGACTTACTAGTTCTCAAATGTATTCTCCAGGAAGCACCAGAAATAAAGTCTTTCATCGAGAGATAAGTAAATGTGCAGTTTGAGAAAGCATTTAAATATTTCATCATGAGAGATAGGTGCTAAGCAGTTTGGGAAATGCAATTTCCTCAAAATATAAGAAAACATGAATCAAAGAAGAGAAATGATAAACGCCAAATGCAACTTTCCATACGCAAATTCTGACACTCATGGTTCCAGCCAAGATGAAATGCTGAGTGATTACATTGGTAGTAAAATTGCAAAATCCGCTAAGAAGAACTACTGAACCAAATTACATCCTAATAACCAAACATCAAGGTCTGCTACAACTACTGATTAGATTTTCGCTGTAATTTCTATAATCTGCTGCTTCTAGTATTTCAGATCTGGGCGGCCTATACACTTCGATGGGTAGGCGCAAGAAAGCGCTCAGGCCAGATTTGGTGGTGGAGCGGGAAAGATGACCACCGAGCTCTTCAAAGCCGTGACCATCCCGACGAACTTGGATATCTTGGCGTTGAGGATGGCTTCATCATCGCGTTTGAGGGCACGGTCCACAAACTTCCTGACCTTGTTGCAAGCCTTCGTGACGCGCTCGAAGACCACGGGAGTGACGTCTTCGGCCGCTTCCTCGACTTGCCAAGTCCAGTCGTTCAATGCGTTGAGGCAGCCGTTGTCGTAGATGTTGTCGCAGACGATAGGAAGGAGTGCCTCGATTCCAATGGTGAAGAGAGCATCGAGGTATACGAGGGTGTCGAGGCACTCGGAGTCGAACTCGCGCAGATCCCAGCCCCTGGATGTCTCCTGTCGATGGAGGACGACGGCACCCGTGGCCTGCCAGATCTCGAGGGCGCGGACACGGACGTGGGCAGGGCCAGGGGACAGCACCGTCATGGACTGCGCCGATCGAAGCGACCAGACGTCCACGGCCGCGGGAGCAGCCGCCGCCGCCGGAGCCGCCGCCGGAGCAGCCGCCGCCGCCGGAGCCGCCGCGCGAGCAGGCGCCGCCGCCGGAGCCGGGAAGACCACCGTCTTACTCTTCAGCGCGGCGAGCAGTCGGGAGAACCTGCGCATCTTGGCGGCGAGGTTCGCCGGTTCGGCATCTCGGAGGGCACGGCCCACGAGCTTTCGGGCCTTGTTGCCGGCTTTCGTCGCCAGATCGAAGATCTCCGGGGTGACGTCGCGCGCCGCCGTGAGGAATTCCCAAGTCCAGTCCCGCAGAGCGTAGAGGTACCCGTGGTGGTAGAGGTGGTCGCGAACAATTGGGATGTGCGCGTCGATGCCGACGCTGAGCAGGGCGTCGAAGTGCGCGAGGGCGTCGAGGCGGCCGGAGTCGGCGCCGCGAAGCTTCCACCCGTTCGTCTTCTGGCGATGCAGAAGAACATGAAGCGCCGTGGCGTGTGGCATCTCCACCGCGCGGAGGCGAACGTTGGCCGGGCCAGGATGCCGGATTGCCAGGTACTGCGCGGAGCGAAGCGACCACACGTCGATGGTGGCCGGAGCCGCCGCCGGAGCCGTCGCCCCCTTCCCGGACCTCTTCTTCCTCGCCTCCCTTCCGCCGGCCGCCGCCGCCGCCGGAGACTCGACCGCCGGAGCCTCGACCTCCTTCCGGGACCTCCGCCTCTTCTCCTGCCTTTCGCCGGCCGCCGCCGCGGCGTTCCTCTCTCTCTTCCTCGCCATCTCCCCTCTCTCTCTTCCCTCGGGGGTGCTGGTTTTCGTTTCGCTTTTCTTTTTCTTAAAGATGAAATGGGGATTTCGTGGTGCTGCTAATTTCAAAATTTCGGGGACGCCGCACGCCGGGAGCGATCCGCGTGCTGCACACGCTACGTTCTCATTGGACGTCGCACACGGTGGATCCTGGGAACGGGCGTAGGTCACGGGGGCCGCCTATGCCTAGCTAGCTCGCGCTACGCCTAGCTTCAACCTAGCGTAGCCCATAGCCTGCTAACCAGACTCGTGGACGCGGCCCAGCTTCCGGACCTTTTCTTTTCCGAGCGCGAGCGTGAGCGGGAAAGCGAAGCTGAGGCCGCTGCCTTTTTCGTACGCACGCACGCATGACGGTGTTTGCTACTCCCTCTGTCCAAATTTGTTCTGGAAGTGTTTTTATGTAATGTTTAATGAATCTAGAAAGACGGATTTAGAGAATGTTTAACAAATCTGGTATAAAACTACAATGCTAAGTATTTTAATACAGAAAGAGTAAATTGTTTCCGTTCAAAAGCATGCTATGTCTCCGTGTGTGATTGTCACTGGTTGTTGGTTGTGCCTTTTCTGTAAGTGCGCAGGAGCAACTTGTTTTTCTATTGCTTCGAGCACAGCTTCTTGGTTTGTGTGCGACGTTCTTTGCAGGAAGGCAGGAACAATCCATCGTATTAGGTAGAACAATCAGTTACATTAACTTGAACAATTTATGAAATTAGTTGGAACAAATTATTACATCAACCGGAATAATCCATCGCATCAGCCGGAACAATCAACCACATCAGCCGGAACAATCAACCACATCTGCCGGAACAATCGACCATATCACCTGAAACAATCGACCACATCAGCCGGAACAAATCATCAAATCAGACGGAAGAAATTAACAAATTAGCAAGAAAAAATCAATCCAACAAGGTTAAAAAGTAAATTAGAAAAATGTTGAAATGATACATTGAACAGTTATGGAAAATGATAAAGGTTTTGAATTTGATAGGTCAGCCTGCAAACAGATTAAATAAATAAATAAATCCGATTATCACAGTTATGGATAATAGGACGTGATTGGTAGGCTGCGCCCTATTTTTGTCACGAGTCTCACCTAGTATTGACTGCACAGTACCAACCGTCGTTTGATACCAACTGCATATCCAAACTGAATAGCAAAATTATGTACCTAGTTTTGAAGTTTAGGACAGACTGGGGCAGAGGGCATAGACATGGAACCTGCAAGAAAAGGAAAACCAAATTATATGTAGTACAAGTGTGTTGCTTCGTGTCATGGGCTCCGGGGCGAGAAGGTATTAGCAAATTTCAGGCACACTCACAAAGGTGAACCGAAGTTATCGGCTCGGACCGAAATCCTCGATAATCGCGATTATCGCTCGATAATCGTCGATTTTATAAACCTTGGTAGCAAGGTTACTTTGACACCGGGTCGTCTTCAATGGGAGGTGTCACCTGATCATATATCATTTCACAGCTCATGTCCTCAAAATCTGTGAGACAATGTGCGTGATGATCGGACAGATTCTTTTGCAGTTTCAATGTTTCTTTGTCAAACTGAACTAGTACTGGGAGCATGAAAAGAGAACGATGAGCTTACTGGGATTCATGGTGAGTGGGAGGTCGAACTCGATGGTGAAGAAGTCCTGGGTGGGGATCTGACGCACATGCCGACGCAGCCGCTGTTCTCGAGGTACCTGCACTTCTTGATGAGCTCGCCGCTGCGCTGCTTGACGCCGGCGACCTCGACCTCGTAGGGGCCGACGAGCCATCGGAAGAAGGGCACGGTGAGCACGGCGTTGAACTCGCACGTCCACCTCGCCGGGAACAGCTTCCGGAACTGCTCGGGCGCGCCGGGCGGGAGCATGGACAGCAGCACCTCGCGCACCGCCTCCTGCTGCTGCGCGCGCGTGCGGCCCACCATCACTTTATGCTCATTAAAGGGATTTTTACTATCATTAGAAAAATTTATACAAAACAAAGGCATTCGAAACTTAATGCTCGTACAAGGTTTAAACCGTAGTAAAATGCTATGTGGATTATTTCTTTGTCTAATACCTGAGAAACTATGATGTAGGACACTTTGGGAAAATGCCATTGTATTAATATCTATATGAAAAACAAGTTATATGAATAAACCATACTTCTTCATAGGTTGCATCATGATTTTAAAGCTGCAGTATAACTTGATTTACAAGGAAGAGATTACAAGATTGAGACACATCCGCCGCAAGTTGTATGTGGATTAGACATGGAAATTTTTACTTTTATAAACTTATTATATATGGCATATGGACCGATGTTTTGGCATTAACCTTACTAAAGTAATAAATTTGAATTATGTATACATGGATGCGATGCTAAATGAGATGGTTAGTTTAACATGTTTTATCAAAAAATCAAATCATCATAAAGGCGATGTAACCATTTCTCAGGAAGTTATTATTTACATTTTGATATACCTATTCACCATGTCGCATATTACAAAAGTTATTGCAAATGACAGAGCTTATGAATTGTTTTTTTAACGAATAAAGATTTTGAATTTGATAGGTCGGCCTGCAAGCAAATGTTATAAAATGGACCAGATTATCGGAGTCACGGATGTCAAGAACAGAGTGAATAGTGTCCCAAGGCGAGTCTCAACGAGTATGGACTACAAAGTATCAACCGTCGTTTGATCCAATGTTGACAGAATATACTAATTACACCCTATAGTAGACGCTATGCAAGTGTATTGCTCCGTGTCAGGGTCTCAGAGCTGAGAGAAGGTGATAGTAGTAGCAAAATTCAGGCACACTACAAAATATCATATGAAGGAAGTAAAAGATATTTTTATGGAAGTGATGTTATAGTACTGCAACGAAGATGCAATGAGTAACCTAGGCTATAAGTTTTAGGTACTGTACTTGGATATTGATTTAATTAGAACAACGACTATGTTTTGCTTATAAGTTTTCACACTAAGATACTCTTCGCATTCTAATTTTACACAACATGTCTGCATACGAGACCATGATGGTTAGGGCAAGTTAGGCATGCTACTTGTGTCACATACAAAAAATGACATAATGAACATTTTGATCACAATTTTTGCTAGGTCAATGATATTATTAGAATTGAATATACTATGTAATGAAATTTTAGGAACAAAACTTGAATGCTACAGTGATGGAAGCTGCAACGAGTAACCTAGGCTATAAGGTTTAGGTATTGTACTTGGATATTGCTTATTAATTAAAGCAACAACTATGTTTTGTTTATAATTTTTTACACTAAGATACTCTTCGCATTCTAATTGTACACAACATGTCTGCATATGAGACCATGATGGTTAGGGCAAGTTAGGCATGCTACTTGTGTCACATACAAAAATGACATAATGAACATTTTGATCATAATCTTTGCTGGGTCAATAATATTATTGGAACTAAATATACTATATAATGAAATTTTAGGAACAAAACTTGAATTCTACAATGATAGAAGACATAATACAACATTCCTTCTTCTAGCTTGCTACTAGCGAATTGGAGTACGTCTCCTCTTCCGTCTTAAATATCCCCCTCTTTGTCGCCCTTTCACTTGTCGCGGCCTCATCTCTTTCTTCTCCTATCCCGACGCCGAGGAGGGCGTCGCGGCCGGAGTCGGCCTTGCGCATCTTCCACCCCTTGGAGGTCTTCTGGCGATGTAGAAGGACATGTAGAGTCGTGGCGTGTTGCGTCTCGACCGCGCGTACGCGGACATTGGCAGGGCTAGGGTGTTGGATGGCTATGTATTGCGCGGAACGAAGAGACCACACGTCGAACATAACTTTTGTATAAATATGAACATAACTTTTGTATAATATATCAAACTAATTAAGCATCCAATGTGGGAATACCTTGAATAGCATTTTCCCTTAAGATCATCAAAAGGGTTTTTACTATTATTGGGAACATTTATACAAAATAACGCATTTGAAACTTTTTGGTAGTACAAGTTTTAAAAATGTAGTCAAAGGCTATATGGATTATTATAAAAATAATTGGGCTCCGGTAAATGCCATTGCTTGGTAGAATCCTACATTATTATAAGAGAAATGGTAGAATGCCATCTTTTAAAAAAAAAAAAATCAAATCATCATGAAGGCATCTAAGTCGATGCAACCATTTCTCAGAAACATTATTTACAATTTGGTATACCTATTTACCATGTGTCTCACTATACAAAAGTTATGGCAAATGATAAAGCGTTTGAATTTGATAGGTTGGCCTGCAAACAAATTAAATAAACAAATCAGATTATCACAGTCACGGATGTCAAGAGCAAAGTCAATAGTGTCTGAAGACGAGTCTCACTCTCACCTTTTTTTGACCTCAAAGTATCAACCGTCCTTTGATCCCAGGGTTCGCAGAGTATACTAATTGCATATCCAAACTGAACTCAGTAACAAAATTCTGTATCTAGTTCTGAAGTTTAGGACAGACTGGGGCAGAGGGCGTGGACATGGAACCTGCAAGAAAAGGAAAACCAAATCATATAGTAGTACAAGTGTGTAGTGTTGTAGTACAAGTGTGTAGTTTTGCACCGTGTCTGCGTGTCATGTGCTCAGGGCTGATAAGGTATTAGCAAAATTGAGGCACGCTACTCACAAAGGTTGGGGTAGCAAGGTTGTTTTGACACCGGGTCGTCTTCAATGGGAGGTGGCACCTGACCGTATATCATTTCGCAGCTCATGTCCTCAAAATCTGCAGAGTGACAGTGTGCGTGATGATCAGACAGATTCATTTGCAGTTGCAGAGAGTTACAAATTCATTGGCAGTCGCAGTTTCAGTGTTTATGTCAAACTGATCAACTAGTACAAGGAGCATGAACAGAGAACGATGAGCTTACTGGGATTCATGGTGAGCGGGAGGCCGAACTCATTGGTGAAGAAGTCCTGGGTGGGGATCTTGCACATGTTGACGCACATGCCGACGCACCCGCTGTTCTCGAGGTACCTGCACTTCTTGATGAGCACGCCGCTGCGCTGCTTGACGCCGTCGACCTCGACCTCGACGACCTCGGAGGGCCCCACGAGCCAGCGGAAGAAGGGGACCGTGAGCGCGGCGTTGAACTCGCACGCCCACCGCGTCGCCGGGAACAGCTTCCGGAACTGCTCGGGCGCGCCGGGCGGGAGCATGGACAGCAGCACCTCGCGCACGGCCTCCTGCTGCTGCGCGCGCGTCCGGCCCACCATCACCCGGCGCGACACGTCCACGAAGCTCTCGTAGTCCCACTCCCACACCGACCGCTTTTCGTTCTCCTTCCGCTTTTTGCTCGGCGAGGACGCGAACTTCTCCATCTTGCGCGCGAAGAGGCCCATGAACGCGCGCTCCAGTGGGCCGTCGCGGTACTCCGTCTTCTCCCCCATCGGCGCCGGCGCCGTCGCCGCGCACCGCACGATGCAGGTGCTCGGCATACGCTGCCGCCGGTGCGTCGGCCTTGGCGCCACCGGCGTCGCGGCGCGCGCGGCGAAGCAGAGCTCCATAGGCGGCAGCAGCGCTGCCATCGATCAACTCTCGGCGAGATTCTGGAGCTGCAAACTACGAGCTCCACTGGCTGCGCTGCGCGGTGGCCTTGGATCGCCTTGTTGGCATTGCCGGGACGCGCGCGTCGTGAGGCTGCGCGGGAGACACGGTGGCGCCGGCCACTGGTGGTATCTGGATGTGGCCCCGGCGAGCGCAGCGCCTCTCCACTCCAGGTGGCACCACAGCCACGATAATTAGCGCGCGGTTTGGATAGCGTTCGACGATGTCCTCGCCAGAGACGACGAATGCGTTGGCGTGTGGTGTCCACGGCCACGCACGGACTGGCCGAGCAGTGACTCCCGGCCTGTAGGCTGAAAACGGCCCAAGTCAAAACGGATCTTGGGCTCTTCTTGTTTGGGCTTCCACATAGTGTCGAATTGGGCATTTCGTACATGTAGTGCGTGCTACCCGTAGTTTAAGATACTTCTCAAAAAAAAAAAAACCCCGTAGTTTAAGATTCGTGCTAAAACAAATCCAACGGCCGCGACTCTTTATTCTACCTCCGTCCCCGCTTCCACGTGCTGACATTGCTCCTCCTCTATTGTGCTGAAGCTGAGACAGCCCTCTTCCTCTCCCCGCGCGCCGAGAACATTTGAGATCCTCGGTGGAACAAATCTTTTGATGCATAAAACAATTTCAAGATTGTATGGGAACAATTTTTTTTAACTGAGGGAACAATTGCAGGGTTTGCCGGAACAATTCATGATTCTCTCGTCGGAGTCATCGCCGGCGACGGGCAGAAGACGATGGCGAGCTCGAATCGGCGGCAGTTGAAGGAAGAAGAGAGGCGCGCACACATGGGTCGGCGTGGTCCGCGCTACACGCGAGCTCCACATAGGCGCTCCCGTCAAATTGGGAACTTCCCGAAGTGTAATTTTTACAAAATGGATATTTTCATAAAAGTTTATCACATTTAGACCTTGTTCAGAGAGGCGTTAGGCGCTAGGCGCACCTAGGCGTTTTTCTAGACGTTACAAATTTACTAATTTCATACTAAAAATAAGGTTAAAAATGAAAAATAAAGAATGAATCATGAGATGGACTGTCATGTAATGACCCATTCAACCTTTTTCTGACCCATCAGCCCTCCTATGAAGGTTCTCCCTACCTTATCCTCTCATGCGACTTTCTTTTCTCGACCGCATCCTCTCCTGACCATGCCAGGAGTGACGGCGGCGACGGAGAAGAAGTGACAGTGATAGACAGAGAAAGGGCGACGACGCCCGACAGTTAGATCTTCCTCTCACGACTCTATTTTTCTGCTCTCCAGACAGTCTTCCACTCTTACTGTGCTCCGAAATTTTGCTGCTAACTGCCTATGAAGCGCCTACCCCCTAGGCGAGGCGGAAGGCCACTGCCTAGCGCCTAGGCGTGCCTAGGCGAGGCCTAGGCAACGCCTTTCTGAACAAGGCATTTAGACCTCTAGGAAAACATGTTATTTACAAGATGAAATTTAAGTGTTAACCAAAACAAAACATGACCACGAACTGGAGTAAAGTCGCGGCAAGATTTTTTTGGGCAAAGCACAAGACAGTTTAACGTGACTAATAAAAACTGGTCGAATTCCTGTTCTGGAATGTGAACAGAGCTTGTTCACGCAAACGAGTCTGATGGAAGAAGAAAGAACCGAGAAGAGGGGTGGAGGAGGAAACGCCGTGGACGCGCGGTCGCCGCCGGTCTCCTACTCCGCCTGGCCTGGCAGTGGTACAGCAAGTACGAAACGAAGCTCAGTTTCAAAAAAAAAAAAAAAGAGTACGAAACGAGCCCATAACATCAGTGAGTGCGCCCGAAAGCCACATGAGTTAACTGGGCTGCCAGGTGCTCTGAAAGAAAAACTTTAAAAATTACGCCAGACATGGAAACCCATGAAGAGCCCACGTAGGTTCAGCCCACCGTCGGCCTCGCCTTCGCCTCTAGAAACACCGCGCTTCACTCCGCTGCTCCCATCTCCCATCTCCCGCCCCACGCCGCCGCCGCCGCCGTCGGATCCAGGAGCTTCCGGCGCGGCCAGAGACCTTCGCGCCGCGCTCCCGCGCAGGCCGCGGCCATGGCGCTCGCCTTCGACGAGTTCGGGCGCCCCTTCATCATCCTCCGGGAGCAGGAGAAGAAGTCGCGCCTGCGGGGGCTCGATGCGCAGAAGTCCAACATCGCGTCGGCCAAGGCCGTCGCGCGGATCCTACGCACCTCCCTCGGCCCCAAGGGCATGGACAAGATGCTTCAGTCCCCCGACGGCGACGTCACCATCAGTAAGCGTCCCTCTCGTTGTTCTCTTCTGCATCTGATTTCGCGTTTAGCTCCTATGTGTCGGGATCGCCTTGCATCATCGCTTGCGCATATGAGAATTAGAGTTTTGTATTATGCGTGCGTGCAGGTCTTGAGATTTAGACATTTCCTGGACTTATATTCTATTATTGAGGCTACTAATTTGATCGCGTGGGGAAGGAAAGTTGACATTTAGCTGGTCGCTCTAGGGATTTCTAGTGAACTGAACCCCATTTACCGATGCAATCCTCAAGTGAGCTGCCCCTCCACTTTAGGGTCTATGTAGTGCATCAGTGAGACTAGGGGGTGTCTGATCCACTTTAGGATTTCTAGTGAACTGAAGCCCATTTACCGATGCAATCCTCAAGTGAGCTGCTCCTCCACTTTAGGATCTGTGTAGTGGCATCAGTGTGACTGGGGGTGTTCCCAGTCTCTCTCTCTCTTTTTGGCAGTTCTGTTGGTTTTGAGTTAAGAATGTGGCAAGTGATTTCGTCGGTGTTCTTTTTCTTCCTTTATTTAATGAAAATGTTGCCCTTTCAATTGCCAGCAAATGATGGGGCGACGATCCTGGAGCAGATGGATGTTGACAACCAAATTGCAAAGCTAATGGTGGAGCTTTCCCGCAGTCAGGACTATGAGATCGGTGATGGCACCACCGGGGTGGTGGTCATGGCAGGAGCTCTTCTAGAGCAGGCTGAGAAGCTTCTGGAACGTGGTATCCACCCGATAAGGGTCGCTGAAGGTTATGAGATGGCGTCCAGAATAGCCTTTGACCACCTGGAACGCATTTCCACAAAGTTTGAGTTCAGTGCGGACAATATAGAGCCCCTGGTTCGGACCTGCATGACAACTCTTTCCTCAAAGATGTAAGTCATGAAGTACGGAATGTTCTGTTTAATCACTCAAGTTTATGAATGTTCTATTTATTCAGTTGAGTTTGGGGTACATATAGGTTCAGTTTTGGATGTTCTTTAGAAATTTCTGCATCTATGTTGTACAGACAGGGATATACAAGATCCTTTTCATTTCTGTAACTCTTAATCCTTTTTGTTTTGGCAGCGACCAGATGCTAGATTATGCTTTATGTCTGCTGCTCTTGTTCATCTTTTTTTTCCCCCAATAAGAAAACCTATTAGAAGACAAGGCTTTGCCATGAATCTTTTCAGTTGTCTTTCTCTTTCCTTTTATCTGTGCTAGATTTGTACAAAAAGGTGTAGTTGATTGCATTGCATCAAATGTAATTCATTGACAAATGTGCATATACGGTTCAACCTCAGCTCTAGGATGTA
Organism: Eragrostis curvula; assembly: GCA_007726485.1. Taxonomy (NCBI): domain Eukaryota; kingdom Viridiplantae; phylum Streptophyta; class Magnoliopsida; order Poales; family Poaceae; genus Eragrostis; species Eragrostis curvula. Next base: position 19,509,788 of record RWGY01000005.1, read on the forward strand.
CCTTGCTACTGGCACTGGGATCCTTTTCATTTCTGTAATTCTTAATCCTTTTTGTTTTGGCAGCGATCGGATGCTAGATTATGCTTTATGTCTGCTGCTCTTGTTCATCTTTTTTTTTTTTTCCGATAAGAAAACCTATTAGAAGACAGGCTTTGCCATGAATCTTTTCAGTTGTCTTTCTCTCCCCTTTTATCTGTGCTAGATTTGTACAAAAGGTGTAGTTGATTGCATTGCGTCAAATGTAATTCATTGAAAAATGTGCATATACGGTTCAACCTCAGCTCTAGGATGTACCTTGCTACTGGCACTGGGATTTTTATTTACTGTAAACGCTTTTTTCTTAAAGTGACGCCAGAGCAGTTTTCTCTTAGAACGATATCTACTATGATATTCGATTCCAGCACGATTTTTACTAGAACATATATTCATATGATCTCTGATGCCTTAAGAATAGTTTCTATACCGGTAGGCTCACTGGAGGAAACACGTATGATCTGATGGTATCTTGTTCTTGTTCTGCAGTGTTAACCGTTGCAAGCGGGCATTGGCCGAGATTGCTGTCAAAGCAGTCCTTGCGGTTGCCGATTTGGAAAGGAAGGACGTAAACTTGGATCTTATTAAAGTAGAAGGAAAGGTTGGTGGAAAGCTGGAAGACACTGAGCTAATTTATGGAATAGTTGTCGACAAAGATATGAGCCACCCACAAATGCCAAAGCGAATTGAGGATGCTAAGATCGCTATCTTGACCTGCCCATTCGAGCCGCCGAAGCCTAAGACAAAGCATAAGGTTGACATTGACACTGTGGAGAAATTCCAGACACTGCGTGAGCAAGAGCAGAAATACTTTGATGAAATGGTTCAGAAATGCAAGGTAAACTTTAAGTTTAGTGTTTTGCATCACATAATTTTCCTTGTCTTTAGTACCTGACTTTGTTCATGCCTATTTCTCATATTTCAGGATTTGAGATCCTTCAAACATTTGATATAGTTATGTTGCTCGGTTGACATTTTCATTTGTCTCCCGTAGTTTGTAGCATGTTATAATACATTTTGAAACTCCCACATCAATTAGTATGTATGAAATGTGTTGACGTGGTGAGCTTATTTACTCCATAAACTATTCACACGTTATTTTTGCAGGATGTTGGTGCAACCCTGGTTATCTGTCAATGGGGTTTTGATGATGAGGCCAACCATTTGTTGATGCACAGAAATCTGCCAGCTGTGAGGTGGGTTGGTGGTGTTGAATTGGAATTGATTGCCATTGCTACAGGTAAACATGCTCTATATCTGCCCTTATGTTTCTATGAATGGATTGTAAAGATTCTACTTAACATTTGAAACTGACTGCAGGTGGCCGGATTGTTCCAAGGTTCCAGGAACTGAGCCCTGAAAAGCTTGGAAAGGTACCACTTATGCATATGTTTTTATTTTTGAGCCATAAGGCACATGCCTTGGTTGATGATGCAGTGTTCAGTTATCCAATTGTAGTCCACTATGTACATGCACCATAAAGTAATTCGAATTAGAGATTATACTTGATATTTTTTTGTTAATTGTTTCTGACAATTATATTAATAAAATAAGAAAGCATATTTGTTAGAGTATGAGTCTGTACGAACTAACTAGTTTGTGGGAGTTTGTGAAGGTCAATATATGTGGCCATTCTCAATAATTAACCTTCACAATGGTGAATCATTATGGCATGCTTTGTAGCATAGCAATTTGTTAGTTATGCTGTCTTGAGCACACCTTTTGGTTGCCCTTTATAGTTTCATGACTTTCCAAACATATTTATTGTATCGAAAGTAGCTACATGAAGCCATCTTTTTGCTTGCTCTGCTTCAATAGGCTGGTTTGGTCAGAGAGAAGTCATTCGGAACAACAAAGGACCGGATGCTTTACATTGAGAAGTGTGCCAACTCCAGAGCTGTAACTATTTTCATTCGTGGTGGTAAGTTCTGTTGTGTATATCAGTTTCACCTTTCATGTTAAACATATACATGAGGATACATCGGTTGGATCATGCATGTTCTACACATCAATGTTCCATCTGAGCTGGAGATACTCCACGGTTCATACAGCTGTAGATAAATTTGAAGTGGTTGAGCATATGTTGTCACTTGTCAGTGTTAACGATATGTGACAGTTACACTTCTGAAATGACTTGCTTAAATAATTGTTGGTTTTATACCCTATCATGCTTCAGAACTTTTGGAATGACTTGCTTAAAATGAAAAATAAATTGTGCTAACTCTTATTCAGATGATGTGAAAGTACTTGGTGATGTACGAAAGGGTTGTAGAGCTGAACTGGAAAATTATCACAAGAGTAAAATCAACTTATAAAATTGTTTATTCGTGAACTTTGAATTGCCATGATGTCATCTTGATAGCAGCAAGTCCATCTGCTAATTGAAAACTAATGACACCAATACAACAATTTAGTTATCTTCTTAAAATTATTGCTATGTTGACATGTTTATTAGGATTCTGAATCAGAAATTGTTCATTTCAGTCATCAACTATTCTTAAGATTATTTTGAATTTAAGATTCTTTTAATGAAACAATCCGCTGCGGTACAGGTAATAAAATGATGATTGAGGAGACCAAGCGAAGTCTTCATGATGCTCTTTGTGTGGCAAGAAATCTGATCCGGAATAACTCCATTGTATATGGTGGCGGCTCAGCTGAGATAGCTTGCTCAATTGCTGTTGAAACCGCTGCAGATCGACACCCTGGAGTTGAGCAGGTAATGGTTGAGTTTAGAATTTTGAATTGCAGAAAGGATGTAATATTCTTTTCTGATTCTGCTTTTGTTTTTCACAGTATGCGATCAGGTCATTTGCTGATGCATTGGATGCTGTTCCATTAGCCTTGGCTGAAAACAGTGGCTTGTCACCGATTGATACCTTGACCGCGGTAAAAGCTCAACAAGTCAAGGTATTTGAATCTGTGTTTTCCCTCCTTTTCAATTTCAGTTATTTTGAGAGCAGCAGTGGATCTTGTGACACAAGGACTCAATGTTCCTTTTGAACCGGATCATAGCCAACTCCTAGTTTGGTTGGGCTTTTATTAATTTGACATCCTGTGTCAGTACCTATAAGAGCATGCAGCCATACAGTCTAACCACCTATTTACTTAACTAGCTTTCTTATTGTATTGTGATGAGATCTCAACCTACCTGTCGTGTTACTGAGAGTGTTGTTATTTGTCACAGGACAACAATCCCCACTGTGGCATAGACTGCAATGACGTCGGCACCAATGACATGAAGGAACAGAATGTCTTCGAGACACTGATTGGCAAGCAGCAGCAAATTTTGCTCGCTACGCAGGTGGTGAAGATGATACTCAAGATCGATGATGTTATCTCGCCGTCTGAGTATTGACGAAGCCTATGAATGGACGTCCAGTAGGCAGCATGCGTTGATTTGGAGTGTGTTCTTCTACTGTTGTATTATGTGCTGCCTATGTTGAATACTTTTTGAATTAGTCTAGACGTTTTGTTGGAAAATCTCTGCTGTATTGTTCTTCAGTTTAGCGCTAGTGCTTTTACTGCTGAGCGTTTCTTGTGATTACTGAATCTTTTGCTGTGATGAAGCGCGTTGTTGCATGCATCCATGCTGGGGTATCGGTGAAACATGGGCTAAAAATTGAAAACTTTGTTTTCTTCTTGTTTGTCTGTTGTAAACTCCATATGCGCGGGCGGCACGGTAGCGCCGGCCACTGGTGGTATCTTGCCTTGGCTTCTATATGTGGCACGACAGCCACGATAATTAGCGCGCGTTTTGGATAGCGTTACTCGCCAGAGACGAATGGACTGGCGTGTGGTGAATTTCTCTCTCTCGATTGATTCAGGGGTGGAAACGGACTGCTGAATTTGTATAAAATTAATATAAATAAATGCAAGATGCATCGATGATTATCCGATACTATCTGTACGGGACGAGTGATATCTTTCCTGAATCCGAATATCATGTTATCCGAGTAAGTTTATAATGATTATACACTTTAGTGTAAAATTGAGATATTAACATAAATAAGAGCCAATTTGCTCTCAAGCATCCCTTGTAAAATTTTTTTGCTCTCAGTCATGCATATCAATGGTTAGTATGTCTTTTTTTACTCTAATTGTTTCTCCATCCTTTGCTTGGGGCCGGGCTGAGATTTTGATGGCAAGGAGCCAGACAAAAAACTGAGCCCCCCCGACCAAGGTTAGCAATATCGTTGGAACCGAGGAAACCGAAGCACGGCGAGAACCCCGGTTTGGTCGAAATTCGCGGTAACCGACCGAAAATCGACGGAAAATTCAAATTTGAATTTCCGAATTGGAAACCGAAGAAACCGGTCGGTTTTGACCGGTTACCGACCGGTTTCTGTCGGTAACCGGTCGGTTTGTTCGATTTTGTACGCAGAATTGAAAATCAACAAAAAATGGCTTAAAATGTTGGATTTTTTTGCATGATTTTTGGTGACATATTATAAAAATGATTAGCCACACATTGAGAACATACAATTCACACAAAGTTCAACATAAAATGTCCGATACATAGTTCTTGATGAAATGAAACATAGAACATAGTTTTCAACATAATACACGTAGTTTTGTGCGAACAATGGATACATGTCAAGACCATATGACGTCGGATTGCGGATTGTTCATGGCGTTGTATTCATCAATTGACATGACCTGGATTCCTTGTGTAGCCAACAAGTGTGCCCTGAACTCACTCCAACTTTGATTGTTCCAAGCATGGTTTGTTTGCCATTGTGAGAGCAACATGTTATAAAATTCAGGCTCTACCCACTCAAAGACCCATTTTTCTCGTGGTTGCTGATTCACTTCAGGAATAGAGTACGAGTAATAATCATTTGAGCAATGACTACCTCCATGTCCATAGTTACTTGAGGTATCACTTGAGTCAGGAAGAGAGTAATAGCGGTAATCGTAAGAGTGGGAGGACTCACTCCCGTAGCCATGATGATGTTGCCTACTTGTGTCCCCCGATCCCGACATTGTTGTCCTCTTCTCGGTAGGAGCGCCATGGTCTTGATCCTGCGTAGCATGAGTGAAGTAGGTCTCACCTGCAAATGGTACTGAATAGTTAGTAAACAATGTAGATGATGAACTATTAAGAAAGAAACGTGCTATAACGGTACCTGTGAAGCGGATCGGAGAAGGTGGCGGCTGCGACGTGTGTACCGCGGCGGTCGTGTTGCCACCGTCATCGCCCGCAGATGGGGGACTCTTGTTACCATCCTCATCGGTGGAGGCATCGCTAGCGACCACCGATGCATCAACCCTCTTCTGCTTTTTACCTTTCCTCTTTGTTGTGGTTTGGTGTTTCCTCTTGCCTATGTGTGTGTCGCCCACGGTGTCCTCGGCCCACGAAACAATGGACTCAGCAATATTGATGCCTTCCAATTGTTCTGTTTCTTGTAGCACCAAAGCAGAAGGGATCGGGGTGTCACTATCAGTGGCTTCCTCATCAAGCAATGGTGGGCCATTGGACCGGCCATGCTCCATCCAATCTCGAATGGGATTACTCTCATCAAGCAATGTAAGCTCCATTAGCTTATCGAATGGATCATCTTCTGGTGGCTTGTATAGTCCAGCTTCTTTCAAACGGATGCGAAGGTTATAGTTGACATAGACCAACTTGTGAAGCTTCTGGTGCGTCAACCGGTTGCGCACCTTTGTGTGGACCAATGCAAATGTGCTCCAATTGCGCTCACATCCGCTGGACGAACAACACTGAGAGACTAGTCGCATTGCAAGCCTCTGTAGTGTCAGTGTTTCACGACCAAACATAGCCCACCATTGCGCTGTAACAAGTTACAACATCATAAGTTAGACAATTGTCACATTACATATGAATTGAGACAAGTTCGTAGGAACTATGACACACCTGGAGAAGTCTTATTGTCACATGCCATCTGCCGAGCCAAGTCCTTAGAGAAGTCACCAAGCTTTCTTCTAAAGAACTCTACTTCATTGAGTGCCGTCGCACATGTCTCATTGTCCGCCATGAACTCGAATGCATCTCTCACATCAGCTAGGAGAGTGCCGCTCGCCGCATAAGCATAATGGGTCTTTGGGTGCAAAGCACAAGCTGTAAAATATAGTGCACGTTAGACAATGACATGATGGTTAGTAAATAACGGAAATGTAACTGCAACAAGAACATATGTGTTTACCTGCATTGACATAGCTCTCGTTTGCAATGTCACCCATCCTAGGGTTGATAACAGCCATGTAACGCTCGAACTCTTGTCGATCATTGTGGAAATGACTTTCAAGTTCATTGCGCATGACGTGAAACTTTAGGAGGACCTCACACAAATTTGGAGACTTGTCCTGATCTGCAAATCGAAGAAATGCATACAATGGCTCCACGGCTTTGCAAACATGTATCATGTTGTCCCACCACCCTAAACTAGAAAGGCATCCATGAGCATATCTTCCCTCACTTGTTTTTGCATAACGGCTGTTCAAGAAGCCTGGAGATCCCACCCATGCCATGAATTTCTCTCTCCGACGCAACATACTTTCCAGGAACATATAGTTTGTGCCAAAACGAGTAGCACACCATCTAACCAACTCCCCCCCTATTGCATTCTTCATCATGTCATGCAACTGGTTGTGGTTGTATAGCCAACGAGAAATCCGACGTGCACTTTCAATGACAGCTGCATGCTCCGGAAACTCTCCAATAGACTTAAGCATCAAGTTGACTGTGTGAGCCACACATGGCTGCCATCTAATGGGGTACTTCCTACTAATCATCTTACCAGCCTTCTTGTAGTTTGAACCATTGTCGGTGATGATCTGCACAATATGTTCTGGGCCAAGTTCCTTCAACACTTTCACCATTTCCTGTTACATATGACAACAGTTATTATTTCGATGTGACAATCTGCATGAAACACAATCACAACTGATATCAAGGGAAGTACCTTATAAATGAAATCTGCATCTTGGCTTTTTCCCGTTGCATCTACTGACTTATGGAAAAACATGACACCATTCGAATATACCATGAAGTTGATAATGCTCATCTTTGTCGGACCCGTCCATGAATCACACATAAGAGTGACACCGTAGTTTGGCCAATCTAGTTTGAACTTGGCAAATTGTTTCTTTATATCCTCTTCATTTGCATCTAAATAAATGCCATTGATCTCTCGCCCCGTCGGGCTTCGGACATCTTCACCTGCAAAGCAAGAACGAGATATATAGTTATGATCATATACAATGTCACTTTCAATGATTGGACAACATATAAAAGTGCTTACCCCAATATTGTGTCTCCTTAATAGCAGCACTGAAGTAAGGACTATCAGCCTTGTGACCAGCAATGGCTTCTAAGTGCATCCATTTCGCCCAAGCCTTACCAATTGCCCTCCTTGCATTCTTCTTCTTCTCTGACGGCATCACCGAGTCAATCCTTGGTTGATAGGTCGGCTGAGATGAACCCCCTTCCCTCGTTGAGAAAGACTTTTTGAGCATCCCCATGATCCCACCACTTTTTTTGCTGCCCCCTCCCTGAGATGAACCACCACCGTGGTCGTATTGCCCTCCGTGTGCACGTGAACGCATCTCATATTCATGCTGTTGTCGAGAAGCATGCATGGCAGCTTGCAACTCATCATCCTCCTCATCAGTGCTTACATTTCCCTGTCTAGCAACTTCCTCCGCTCTCATTTTGTCCATTTGTCGTTCCTTAGTCTTCTGCTTAGTTCTATCAATGTCACGGCGATAGTAGTCACAAACATCTTTTGGAACGAACATGCAATGCACCACATTACTTCCACGTCCTGCCAAGTGCTCCTTCAACCTTGTCGCACCACCACCCTTCCTCTCTAACTTGCAATACTTGCATAGAAATCCGGCCCCCCTAGGCTCTCCATGTTCCCAAACAGTATCTTTGTCGCGATCACCCATTGTGGCTGCATCAAATTCACATTTACTTCTATGAAAATCACAATTTCATCCACAATGACACAAGCAATTCACTATATCATCGACATGTCGTATTTCTTAATCCCTAGTTTGCGACCTATACGAAAATTTGATAAACTGGAATCCTTCATTTCCAAACTATACCATAACACATGTACGAGCTTCATTGACAACAGATACAATCATTGAAAAATGAAAAATCAGAAAAAAAAAAAAAATCGAACCACCTCACCTCTGGACCGGGCGACCGCCGTCGAAACCGCGCCGGTCGCGTCGGTTACCGACGCGTAATCGTCGGTAACCGGTCGGTTGGACCGGTTACCGACGCCGCCGCCGCCGCGCCGCCTCCGCCCGCGGCTTCGGAGCCGCCGCGGGAGTCGGTTACCGACCCGAACCGGTCGGTAACCGACGCTGGATGCTCGGTTTGCTCGACGAATCGAGCGGCTTCGCGTCTCCGGCGACGTTTCGACGCCGGCGTCCGGCGGATCGACCGCGTCGGCTCTGCGCGTGAAGGCGTCGGGGGGCTCTGCGCGAACAATAATGCGGGTGAGGGTCCTGAGGAAAGGATAAGGTCACTTTTTATTTTTTTTTTCATTTTTCTCGCCCATAACACTTCGGCGATTTTTTTGCCCAACCAAATGAACGATTCTTTGAGATTGGTTTCCACCAATATTCTCCAAATTCCTTCTAGTTTTTTTACATATTTTTTGTTTCAAATTTTTTCAAATTTTCAAAAAATTTCAAATTTCAAATTAAAAAACCGGTGAACCGGACTTACCGGACCGGACCGGTAAGTCCGGTTTTCGCGAAAATCGCCCGGTTTTTGCCGGTTTTGTAAACCTTGCCCCCGACCCCCCCCCCCCCTATATATAATTTTTTTGGTCATAAAATCCGTAGTAAAGATTGGCGCCACAATGTTCCTCGATGATGAGTGCAGAGCCGCGAAGGATCACTGATCAGCAATTGCAGAGGAACGGTGGTGAGGGCTTCATTCTCGGTTGCGCACGACGAATTGATGGACGTATGTGTCCGTCCGTATGCACATATTGCGGCTGCTAGGCAATGACCGTGTGATGGGCTGATGGACAATGTCACAATGGGCTCATGTACGTCTCAATAAGCTACGGCTTACAGTGCTAGTGATCGCTAGATGGCTGTATAAATTCTAGACTTGGGTCATTAAATAGATACTTATGCATGCATACCTGAGTTGGGGCCCCTCTGATTTGGAGGCATGGAGCGGGTGCTCCACTTGCCCCCACATAGCGCCAGCCCTGACTTTGCTTTTTATTTTTTTGCAAATTTTATGATAATATCTGACTCTGAATCCGAACAAAAAATATGAGACAGGATATGACATGTAAAAATAATTATCCGGTACTATCCGCTTTGACTCCGAATCCGAGTAAAAAAAAATAAAGTAAGATATGAAATGAGCACTATCCATCCGTATCTGATCTATTTTCACCCCTAATTCTACTTAACTGACAAGCACGTCTTCTGTAATCGGAATCCATCTTGTCATTATTCAGAAGCTACCACCCATCGTCACCATTCCAGGTCATTTCCAGAGCTGGCAGAGATGCAATAATCCGTCTCAACATGATAACCCGATCGTCTCATCAGCATGCCCATCAGTGAGCGATCTTTATTTGGGCGTCACCATACATCGCGCTCACGTCTCGATCCTCAAGACAAGACAAAAAAAGAATTGTCACCGGTGGCATGCAATGTGTACATAACATAGCTAGCCTAGTTCGTGGGTCGTGGCGCGTCGAGATGACACCGCCACGGGGTTTTCTATGCCCAAATGAGACCGCCGGACAGCTGGCCCAAGCTCTCCTTCCCCCATCTCATCCCGTTGTGCATGTCTCTCATCGATCTCAAGTCTAATGTTACCTAGATCCAGACGCAAGCACAAGGTTCTTCCCAGTAACACTCTGAGCAAGTTGATTAACCTGTCTCTCTTGTTGCAAGTTGCAGAAGCTTGCAACAACTAGGCCATTAGCTATCTGGTACAAATACAAGTAGGCATCAGTAGCAATGCCTTTCCCAGTTGTCACCACCATCGTCGCTGGCTTCAATTCTCACGAGACGACGAGAGCGAGTCCAAGGTGGAAAAGCGCATCGTCTCGCTTTCTGAACTTTCCTCTGTGGCATAATCAGCGGCCCTATAGCTAGTCCAAAAAAAGCTGGCTTATCCAGGAACGAACGAGCTTAGGAAGGTTCAATCGCTTCCCATCATCGTCTTCGTCTGCCCACCCAGCATATGCATCAAACCAGTTGCGCTAGCTAGCTGCGTCACCATCTCCCGGAATATAACGTCATTTTCACCAACTAGCTGGATATATGTATTTCACTATCAATCCCTGGACGAAATTGTTATTCAAATTACTCAAATGGAAAAACATGAAGCAAATTTGTGTTCAACAAGCCTGCTAGCTAATCCTCTTAAGCATTTTAACACACCCCCGAGGCCCCTTTGCTATGCATCTTACTATCAAAGACTGATCGAAATGAATCGATCACAGATCACTAGCTAAAATTAGTTTGTTGATTGAAACAAAAAATATACCGTATAAAATGAATCCATTGCAGCGCATGAAAATCTAGGGGTGTTCTTGAACCTATATATGTACATGTTTCCTGTCGAGAACTCGAGTGATGAGGCAATATGTATATAAGTACAGAAACGGCCTCCAAATAAACGAAAGAAAGAACACAATTCTGGCATGATGCACACTTAGCTAGAGTACCTACTACAATTTATTGACGACCACGGCGGACAACGGCGGCGGCGGCGTGCGCGTGTCGACGCCGGAAGAGAAGTGGAGGGCGACGCAGACGACGATGGGGGTGCAGGCGAGCACGAGGCCGACGGGCACCATCCACAGGTGCGCGAAGGACGGGTGGAACGCGATCGACCACCACGTCAGCACCGCGGCGCCGGCCAGGGCGGCCGCGGCGAGGCACACGTCGACGATGGCCGCGGCGACGACGGCCCTCCTCCTCTTCTCGCGGCCGGCAGCCGGCGTGTTCTTGTTGAACCCTTTCTCGAGGTCCAGCAGCGCCGACTCGGCGCTTATTTCCGTCGTCGCCGGCGGCGCCTTGCTGCTGCTGCTGGCGGAGGAGTGCATCTGCGTGGGATTAAGCATGTCGTCGAAGATCAGCTAGCTTAGCTAGCTGGTCCACATGGTCTCCTTCAGTTCGCAGCACTCCTTCTAATACTTGGTGAGAGAGAGAAGAAAGGGAGACGACGACGGTGACGGCGAGTCGATCGACGAGGAAAGTGATGAGAGGAAGGAAGGCGGTCAACAGTGGTACACGTCAACTTCTCTGATATCTGAGGGTGGCCGCCTCAGCTACGTCAACGTACATTAGACGTTGTTCACAGCACTAGAAATCAAACAAGGCGCTAATCATCTTTTTTCATCTATCTGGGGCTTGCAGCACCCAGTGCAGGTAGGTGCCGTGCGTTTTTCTTTGTGTGTATATCAGCTTCTTCAGAGGACAATGGTACAAAACATCAAATTACTTCCCCATTTACCACAAATTTCCCATCATATCATATCATCCGTATAGCACGCAGAGGATCGATAATAAAAATCAAGACGTTCATACTATACTACTTCGCGGGATTCAACATGTACGCACACAAATCAATTAATCGTCGGTGTCGTGCCGACGTATCTGAACACAACACGTGTTTACGCCGCGGTCTCGATCGAACCTAGTGGATTTCTCACGTTTTTGACCAATACAAAATCATGATGGTTTTATATTCCGTTGTGTTTCTTTTCTCCGATCGTGATAGTTCAGTTTGCCCCGAATAAAATAAGGGAATCCGCATTTTAGTTCCTGGAGGCTTTTGAGCTTTTCCTAAGAGGAAAAAATCAGGTTCCTGGAGGCTGCGTTGAGTCATGGGCGAATCAAGTATGATAGGGACAGTTTTCAGATTAAGGCATGGCTTCAATTTCTTTATATGGTTCGCAAAAGCAACTCCACACAAATACTTTTTATAGTCATTGACATACAAATTTCCTTTATGTACTAAATTTTGGTCAATCCGTAAATTGAAAAATAAATTAGGATCGCCACAGGAAAATTAAGTTCATATTTTTTTTCCTTTTCGAGATACAGTCTGAGCTCACTCCGAATTATGGTTCAAAAAATTGAGTTCAGGCATGTTTTACGGTTCAATTTACTTTTTTTTTTAGGGAAATGGTTCAATTTACATGGCCCCATTGAAAAGGCTACCAAACATAATGGCCCAAAAGGCCCAATTTCCGGGATCGTCGGCCCAAACTTCGCTTTCCGCGTCGTCTCCCACGTTCTCTCCCCATCCGGCCATTCCCGTCGATCTCGCCGGCGACACCACTCCCCCGCCGTCCAGTTCCCGCCGCGCCGGCGACACCCTACCTCCGGCTTGTCCGACCCAACCACGGATCGGGATCGAGCCGGGAGATGGGGGTAGTGATCGAGCGGGAGGAGTGGTCCCTCACCCCCCTCGCCTACCCCCTCCTCTCCGCCGCCGCCCTCGCCGCTGTCCTCCTCCTCCCCTACTTCTCCACGAGGACCGCAACGCATGCCACAGGCTCCTCCTCTCCCTTCGACGTCGGCACCGCTCCCTTCCTCCGGTTCCGACGCGCCTTTCTCACCCTCTTCTGCATCGCGTCCGGTGAGTGCCACCCTCCGATCTCCTAACTTTGTTGAGCTATCATGCGAGGCTAGCTTTGATGCTTGTTTTTGTTATGTAGTGGTTGAAGGAATCAATTCCGTGTTCGGGGAGGATGACTTCGCGCGGTGTGGGCTCGGCAGGGAGCAGATGGCCGCGCGCCTTGCCGCCGCGACGGCTGCTGCGCTCTTCCTCGGTGGCTTTTCCGGCGTTATCTCCGACAAAATGTGAGTTTCCTAGAAGAATTATTCTGTGTCATCGCCCCTTATAGAGCATGGGTCTGTTACTAGGTCATGAAACATGTTGCATAGCTTGTTCAGTTCGCCTCACATTGGATGATGCCATTCCAGTATCTAGACATGGTGATCGCCTGACCGGTGTGATTTTGCCAGCTTTCATATTTGAGCCAACCCATGCATAATCCGCACCAGCTTATGCATTCTCTATACACGGATTTGTTTGAACAAGTTTGATGTCTGGCTGATCGATCATTGTAGAGGTCGTTTTGTGATCATTTACACTCATTTGTGTGAGCAAGTTCTGATGCCTATCTGAATCGATTCGTCTGATACACTGCTAAATTACCAATGTCATTTTGTGATGGAGAGTGATTAACAACCAATGTTTCAACGTATATTTTTTAACCTTGCATTGGTGTAGCTTCCCTGTTCTTATACCTTTGCACAAGCCTTCGTAACTTGGTTTTGCCATTATTTGCCTTGACATATGGCCTTTGAGTCCCGACAGGTATAGTGCTCTATTAATGTTGTCTGATGGTACACCATAAAAATCCTGAAAACTAGTTTAGCTGATACATCTATAGCATCTAGTATTTATTATAGTCCTATGCCTTACTTGTTAGTGGTAATCTATGTGGGTGCCACATGCAGTTTCGACGGTATAGAAGTCATGTCTTGCAGATAATAATCTTAAAACTTGTAGTAGTTAAATATTATCATGCTGTTTGTCCAGAAGGAAAAAAAAGGTTATTGTTCAGCTGTATGTAATCCTTTCTAGCAGTTGTCAACTTTTATGTTTTTCCTATACTGAATTTATATTCACTGATATTCATAGGGGACCTCGACGGACTTGCATATTTTACTGGTCACTTCAGCTTGCAGTGGGTGTCATGAAGAGTTTCAGTGGACTTCGTTGTGCATGGATTAACAATTTTATTCTGGCTCTTGCTTCTTCAGTTTTCTCTTTCTGTTTTGAGACGTTGATTGTAGTGGAGCATGAGAAGGTTTGTGTTTTTGGAGTACTTTCTGAGCTATTTACTTCATTCGTTAATATTGTCCTAATTGTTATCTAATTTCATCCTAATTTTTCAGCAAGATCAGAAGCAAGACTTGCTGTTTGATACATTCTGGCTGATGACATTCTTTGAATCAGTGTCTCTTATTGGAAGCCAAGGAATCACAAATTTACTGGTTAATGACGACAGCAATGGGTTCTTGCTTCCCTATGCCTTTGCAGCCTCATTATCAATAGTGGGAATTCTGTATATCAGAAATGCATCAAGTACCACTCAGCATGCATCTGCCATTGGGAGCTACCAAAAGTCGTTTTTTGCTCATGTCCTCAGAGGTGAGTGGTGAGTCTTCTTGCTTTCTTCGCCGTGCTTTCTGTTTCTGTTAATGACACTATTTTAATTTCTGTATTATAAGTCTAAGAAATATGAGATGGTCAACACAGTTCTGAAGTCTTCCAGATAGATGCTTTTGCCTTGTGAATATTAACCATGAAAATTTGAACCATTAGGAAATTTGATTGTAAATGATAAAAATACCCAGGACTACATTATCATGTTATAATGCATATATTTTTGGTTTCCTTGAGCTAAATTTATAGTTTTATGATTCATGATTGTTATATAAAATGGCTCCTGATTTGTAAAATGCATAAATGGATTTAGTATTTCCATGACAAATATGAACTTGTGAGTATGGAGTTTTTATCTTTACCGTTCAAAAGAATTATGAACTTGTGAGTCGGCATTGTTAATTCTAGTGCAGCATTTCATTTATCTGGTCAAGCTATTCAGTACTTACCTGACCAATATTACTATTATTACTATGTCTTTCAGACAAAAGAGTACTGATCCTTGTCTTTGCCCAAGCAAGTATACATTTTGCTGTGTCAGCATTTTGGTTTCTCTGGGCACCTACCATAGTGGTATGTGCCTGCACTGATTTTTTTTCGTTTTGTTTCCTTTCTGTTGTTATATGATTAGTTTTCACCAACTGAATATTGAAATCAAGCTACCATGCTCATAGACACGCTGATTGGCACAGGCTGATGGAAGGTATGCTCAACTGTCACTAATTTACCCGTGTTTCCTGGCCTCAAGAATGCTTGGAAGCGCTGGTTTTCCATGGTTTTACGGAGCCACAGCTCCTTTCCAAAACGAGGACAGCCTAACAATAGCATATGTTTCTGCTGGACTGGCTTTGTCTATTGCAGCTTATGACTACCAGGTATGCAATACATATTTCCAAAGAAACATGCAGTTCAGATTGGTGCCCAAAGTCTAATAAGAAGTGCCGTTCTTTCAACAGGAGATTGGAGTATTGGTGATATTGTTCTGCGTCTTCCACGCATGTGTGGGCTTTATTCTACCTTCACTAGCGAGACTGAGAACAATGTAAGCTGATGGTGTGTGCAAGTAGAATGGAGTATAAAACATTTAGTGCTTTCTGTTTACTTAAATGGTCCTGCTGTAGGTACCTGCCAAACGAACTGCGTGGTGGAATGATGAGCTTTTCACTGTCCCTGGCAAATGCTGCTACCTTCATTTTCCTATTACAGGTAGGCATTTTGATGTTATCTTGACAGTGAACCCTGATGTATCCATATGTTTACACGATGCTGAGAGCATTCCTTTTCTTCTGCAGGGTGCCTACCATCGAAACGTTGCAAATTCAACCTTTCTGGGTCTTGCGTCCTTTGGCTTGCTAGGAGCTGGTGGTTGCATTCATATGTTGAGGCGGCGGAGAAAGCACCCTCGCCAGAATACTCGTAGTTTGTAGGAGCTTGATGCACACACAACACATCCAACTTTTGTAGCGTTTTAGTATTTCACATTTTTGGTGGTTACGCTCATCTGGAAGCTCACGTAACACTTAAAATCAGTGATCACTTGTGCAGCATATGAGAAGTCAGGTCTAGAACAGGGTTCTCTGTTAAAAGAATTTTTTGTCAACATATGATGGCTGACGTGTTCTGTATTTTGTTCTTTCTTCATGTAATCTCACAAATGACAGATAGCAGGGTCATCGATTTGGTGGTCACTGCATATAATATCCTGATTGTAACGTACCCTGATTGAGATACCAATACCATATAGGAAGGAGTATGTTCATTGTTCCTCCGTTTTGTTCTCACAATGAGTGCTGTTGTAGGCTGTAGCTAGTCTTTTGAAGTGACATAGTTCAGCTAGATTCGTGTCCAGCAGAACACATGTCATATGGATATGGGTCTTTCCCAGTTTAGTTGTCTAAAATGTACATGCGCTTTCGTGGCCAGATTTACGAAGAAGAGATGAAAAAAGTATTCCCCTGCTTTCTTTTTCTGATGGTTTCCTCGGCTCTCAAACTGCCATATCAAAGTTGAAGACGAAAAACTAGATCACGCAGGATTCGGACAGATTAGGACCAGCCAATTGCCCCTGCTGCTGGACAGATTCGTCATCTGATTATCTAGTGCGAAGCGAACTCCGTCGACTTGTTGAATGTCGGAGTCCATACAAACTACGAGTTGCAAAATGAAGATTTGCTCAGCATCAACCCGGGCGACCGGCGCTTCACCCTGGTACGTTACGTTCCAGTGCACGCCTTGGCGGACGTGACCGGTCTAGCTGACACTTCATGCGTTTGCTCGGATGAAACACGGCGGCCATGACGAGACGACGTTCCCGAGCTATGTGGCGAGGTCGAGGCCGAGCCAATAGGTATACAACGCATGGCGTCGCATTGCCTTATTTGCCCGTAGGAGCTGTGCAACAAGCTCCCAACAAGCCAATTTCACCTTGTTCTGGACGAAGTCAAGACAAAAGGCAATGTGAGGAGAAGGCTTCCACGCTGGGCTAGCTTATGGAGGTTTGCTTCAGAAAATGCTTTGCTTGGTTGGGAGAAACGGGTCCGGGCGGCATTCCAGAGCTTCAGAAAATGCGATCGGGTGCAGCGTTAGTTGGCGTGCACTACTCCTGTGGATTGGACGCCACTGCACCGTGCATGCACGAGCGCGGCCGTCGGGGAGCGCGCCGCATTTATCACCCCCGAGGTCGCAAGGAACGCCGCATTGACCAGTGCTCACGAATCACGGCCTGGAAACAGCGGGCACATAACCAGCTCGCCGTTGAGCCGATTCGTCGTGCACGTACGTGCTCGCCGCCAGGCAAGTCCTGGTGACGGAGAACTGTCGTGATCGCGCCACGGCTGACCCTCTTGACCGGCACCGCTCACCGCTGGAGCGCCATGAACGCGTCTCGGATCGCGCCGCCGCTAGCCCGTAACTGCTTCTCCTGAGCCGGCGCGGCGGAGGAGCAGTGCCCCTGAGCAGAGGAAGACGGCTCCTGATCTAATCATTGCCGCCCGTAACTGCTTTTGATTGACTGGCAACATGTTGTTATCGTTCATATAGCACCACACACTTCGTAAGCAGTAAAAAGCAACCAATCATTGCTCCACTGATTTGGGCAGACTGCGAGCACAGCCCGCACACATAAGTACATGCACGGATGATGCGAAACTCGCAAAAGATAGTACATCTTAGAATAAACACACGCCTAGATACATGCATACATCCGCAAAAGACTTACATATTGAAGGAAATGATTGTGGTGCCAAAGCACATCACTCATGTGTCTACCAAGATTCGAGCAGTTCCTTCTCTTCCTTGGTCAGTCTGTTTGTTTCGAAGGGCTGTTCTACTTCGGTAAGCTTAGGGCATTGAGATATCTCGACATACTGTATGGATGAAAGACAATGTGGTGCCTCAATGGATGACAACTCCTTGCAATTGTGGAGCCTCAGGTATTTGAGCGTCTTTGTACTGGGGATCGAGCTCAATGGGATGAACTTGACGTTGTCACAGCCAATCAACTTCAAGACTGTGAGAGAGGTGAGGTTCTCTAGGCAGGCTGGAAATGACCTTTCGAGCACACCACATCTCCCAATAGTCAGTCGTCTGAGTGAGGGGGGCAAAACCATTTCCCGTGGGCACACCAACTTATGACAACCATAGATGACCAGGTCTTGTAGGAAAACAAATCCCACAAAGTTATGGGCTGCTATTGATACTAATCCGTGACATTCTTCAAGCTTCATCGACCGGAGGGATGGCAGGTTCTCTGGGGACAAGAACTGGCCAAGATCTGTCAGCTCAGTGCAGCAGTAAACACGTAAAGTAGTCAGGTGTGAGAAGGAAGAGCAACTGATACTTCCGCTTGCATGGTTCTGCCGAGCTAAGGTACCATCAGCAGTGCTTTTCAAGCCAGAACAAACACAGAGCTCCAGGCTTTTTAAATTTGGCAGGTCTTGTGGATTGAACCAGCTTGGAAACAAATCACCATCAAAGTTACTGACTTTAAGATGTTCAATTCTTGGATGAGGACGCAAGCCTTCCACAACATCATTCGCGTTGCGCGCCCACCTCCCCCAGCGCAGATCTAATACATTGACGTATTGCTTGTCAGCAAGCCTAGCCTCAGAAGCCTCTTCCTTGCTCTGAACGTGACGAAGTTCCAATATAGTTAGCGTTCCACTGAGCTGATTCATGCCCTTTAGCTCGCCAATTCTCCACCCATTCTTTTTTCCCTTTAGCTCTCCAATTCTCCACCCATTCTTTTTTCTAATTGTAAACTGCCTCAAGTTCCGCAAACTAGACAGATTTCCAATCCCACTTACCGTTTCTAAAGCCCCATAGGCTTTTGATGGCAGTGCTAACAGGCGCAAGTTGATTAGCTTCGTTACGTCCTGGTGAACTGTTTGCAGACTTGAACGAGTCGCATCAAGAACTTGTAGGCTGCAAAGGCGCCAGAATTTCTCTGGTAATTCTCGTACCCTGCTATGAGATATGTCAAGATAGCGGAGACTACCCAACTCACATATGCTTTCATGTAGCTTCTCCAACTTGCAACCCTTTAGGCTCAGAAACAGGATGTTGGTGAGCTGATTGAAGTAAGTGATCTCAACATTGAACCTGGGTTGAAGCCTAAGTGAACGCAATTTTTTCAGTTGTTGAATCTCTCTGCTCAATGATTCATCATCCACCATGACAGACATATGACGAACTGTCTGCGGCACTCTCCTCTGGTCCGCATGGCTTGAATCTTGCAGTAAGAAGCATTCATTCACAGACACAGACTGCGCCATATCATGGATCAAGTCATGCATTACATATCTATTTTGGTTGGGGAACTTTGGATCAGTTTGGAAAAGAAATCTGCTTCTCAATTCATCCAAATATCCCATCCCCACGTCCTCAAGACGCTCGGTTCCCTTTGGCACAAGAAAGCCCTCTGCCATCCAAATGTCAACTAGCTCATGTCTTTGGAAGCTGTAATCTTTTGGAAACATGGAGCAGAATGCAAAGCATCTCTTATGCTCTTGTGGGAGATACAAGTAGCTCAGTCGAAGGGCTGGTAATATCTCATTATCCTCATGCTGGAGCTGCCACAGTTCACTGTTCTGGACAGTCCTCCAATGTTCCACGGTCAGCTCCATACTCAACAAGCGTCCAAGGGTTTTGGCAGCCAAAGGAGACCCACACAACCTAGAGGAAATGTTCTTACCAATAACTTGCAATTCAGGATATGATTCTAGCTCCCTGTCCTCAAATGCACACTTCCTGAAGAACTCCCAAAAAATATCATCAGGCAGCCCCCCGAGCTGGACAGGCTGACAGTTGCTGGTTCTGATATGATCAGCAACCTTTGGGTATCTTGTAGTAACTAAGATCATGCTACCTTCAAACCCTTGCCTCAGTGGTGCATAAAACTCCTCCCAATGGGAATTAGCATTAGGCCAAATATCATCCAACACCAAAAGGAACTTTCGGCGCTTGAGTTGTTCCTGCAATTCTTCTCGAAGAGCATTAAAACTGCATGGGCCGTTGAACTCTTCCCCGGATATGGATTCGACAATTTCCTTTGTCATCCTTTTCTTATCAAAGACGTCTGAAACACAAACCCATACCCTAACACCAAAGTGGCGCTTCACCCTTGAATCATTGTAGATGACTTGAGCCAGAGTAGTCTTCCCCACCCCACCAATGCCAACAATCGGGATAACAGAAACTTTGTTGCTGGTGTCGTTAATATCAGCAAGTCCGACCCCATCCCTACTCTGACCTTTTAGTTGTTTGGCTGGTTTGGATGTAGATGCGCCCCAACTGTCTGTTGCTGCTTTTGCTCTCTTTCCATTAGACTTGGCAGATCTAGTGAGTGGCACACCCAAATTTTCAATCACCTGGTCACGTTGATCATCACGCTCAATCATCACATTCAGCTTATCCATCAGCTCTTCTCGCTCACTGTCTCGGCCAAAAACTTCAGGGGCGCTGATGAGTGAACTCGTTTCCGGCATGAGCTGTTCTGCGGGCTCGATATTAAGACCCATCAAGCTGAGCACCCCCTCTACCTCGTCCATAGAATTCTTGAGCTTATCCTGGATCTCATTTACCCTTTTTTTGGAACCGTAAATAAACCGTTTTGCTAGAGTCAGGGAGGAAGACAAGAGTTGACCTGCCCAGCTCCGTCCAGCATCCTCTATGTGTTGCCGCAGCACCTGATCATCCAGCTCGCGGAGGAGATCCTCAGCATCGTAGGTGGTGTCCTTGAGATGTGAGAGAAGCTCCGCTAGGTCCTTGTTCTTGAACCTGCCCCACTCGCCGCGATTGATAAGGAAGCGAGCCTTGGGCAAGGTGGCTCGGAGGCGTTCCAGCTCATCGTTCAGCTGGACTGCTTCTCCGACATCGATCCCCGTAGAGAAGATCCATTGCAGCGCCTCCATGGTCGTCGACCACCTCTGGTTCCTCCGCGCGCCCTTCTGGCTGGATATTGGCGGTGTTGCTTGTGATGGTCCTCCTCGGCACGGCAGGCAGGCAGCTTGCGGCGGAGCCTGAGAAAGAGCTCGAGGGTGTCAGTCAGGGCAACAAACTTTCCTCTGAACACAGCTAACGTACGTACTGATTAGTCCACTAAATATCTATCGATCTGAGAGGAGGAGACCTACCTTAATTGGTTTCAACCAAGAAGCTACGTCCCTTGCTGAGGGAGAAGACGAGGTGGCAGCTGCACTCAAAACTCAATTGAGGACGGATGGCAGGGACAGCTGGAACTCGGTGATGAACGGAACTGGAAGGAAGCGGTGTTGCTTGTGATGGTGAGAACGTAGAGACTACTGGGCAAGCACTGCCCACCGGCGGCTTTTCCGATGATATGATGCGGAAGTTTCTTGCTCGCTCATGCGAGCCATGTTACAAGGTTTCGTTTCATACACACGGAAACGAAAAAGATTCGATTAATTGAGTAATGCAAAGTAGGTTAGTGGGGAGATAATTGAGTACTGCAGAGTACTGCAAAGAAAAAGCCATTAACGCGCGTCCCCGTAAAGGTGGCGCACTTGCTTATGTCGCGGCCGTGTTTCGTGACTTTTGTCGGTGAGTCCTATTCCTGTTCGGCGTTTTGTTTACCTGTGCGATGGGATCACGGGTTTCGTTGTCGGGGCGGCTATATATTGGAGCGGTAGCGCTTTTGCTCCATTGAACCATGCCTCGGCTCGCGTCTATTTCTTCGTTCGCCTGCTTCGGCCAAAGGCTCGTGTGGTCAGGTTTAGAGAAGACTGTCCCTGGTCGTTGTTTTTTTATTGTGTGTTTGATTCGTCAATTACCTAATCAAAGCACCATGTTTGTTTGCCCCTATTTAATACTAGCCAGCATCACTCAACAATATTAAATGCAATAACAGATCTTTTTAGATAATGGGAAAAAGGCGTCCCGGCCTTTGACCTCGTGAGAGGTTACGGCCGTCAATTATTACATCCAAGTTGCAGCTCAAAGGCTGCCATCACACGCACACCCATCGCATTACAAGAATCCAAAGATACGCCAACATAGTTTGAATGAATTTATTAAAACGCAATTCTATTGCTGAATCTCCATCCATGGTTGGCGAAGAACTGCATGACCGCCGTCTCTAATGAACGACACGCCTCCCTTATCATGTTGGCATCCTCGTCATGCTTTTGAAGGTGCGCCCAGAATCGGAACCAATGTGTTCCCCTGAATAAGACCTATCCATCTGTCCTCCCAAAATCTGATATTTCTACCACTATTCAAATGAAAGGATCCCAGACTTAAGAATCGGTCTTTAATTTTCATTAGGCCCGACCAAAATTGGGAATCCCCACATTTCCTGTGGACATGTGCAATTGTTTTGTTTTTCATGTACTTCCAACGGAGTAACTGTTGCCACATACCATCCTCATTTAGCAATTTAAATAACCATTTACTTAGGAGGCATTGGTTTTGAACATCTATGTTCTGTATGCCTAAACCGCCTTGATCTTTAGGTTGACAAAGAATACTCCACTTTGCTAGTCTATATTTCTTTTTATGTTCATCACTTTGCCAAAAAAAATCTTGATCTAAAATACTCCAGTCTTTCTAGGATTCCCCTAGGGACCTAAAAAACAAGAGCATAAACATGGCTAGGCTAGTTAGGACTAAATATTTAGCATAAACGAAATGCAATAACAGATCTATGAGGAGTGCAGAAGGATTAAGCATTTTTAAAAACATTGAACTGTGGGAAATAGTGGAGCATATAGTGGAACTGTGGGAAATTTCCGCATCTACAACCAAAATGTTCTCAATGTCTTTGCACCTGGATCTTGCAGAGCAGGCTACCAGCAATAATATCTGCTGATTGACCTCAACATCTATTGTGGCTCGGTAGAAATGCTCAAAGCACTTGCAGAAACAATATAAATAAATTAGTTAACAACAAGATCTTTTTCTTTAGCAGAGCTGAATTTAGTGATTATGAAGGTTCTAACTTCTTAAGAAACTGCTATGCATTTTCGTTGTCACATGCCTATGCAGTCAGCATGAACAGAATCAGTGGTCGCAAGCAACAAATGTGTCAAAACACAAATGATCAGTTATGTTCCTTGCAAGTGCAGCTCCTGGTTAAATAGATGTTTGTCTAATCATGAACAACACGTTTGAGTTTGACCAAGCAACATACCTACTTCATGACAATTTACATCATCATACATGAAGCATGAATCACTTTATCCTATTAATTTCTCATCTGTTAAAGCACTTTTGGCAACTGTTGGCAATAGTTTAGAACTGAAATTACCAATGAGGCTACAAAAAACTAAAACTGAACAATCGAAGAACTAAGATGCCCGGCTTTTCCATATAGCATGGGCTCCTAATAATCATGACTAATAAATCAAACATCACAACAATTTTCAACCACTGAAGAGCTCTATATAAATGGAAAACTTTAAAATATATTGATAGAAAAATCAACCATTTAATCACCCGCTACCTCAACAAAATATTCATGATCCTCTCAATAAGATCGCAGGAGAAGGGATGGCGAACTTTAACAAAATATTTAGCAGCAAAACATTGTGCTCGCTCTTAGGCATTGGAGCAGGTACGGTCCATCTCTTGTTTCACAGTATTCCCTACCTGACAATCCCCTTCGTTTCCACATCAGTAGTACTTTGTCAGCATCAGCAAGCAAAAGAGAGGTCGGCAGGTCGGGCTTGAAAGTTAAAATGGAGCAGCACTCCAACAGAAATGGCAGCCGAGGTCATGCCTCCAGGTAGCTGATCTTCAATTTGCAAAATGCAAAGAATGAGCATGGAAGAAAAAAAAAAAACAGTGAAAAATGGTAAGGGGGCCTCAAGCATCATTCGAAGCTCCATGCATGGTCGGGAGCTGCATCACGGTGGAAACGGCAAGGACCTGGAGCTTTGGGTCGATGGGTGAGGACCACCTGGGCAGATAACAACTGCAAGGATATATTATGGAGCCGGCCACGCCGTAGCTGCCACTCCCGCTTCCAGCCCCCATGTAGGAAGGGCCTCTCCTGCGTGTGCGCGCTCTCACCACGATTCCGCTTCCGCTTTTGAAGTCTTGGTGGAGACAAAATGGTCTCAAATGCCGTAGTTTCAGGATGGGAGTAGTCTAGCAGCGTTTGCTCGTTCCCTAGTTCGCTCTTTACTATTGTACTCTGTTTCCTTTATTTCGCTCTTTACTTTTCTGTTGAACTGGGACCTGGTGCGTATCAGACAATTATAATTTCGTTGCTTTCAAGTAATGAAATTTCGGGCAGTGCCCTGCCACGGAAAATATGGGAGCACCACGGATCTGGGCGGTCCGATGGCGTTGCCGTAACAGTAAGGCTCGGTAACATTAAGCTCGCTCTATGCCCTTGGTCCCTTGCGAACAATAAGGCTGGCTCTGCTCAGATCGAGAGAAATTTTATTCAGTCATCAATCAAAGTAGAAAACGCTGCATGTTTTGCACCATAAAAATCCTCCCAGTGTCGGCGTGTGTACCCAGTTGATTGCTGACATTGCCGACGGCGAGGATTTCCTGTCATCTCCTAAATGTTCAACTCCATGCCAGTAGAGGTCATCTCGTCGTGTTCAACTCCATGCCAGTACGGCCGGCCAAAATGCTAGTTCTGTCTATCGGCACATGTTGGGGTTCGCGGAGTTCGCTGTTAGCGGGAGCAGGGCTTGCAGCAGCAGATCGAGGCAGAGCCGGCACGGGCAGTGCTTGCAGTCATGGCATGGACACCGCATCGACGCGTGCGGGGGAAGGCAGCGAGGGATCCGTGAGGCAAGAAAGGCGGATGGACGCTCTACAGAACCTGCGGCGTTCGGTTCAGCACGGACGGCATTCCGTTCGAACCGACAACCGTTGCAGGGACCTGTATATAAACTTTTTATAAAATCTATTATCTTAGTATTTGAAGAGAAAAAGAAGCAATCACGTTCGCTCTTAAGGTCACAAAATTCCCACGTTAATTGTAAAAAAGAAAAGCTATGAACCGTTGGATTTTATGAAGATTTAACGGTCTAGATTAACCAAAGAGTCCATCCTAGATTCAAAAATAGATAAAATTCGGAATAAAGAATAAAAGGAGAGAAAAGTATATCTGGTTTGTTAAAAACAAGACTACACGTATAGATTGATTTGTAACTCAAGTCCTTTATCCACACGTTCCACAAAAGCTGTGCGACCATGGAACCTGTCCGTCTGGCGCGATGGTAGCCGAACCTGAGCACAGAGTTGCCCGCCAGGCTCCATAGGGCGCATACACGTCGTTCGACACCGCGAATTGCACCAAGTCCACGTACTGGACTCGAGTCTCTCGACGGCCTTGGGTGACCTTTCGATCAAGCACGGCCAGGAGCGGAGAGTGGTCGTCCTGTGAGCTGTGGCTGGGCCTCCCTGACAGAGTGTTGAAAGTATCCGTGGTGATGCTATAAGATTGACGCAGAACTACTGTGCACACAGCTGTAGAACTATGCGTGAGAGAAGCAGATCGATGCACATTACTGAGAGAGCAAGGCACTCGCTCATCATCTATTTGATGATGATTGGTCCAAATAGAAGGTAATGGATCAGTGCCTTGCTGGACAATACAGTAGATCGAGCGGCATGGCAACCGGACATGCATTGTTCAGCTCGGGCAAAACATCAAATGCAGTGCGCGAGAGCTGATTGGTAAATAAAGGAGGAGCAACACACTGAACCTGGTGCAAGGATATCTGATAAGAACATACAACAATTTGGCCATGGTAAAACAGTAATAGTTTTGTGTGCATAAGAGCCAAGAAGCTTGAACGGAAGCGTACAAGGATTGAACCAGCAGCAGGAACAGTTAGTTGTTGTGTGGTACTACTGGAAACAATTTGGCATGCTCAATGAATTAAGAATGATAAGAATGAGATGAAGAAGACGCATGGGAGAAAGGAAGATCAATCAGGTGGGCAAGGAGGGCTACAACAATTCAGATGTCCTATAAAATGATCAGAAGAAAAATAAAAGATGAATTTAGGAAACTCTTTTGGCAACAATATCTTGGGGATGAAGTATTAAGTCAGGTAATATGAAAATAAATAACTCTACTTAGCTCCATTTAAAAAAAAATACTAACAAGGATTTTCACAGAAATCTATTGCACTTCTTTTTTGCTCAACCAACATTTATGCTAGAAGATAACTTTGAATAGATACTTGATCATTAATGTGGTGTTGTGTGGAAGATATCGTGTGTTTGCAATTTCAGTCAGTTTAGATGTTCTTTTTTCATTCTATGTATCTGTATTATGTTTTAGGGCATGTTTATTCCTCCGATCTGGAAGATATTGTCCTCTTAAAAGAGTATATGTGTATCTTAAATAAAACTTTAGCAGAAGGAGATGGCTAAGACATCCGAGTAGTACCCCAGAGACCCGGGTTTGGCTCTCAGTAGGAGCAAATTTCGGGCTAGGTAAAAAAATTCCCTCGCTGTCTCCACGCCAAAGCACGGTTTAAGGCCCAACCCAGGTCGATGGTCGTCTCACATGAACAACGAGGCCACTGTGTAACGGTGAAGACATGTGTTCGTTTTTTTTTACCTACGTCAGGGGTCTTTTCTATCATGCAATGCTTGAGGCCATCTTACCCAGTGCAAGTCAAGTTTTTTAATAATACAAACTTAGTGTTGTTGAAACTTTCATGGCATAGGCATCATACACAGGTAGCTCATATATGATCTCTGATATATATGCTCATAATTTAGAGTTATTGCAATAAAATATCTTAGTATGTCTTCTTTTCCAGTGTTCACAAATTTGTATCTTTTGCCAAACTTTTAGAAACACTAATTTTTACAGGCTAGTGTGATCAATTAGTTCAGTATTTTAGAAATAAAATTTCATCATAATTTTTCACGGCAAAGTGGGAGATGGGCATCATGCAAAAGTCTAGCTTGGTGTTTCTGGTGCCAAAAATGAGAAAACATTCTGAGCGGTTCAATTCTCTGAAGGCATTGTTGCGCAGGATATCGATCCCCACTTTTGAGTGACATTTTGGGTCATACATTCATACGTTACGCTAATCAAACAGACACAATGGATCCCAAATTGGGAAGCAAAACAAACTCTCCTTTTTTATATATATGCTTTTTGCACATCAATGTTATGTTTGATGTTTATGCTTGGTCATAGCTTACTTTTGGAAGTAAATTCCTTGGTAGTTGTAGCTTATTTGTCCTTTATATAAAGTATTACTTGACTAAAATGTCCCATTATCTTGAAGATATGAATCTAAAAAAAATAAATTACTAAATGAAATAGTGTTACAAGTCTAGCCGTGCTATTAGCGCGGGCCATCTTGCTAGTTAATAGAAAAAGGTAGGGGACTCCCCTGCCGTTTGCCAAAAAAAAAAAAAAAACAACCGTTGCAGGGCTTGCGGCTGAGCTAGCTAACGGGTGCGTGTGGGCATTGGCTCGTGCACTCCACTGGAAGCTGCGAGGGCTGAAGGAGGAAGCGGAGGGACGGCCTGAATCCGGAGGCGCCGCGGCGTGCAGCAGGCCGGCGTTCGTGGCGATTGGAATTGTACGGCTCGGAAGAGGCGCGTCTCAGCGGCCGTCTTCCTCGGGCTCGTCCGATGGATCAGGCGGAGCGGAGACTGCCGGATCAGGACAAGCAGAGGTTTCTTCACTTGGCCGGCGAAGAGTCAACTATGGCGCGCCGCCGCGCACGGCCTCGGCCGTGACGTGTTCATGGGAATCCCACACCGGATGAGGCCTCTGGCAAGGCTTGTCCCGCGCCGTGCACTCTGCCTCCTCGATGCGATCAGAAGTTGCTTGTGTAACTGGGGCATGCAAGAACCAGGTTGTTGGCAACCGACGAGGCGTGAGACGGCTTGGCGCGCCGCAGCGTGCAGCAGGGGCGGCGTTCGTGGCGACCCCGAGGGTGTGGGTACCCGAGATTCGTCCGATTGTAATTGGGCAGTTCGGATGAGGCGCATCTCAGCACAGGCCGTCCAAGTGTCTCGCTCCCGCACTGATTCCGGCCGCGCGCCATGCTCGTCTTCCATGCCCGCCGGTCTTAGCCCGCAAGAGCTGGCCGTCTCCATCGGGGCCTTGAATCGCGCCACGGTTGCCATTCATGCCCGTCTAAACAAGCACGCCAATATCAGACAGGTAGGTCGCCAACGCCGGCTCATCTTCGCCGGCGCAGTGAGAGACAAGACGAAGCAAACCGCAGTGCCTTGCGTCCCTGAGCCTGGCGAGGAAAACGCCTTTTAAGATATCTGAACCGCAAATGTCCCACCCCCGCCGTAACAAGGCCCTCCTCTTCCTCCCGGAGTCGTCTTTCCTTGCGCCACTCCACTCTGCGTCAGGGAGGTGAAGGACGCGTCGCGACTTCGTCCCGGGGAGGGGAGCAGGGACCGTGCGCCGGCGAAGTGCGCGCACGGGGGGCACGGCGACGTCGTCCCGGGAGGCAATTCGTGGCGAGGACCTGCACCGCATGCCCAGTCGGAGTATGTCCCATTAATTTGGAAGTCATCATCCGCGCCCTAGCTTGCGTCCTTGCACGTACAGCACGGCGAGAGTGCGAGACTGCTTCGCCATCGGAGAAGAAGAACTGGTCGTGCACTCTAGCAAGATTTTTTCGAGGACACTGCACTCCAGCAAGTCTAAGCCAAGCCCACTTTTTCCATCCGTCTGGCGCCTCCTCCGTGTCCAAGCTCCACGGCCACCCTGTCACGCCACGCGCATACGTGCGGTGCGGAGGTAGGTCGACGACAGCGTCCTTGCTCAGCATGCGTCGCGAGCGCTTCTCCGTGCTCCCCGCCTCACCGGCGCCCGGCGCCGTGCTGTCATGGCTTGCTCTCGGTGTTAGTTTCAATCAATCTCCATGCGAGAAATGAGTTGCAACGACTCTTCGTTATTGCCGGTGACGAACGATCCATGGCACGCGCTGCGATATGGACTGAAGGGCGCTCACACATTTACCAAAACTTCAGGCTCGGATGCAGTAAAAATCATGTAAAACTTCGTGGACAAGGTTCATACAACGACCAAATGTCACAATATTTTTTCTTACTCAGATAGGAACATTAAATTATCTAGATAAATATAACAAAAAAAAATCTTTTTCTTTAGATGGAATATATCCTAGGATTCTGTTGATCAATGTAAGTAAGTCGCGTGTCATTTTCCAAAGGGAAAGACAAATTATGTATCCAAATAACCATGCATGCAAGAAAATTATTGTAGAGTAAGCAGAGTGATCATGTCAGTGAACTTTTTTTTAGTTAAGGTACCAGTACCACCAACAACCAACATCTCGTCAACAAACAACTATTGTGGCAAAAACTTTCTAGTGGCTCAAACTTTTAATTAATATATACTTCAGCTAAGGATATCAATAGATGAATGAGATTGATATCTTGACATATGGAGATAATACTCGGACCAACCTAATTACAAAATTTGAATACAACTTTACGAGCATATTAGTCATTTTAAAAGTTTACATATGTACGATGTCATAAGGTATTAAATTATGATAAATTAATTTTGAATAAAACATAATGTAAAGAATGTTTTGTACACTCATTGTTATAATGTTGCGCCACTACCTAGAAGAAAACCATCACTATATTCTTGCAACAGTTTACCAAGTGAATTAACTGACTGCATCCACCACCATGTCAGTGTCAGGTAAAGCAATTCATGATGTACCATTAAGTTTCAGAACTGATGCATCCAAAATTATATTCAGAAGTAAAAGAACAAAAACTCAGAAGCATCAAGATTCTGGCACAAACATTTTTAACCAGCTATGATTGACGATTATCATGCGCCAAAGCTGAACTTATGTACAACAGTATGAGTCAGAAACACTTATTTTGTTCACACCATGCCACCAGAACAACTGAAGAATGTCTTTGGCTACCAATCTTAGCAATTGACTTACATGCTGGACTATCCATGATCGCAACCAATCTCAATTCTCAGCAATCTCTATAGTATGCATCATGCTTTTGGGGCTCCTCCATCCCTTTAGCTGTCAATCTCAGCAATCGATATGTTTCCTTTTGATGTGTGTCCTCTTTAAGATCTTTTACATACTTGTACACAAGATTCCAGAGTCCTGGTCCCTTGGCATTTGAAGGTTGAGGCAGAACAGATCTCAGAGCAGCAAGTCCATCCGTTGTTTGCTGGGCTGCAACTCCTAGATTATAGAGCCTTCGACAAATGAACCTGCAGGGGCATTATGATCTTGAATGCATAATCCGTTGATACGTTCCTCACTCATGCTTCCATTTGTGATCTGCATTTGGAGTCTTTCAGCTTATCATCTATTGCATTATTCACTAGCTCAAGAGCTTTTATGCGCTCTGTTACTTGTAGCATGATACTGTTTTGAGACACTTTCCAAGGATATTGATATTGTTTTCAGACACTTTCCAGCTTAGGTTTATAACATGAATAACTGTTAGTGCCAGGTATCTCCACAAGGACTATTGCAAGGCTCTCATTCTTTCTGTGTCTCCATTGGGCTCAACTACTCAGAGAGCACCTAAAGCACAACATATCCATTAAGGTAAGTACAAAAAGAAAAAAGTATATCCTGTAATGCTTTCATAATAGATATTCTGGATGTCCAATTTCTTGCAACAATATCATCATTGAATACTTTTCTGCATAGAAAAATGATACATAAATTTTAGAAGCTACGTTTTGAGCTTTATACTCAAATTTTCTACCTTGTAGTGCATAAAAAATTATGATGGAGGGAATGATTAATAAAAGGACAGAATAAAAAAGGCTGCCTGGTTTTCATCTGGTTCTGGGGGAACATGACCATAAACTTTTAGTCTGGACATCAATTCTGAAAATGCGATATAGATTATCGAGGCGTTTAGGTGGAACTGGATACCAAAATCAGCATCTGATTTTGTCAACTAGGATCTAGATAAGATAATTGACTAACTTGATTAGCAATTTTAAACCAGCATTGTTGTTAACTAGCAATAAACTGATCATCGAGAAAAAACAAAGTTAGATTCAAACAAATTCTGTAGTCTTGCAGCAACGAAGCCGGCTGCTTAGAAGTTGGATATTTGTGTGTTTGGGCAACTTTTAAGTGCAAGCAAAGTGCAGAGATCTCAAAGAAGCTAGGATATCTAGTTTTTTTTGTCAACTTTTAAAGTTTTCTTCAAGCATGTTTTAGAATTCATATTATAGGCTCTGGCCAAGCTTGGTTAAACATTACATTCGCGCCAACTACTGAATAAACATCCCAAAGTGCCCCTCTACCGATTTATATGATCTCTATCGATTTATATTATATTAAAGCAACTTGATAATATAACAACAAAATATCTTTTTACTTCAGATTTAATTCTAGGATTCTGTTGACCAATGTAAGAAAGCCGAATGTCATTTTTCCAAGGAAAATAGAAATTATGTATCTAAATAACTATCAACAATTATATGCGTGTGAGAAAATTAGCGTAGAGCAAGCAGAGTGATCATGTCAGTGAACTTTTAGTTAAGGTACCGCCAATACCACGTCATCTTAACCACGACAATAAACGTGTGAGTGGCAAAAACTTTCTAATTAATGGCTTGATATTTTAATTAATATGTTTCAATCAAGGATATATCAATACATGAATGGGATTGATATTTTGACATATGGAGATAATACTCGAATAAACCTAGTTATAAGTTTTGAATATAGCTTTACAAGTGTATTTGTCATTTTAAAATTTCAGTACAACACAAATTTGACAGAAATTTATATCTGTATGATGTCATAAGCTTTTAAATTATAATAAAATTAGTATTGATTAGACATAAAAATGTTTTGTACACCCATTATTACTAGGCTCGAAATCAGCTTGGTTCGACTCATCGAACCGTGCAAACCACGCTTCAAATTTTCAGTCAATCTGGTTTGGTTCGGCCCGGTTTCTATGGGGAAGCAATAGCTGCACAAGGCATTCGACACAGGGTCGAATCAATCTGCCGCCGGCAAGAACAACTCATTGCTTGCCGTTTCCCTCTCCAAATCCAAGCTCCCCACAAGCAAAGCATCATCGTTGTCATCCACCTCCTCCATCCATCCATGCATGAGGATGCCAACTAGTCCACTATGGTGTCGTGGGGCTCACCACGCACAATCTTGGGAATGTACTCATGCATGGCCGTGTTGAACATGTCGGCGCATCTAGGCACCCAACCCTTGTTGTTGCCCCTTGCTCCTTGAGTCAGCAACGGAAGTCTTCCTTGCTCTGGATGCAAGCCTAAGATGCATGTCCTGTACAAACCAGACTTGACATCAAAAGACACTTCCAGACATTAATGGACTCAAAACCATTACATCCGCAATAACCGTTCTTGATTTCAGAGAAACTGTCAAGTTCCAAGAAACATCATGCACGGGAAGAAACACAATCAAAGTAGGACAATCGTTGAATGAGCATAATAGCGTGAAATGCTTGTCTTTTAATAAAAAGGAAAAGATATTTTGTGTTTCTACCTCTGTTTTTGTGATTTTACCTTTTTTTTTGTTCAACTTTGCGATTTTACCTTTCAAACTGAAGCCACATTTACCCGTGCTAGGGATAAAATCACAATAGAACCTCATGTCAAACTAGAGGAACTACTTAGGTGAACATTCATATCTTTAAAATATGTCTACGCCCCAGATGCATGGGGTGGGAGGTAGTATGCATATTGCATATGTAATTACAGTAAATCTTGGCAACATTATGCTCGCCCTATGCCGATGTGCGAACAAGAAGGCTGGCCCTGCTCCTGGTTTCTGATCAAGAGAAATTTTATTCAGTCGTCACTTAATCAAAGTAGAAAACGCTGCATGTTTTGCAGCACAAAAATCCTTCCAGTGTTTGCGTGTGTACCAAGTTGATGGCTGACATCGCCGACGGCGAGAAATGCGCGCTCGTCATCTCGGAAATATTTTACGTACAGCCATAAGAGATCATCTCGTCGTGTTCAACTCCATGCGGCCATGCCAGTATGGCTGGGCAGAATGCTAGGTCTGTCGCTTTGTCCATCGGTTGATCTGTTGGGGTTCGCAGAGCTGGCGGGCGCAGGCCTTGCAGCAGCAGATCGAGGCAGAGACGTGACGACGGGGCTTGCGGCCAGTCATGGACACCGTTGAGGCGTGCGGCGGTGGAAGGCGCGAGGGATCCGTGAGGCAAGAAGGCGGAATGGAGCCGTGCTCGTGAGGACGGTAGTGCCCGTCGGGGAGGCGACGCGCGGAGAGGTACGTCGCCAACGCCGGGTCATCTTCGCCGGCGCACTGAGAGACAAAAGACGAAGGAAACCGCAGTGTCTTGCGTCCCTGAGCCTGACGAGGAAGATATCTGAACCGCAAATGTCCCTCCCACCCCGGCCGGCTCTAACGGCGCGACGCGGCCGGAGTTTCGCCGTGTCCGGGATGTGTCCGGCGTTCTTCCTGGAGGCACGGCCGCGAACGGTGACACAAATACAGGCGCCGCGTGAGCCAGTGCTCCATCGAGGCGGCCAGCTCTGGAGGACAAGGTTGCCGCGCCGCCATCTCTAGCCGAAAATCCCAGCCGGAAGCAGAGCGGGGGGAGAAACATTCAACGAACGCGTATCTGATCGCGCCGCGGCTAGCTGCTCTTCGCCGGCAGCCGGCAGGCACCTGAGCAGGGCTCGCCTCTGCTTCTCCTGTGCCGCGCGGCCCCGAGCTTGACGAGGAAGACGGCTCCTCATCTGAACCGCCCAATTCCAATCGGACGAATCTCGGGTGCCCAGTGGAGGTCGCTATTTCAAATAACGTCCGGGCGGTCGCTATTTGAAATAACGACCCATCCCAGGGTCGCCTGGAACGACGTCTCTGTTTCACGCCGCGGCGTACCAGAGCGCCGCCGCGTCCATGCCGTCACCAGGGCCCTCTTCTTCTTCCCGGAGTCGTTTCTCCGTGCGCACGGCCAACGTCTGGCTCCTCCCGAAAAGCAAGGCCCAGTAGCCGAGGTCCGCCGCCACCTCCGACCAGCGCGTGCTCTGCTCCAGCCGGTGGCACCACAAGACGCCGGCGAAAGTACTGACACGCGGCTCGTCGCCGCCATTGTCCCCATCCTCGTCGTTATGCATCTGTTCTTCGTCGCCGCCGCCGCCGCCCTGGACCTTGAGGAACCTGCCGCCCTCGACGTGCGCCGCCAGGGACACCGGCTTGCCGTGCACGTCGTCGCGCAGCGTACGTCTTCCACGCCGTGGCGAGGACCTGCAGCGCAAGTCCAGTCGTAAGTAAGTACGTTGTCCCACATAAGGAAGTCAGCCGCGCCCTTCCACGTAACGTACTACAGCACGCCGCGACGGCTTCGCCATATCGGAGAAGAACGCACCGTCGTGCACTCTAGCAAGTCCAAGCCAATTCAACGACATGATGAACACCCGGCCGTCGGGCGCCACCTCCGTGTCCAAGCTCCACTGCTGCCCTGTCCGGTGCGGCATGCGTGCAGAGGCACGTAGGTCGACGACAGCGCCCTCGCATCAGCACACGTCGCGAGCGCTTCTCCGTGACTCCACAAGCTGGCGCCCGTCGCCGTGCCGTCGTGGCTTGCTCTCGTACGGTACGTGTCGGTCTGGTCAATCAATCTCCATGCGAGAGAGTTGCAACCACTCTTAATTCGTTACTGCCGGTGATGAACAATCCATGCCACGTGCTGCGATGGACTCAAGTGCGCTCACACATTTACTAAAACTTGGATAGAAATTTCACACGACAGTGGTAGAAATTAACGAGGGTCCTCAGCACCAAACAAAACTTTAGATTCCAATGCAGTAAAAAACCATGTAAAAATTCGTGGACAAGGTTCATATAACGACCAAACGTCACCGTAAATTTCCCAACTCAAATACTCCCTCCGTTTTTACTTATATGACGCCATTGACTTTTTTTTACTTTGACTATTCGTCTTATTTATAAATATTTGTGCAAATAGCTAAATGTATAAGTTAATTTTAAAATGTTTTTGATGATAGATCCAACAATATACATGCCATATATTTAAAAACGGAGAGCGTATCACTTATGTAGGAAGAAATAAAAAAAGGAGAAATTTCCTGGAAGACTCCGTGCATCCCACCCCAATACGCGTCCGCGCTTCACCTTCGTATATTCAAGGTTTCATTGTATGATTCTCAAGAGTGACATGTCATCTAAATAGTTTCAAGTTGATGAATGAAACTAAGACTCTCAATGCAAAGTTTTATTTTCACGGTTTCATGTGTCACCATAGCACTCAAATACTTTATCTCAGTGGCCAATGAGAATGAATGAATGTGTGAAGATGAAACTCAAACCCTCTCAATGGAGTTTCATTTCCGGTTTCAAATTTTGGGTAACCATGTACACCAGGTTTTAGTCCCCATGAAACTCAATACCTCTCTCACCGAGGACGACCCCCCGGGAACTCTCTCGTCTTCTCCGCGCCTCTACAGTAAAACTTCCCCATCCGCACCAGATCCGGCCCCTTCCCAGCTGCTCCGGCTCCCCGCCGGTGTTGTCTTGGGTGAGGGACCCTCCCTTGTACAGCTAGGTTTCTCTAGTTTTTAGTTTGTAAGGAATAATCGGAGCCCTCCGGCTTGCCGCCGCCATTGCCGTCGAGCTCGACGTGCCATTGCTCCTGCTGCAGTCTGGTGTGCTTGTTCCTTGCTCCAAGTTGTCCTTTGTGGCTGTGTCGGCGTGATGCCATTGTTCTTCCCTGTTGGATTCCTCTCCGATGGGTGCTCCTTCTCCCTTTCGCTTGTTCTCTGTTTCTCAGGTGTTGGTGCCATGGAGATGCAGTGGTGGCCGAAATTCCACAAGCTTGAAGATCCTCAATGGTGCTATTTTCTGGATTGGGTCGATCACCATATGCTGATCCTCAATTTAGCCAGGAAATCCTCTCAGTCCGGCCCGGTGATGCTTCCCCAAAATCTACGGCCGCGACTTGCATTTCTACCTTGCTATTTGGTGTTGTGTCCGAAGCGACTACCGGGAGGGCCGCCGGTGTGTCAATCGGCTAGCATGAAGAGGCCTCTTCCCGATCTTGGCGCAGTGGTTCACTGTCTGGTCCCGTCAAGATCGGAGGTGCCATTGCTGGAGTTTCTTGTAATTTCGGTGGCTAACCATCTCTATAAATGAATCTCGCCGTCTGTGGAATCGTCGTCTTCATCGCCGTCAGCATCAGACTCCTCATGAGGACTTGCTTGTAATTTTTTATTTTCAATTATGTCCTCCAAAGCTGTTTTCAGGACCCATATGTAGTTTCAATCTTGTGAAAGGGTCTTCTTGTAAAATAGCTGTTGTACGCCTGTACCACCCTGAGTAATGGAAAATGTTCTAGCCCTTTTGGGCGTTTGTCCTTCAAAAAAAAAAAAACCTCTCTCACCTCATAAATTGGGTGTCATGTCATCTTTTTTGCCTATGTGGCATGCTATTTAATGCAAAGAAAAACATATGAGAACTTTTTCATCTCAGTTGTATATTGTATTAAATTAATTTGATAATATAACAACATAATATCTTTTTTCTTGAGATGGAATTCTAGAATTCTGTTGATCTATCAACAACAAAAGCAGTTAGCAAATCATCATGCTACATCTAATAGACTTATCAATAACACGACACACGACAGCCTATCGGAGTCGATCACATTACATAATTCATGACATGTGAATCCTCATTGTGCTCCCCCCATGACGTCTGATTAGCAAAGTTCACTCTCATTCATCCCCACTCTTGCCCTTGTGGCACCCACTTTGGGGCACTCATATTTTGAATCCTATAGGGGGCAAGAAAACTAGAGGAACACAACCTTGTACTGAACACCATTACATGAGAGAGAGAGAGAGAGAGAGAGAGAGAGAGAGAGAGAGAGAGAGAGAGAGAGAGAGAGAGAGAGAGAGAGAGAGAGAGAGAGAGAAACCTCTAGGAGTAGATTTATAAGTATGAGCGAATGGGCACAAAGATACTGATAGCTACGGTAGCGAACATTCTATTCAGCGCAGACCCTGGTTGTACAAATCCCTAGTCCCGTTGTCAACAGCGCCCTTTGTTGTCATCACTGCTGCACAGTGGCGTTCATCGCCTGGACTATCGGGTGGAACACCTTAATGACGATGTCCGGAGGCGGTTCTTGTGGAATGGAAGTAGGATCGGCGACGAGCTCTGGTTCTTTGCAGCGCCATCCATGTCATCTTGCATGGACGTGTACGGCGGATGGCCACGAATGTGCATGAACATGGATGGATTGATATAGCTACGACAACGTAGGACACATAATTCGATATCAATGTAACATTCAAGTTTTGTTTCTAAATTATATCATTATAGTACCAAACACTTAGAATACTATTGCCCTACCAAATATTATAGTGACCAATACAATTTTTTTTGTATGTGTGGTAGCATCCTTTCTCGTGAGCCATCAAGTTTGAATCTGCGCTAATATGCAGTCTCACCAATCAGGTATTATCAATCTAGAATAAACTGTGCCTGAAAACTAATATGCACATTAGCGCAGTCATAGTTGTTATTGTACTAAGATCAAGCTGATACCTCTACCACTTATAGTATGGGTTAGTCATTACATCTTCCTTAGAAGTGCCAACATAGCTACACTAAAAATATCTTTTCTCACAAAACTTACTTTAAAGTACTTGCTTTTGATGATATGTTTACATTAAATTCCATTTTCAGGGTATTGTTAAAAGCTACACTTGACTAATTTTTATAACATTATATAATTTTTTCTTTACAAAATAAAATTTTAAGTGGAAATCAACATTCTTGTTATGTTCAGCACGCATAAAAACACTATATAAGGCCATTAAACACAACGTTAGGACACATAGAATTGAGTAAATTTCATAAAACTCCAGGTTTTATGGCTCTTGTCTCACAAAACCACACATATTTTGGCTTGTGTCACTTAACCCCATGTTTTATGATCATATTGTTTCATAAAACCTCACTTCTTTCAAAAATACGACCTGTAAACTATATCTTTATACTTGCATGATGCAATTTTTGCAATTGATTTGATTAACAAAACTATTTAATTGGATGCACAACAGTATAGTCACCAAAAATTAAAGTACAATCTATAGGTAAGATCATAATATTTTGATATGGGTGAGGTTTTATGAAACAATTGGACCAAAATACCCGGGGTTAAGTGACATGAGCCAAAATGTCCGGGGTTTTGTGCAACAAGAACCACAAAACCCGGGGGTTTACGAAATTTACTCCATAGAATTTAGATGTTAAAGCCCTCTGAAACACTAAGGTGTGAATTTATCTTTTCCCACTTTTATACAGCCATATTGATTTTCAGGCTTGTTGGTGTCACTAGACACCACATTTGACATGCATATATTAATTTATCAGTGAAAGAAACGGTGTTTTCCTATGCGTGAATGGCCAATGTACTTGTTGTAAGCTTCTTGACGTAGTCACCACTAGGGTTGTGATGATCAATAATAGCATGGCCATTGACTAACCATGTTTGATGCAAGACTCATTTATTAATTGTATGTCTTGGCCATTCATGGCTGATTGATGGGAGATTCATCTGAAGCCAGAAGATCCATGCCAGTTTGGCCAAACAAAATTCTGGGTCTGTCACTCTGCCCATCGGTGTGTTGGGTTCGCAGAGTTGGCGGGTGCAGGGCTTCCGGCAGCAGAGGCAGAGCCGGCACGGGGTTTGCGGTCGTGGAAACCGTTGACGCGTGCGGTGAAAAGCCACGAGGGCATGCGGATGGACGCTGGAAACTATCAGTGGCGTTCGGTTCAGCACGGACGGCGTTCCGCGCGATCGACACTGCGCAGCTTCTAATCGGCAGCATGGTGGTCCGCCGGCAGAGCACGGTTCACTTGGCCACCGAAGAGCGTCAGCGGTAGCTCGATCGAGACTTGTTCATGGATATTTCACACAAGCTAGGGCTTCTGGCGTGCCTTGTCCGTGTGCCGTGCGCACTGGTGGATGTGCTTCCTCTGCTCGTGGAATTGGCGCATGCAGTTGCAGGGCTTGCAGCAGAGCTAGCCAACGGGTGCGTGGGCATTGGCTTGTGCACCCCACCGGAAGCTGCAAGGGCTGAAGGAGGAAGCGGAGGGACGCAGAAGACGGCATGAATCCGGAGGCGCCGCGGCGTACAGGAGGCCGGCGTTCGTGGATATTGGAATTGTACTGTTCGGAAGAGGCGCGTCTCAGCGGCCGTCTTCCTCAGGCTCGTCCGATGGATCAGGCGGAGCGGAGACTGCCGGATCAGGACAAGCAGAGGGTTGGTTCTTCACTTGGCCGGCGAAGAGTCAGCCATGGGCCCATGGCGCGCCGCCGCGCACAACCTCGGCCGTGACGCGTTCATGGGAATCCCACACCGGATGAGGCCTATGGCAAGGCTTGTCCCGCGCTGTGCACTCTGCCTCCTCGATGCGATCAGAAAGCTGCTTGTGTAACTGGGGGCCTGGGGCATGCAAGAACCAGGTTGTTGGCAACCGACGAGGCGTGAGATGGCTTCAACGCGGCGGCGTGCAGCAGGGGCGGCGTTCGTGGCGACCCCGAGGGTGTGGGTACCCGAGATTCGTCCGATTGTAATTGGGCGGTTCGGATGATGCGCATCCTAGCAGACGTCTTCCTCCTCTGCTCTGCTCTGGCTCAGGGAGAAGCACAGGCCGTCCAAGTGTCTCGCTCCCGCACTGATTCCGGCCGCGCGCCATGCTGTCTTCCATGCCCGGCATCTTGTCGTAGGCCGCAAGAGCTGGCCGTCTCCATCGAGGCCTTGAATCGCGCCACGGTTGCCATTCATGCCCGTCTAAACAAGCACGACAATATTAACCAAACCAGCATCCAACGGCACGGTTCGTGACCAATAGGAGGACGATGGCGTTCCAGTAGACGCTGACCACATGTTCAGCTCATGCGCCTCGTCATGCCACCTGCCACGGAGTTCGAACCTCAATACCGTGGCGGCACGCGGCCGGAGAGGCTTACGGCCTCGCAGTGCTCTTCAGGACGGCCGCGTGGAGCATGCAAGTTGAATTTTATTACAGTCAAAACCTCACTGTTTCCGGCTGGCGCATCTGCTGAAGCTGATGAGAACAGTCGTGGGCGGATGTCACCCCGCCGTCCGCGAGCTCGCCGGCTCACGCTAGCGCCGGATCCGACAGCATCTGAAGAATGCGGTGAGGACCAAGTGCTCTGGGCGGTGGAGGCTTCCCTCTCCGCGGGAGAAGAAGGCAGGAAACTAACGGCTGACCCGTTGGCGGGGCACCGGACTCGAACCTACGGTTCGAGATTCTGGGCCCTGGCGGATGAGCTAAGCTCGGACGAAGAAGATGATGCCGGAGAATATTCCGAGCGCCGGCCGACGCAACCAGAGACGAGTTACCTCTGCTCCGAGCCTGACGGCCCGACGGATTGCGAGCTGACACCGCGTTCGACGGCGGTGGATCTAACTGCTAACCCATGCTTGTCTCCTAGTGTTTCAGGTCGGGCGAACGAGAAGAGGAAGGACCCAGGGATGAGGAAAGACGCCGCGCGGCAACCGGCAGCACGGCCGAAGCCATGGCGAGGGCCTCTTCCGTCGGCGAGAGTTTCCCCAAAATTGACTTTGGCGGATGCTCTCACACAGGCCCGGTCGTCACGAAGGAGCAGCAAGGCTACGGGCAAAACGGCGGCAAGGTCGAGCGCGTCTTCTCCAACTCCGGCAAACATGGTCCGGGAGTGCTCGCCGGAGATGTCAGATTCAAATTTTGAATTTTCCCGACCGTGGGCGCGAGATCCCGGAAGATGTGGTTGGTTGGTCGGCGAAACGCAAGTTGGGCTGGGCCGTGCTGTTACCTTTCGCAGAGGAGGGAAAACGGCCCAGTTCAATTTTACAGCTGGTTTATGTGACCTGTTCGCGCGTGCGGGACGGCCACGAATGCTGGTGCAGTCAGAGAGCACGCCGCCCTCGCGCTCCGCGTCCCACATTCATTTCGCGACGCCTCGGGTTCCCGGTCTAGCAGTCGAAGGAACGGCTGGCGGCGAAGCTTTGCAACCTTACGACGACATGGATCGTATGGGTGCTGGCAACCGAGCTCGCAACTACGGCGCCGAGGAAGAAAGGCAGTTCATGGGAGGCGGCGGCGGTGGTTTCCAAGGCGGCGGTGGTTTTCAAGGTGGCGGCGGCCTCGGCTTCGACCCGGGGTACGGCGACTTCGGCGGGCGAGGCCGCGGCTCAAGGAGCGGCTTCAGGCCGCGTGGAGCCAGAGGCTTTGGGCCTCGGCGCGGCGGCTTCGCCGGGCGGCTGGGGCGTGGCGGTCGCTCAGGCCGCTCCGGCAGCCTCTCGAGATCGACGGCAAGCGGCCGGGGAGCTCCTTTCCCCCAAATCCACGGGGGTGGGGGGCCGGGCAACAATCCACCAGGCCAGGCAGCAGCAGGCGGCGCCAAACCAAACCCATCCGATGAGGTAATTGCTGCTCAGGCCGAGCCGGCCATGAACACCATGGGGTCGGGAATGGTGGGCATGGAGTGGGATCAAGAAGCAGAAATGGAAGAAAAGGAGGCACCAAAAGCTGGAAAGAAGGAGAAATCCTGTGGCCGGTGTGCTCAAAAGGGGCATTTGGCGGCTGATTGTACTAACAAGGTTTATTGTGTTATTTGTGATAGCCATGACCATGTTAAT
Organism: Eragrostis curvula; assembly: GCA_007726485.1. Lineage (NCBI taxonomy): Eukaryota > Viridiplantae > Streptophyta > Magnoliopsida > Poales > Poaceae > Eragrostis > Eragrostis curvula. The sequence continues at coordinate 19,551,175 of RWGY01000005.1, forward strand.
CATCGTTGCCATCTTCTCAAACAGCCTAGGCCAGTGGCACATGCAGTGGGCTATGCAGTGATGGGAATGGGCTTCTATCATATCCCACACACACCAATTTCCCGGAAGAAAGACTCTAAAACTGCGCTTGTTCAAGTAGTCGGAGGTACTCTCACAGTGGAACAAATGGTGACGCAGTTGCAGCGTATTGTCCCCGGGAAATGGAAGTGGGAACCGGTAGTGCATGAGAAGAACTCGTTCATCGTTCCTTTTCCATCAAAGAACGAGCTGCAGCGAGCAATAGCTTTTGGGAGTGCCGATGTTCGTGAGAATGGTGTGTCCAAGGGGTTAAGGCTGCAGTTTGAAGAATGGCATGAGGAAGAAGAAGGGTATCTATTGCCCAAGGTCTGGATTCGTGTCACCGGTATCCGGAAGAAGCTGCGAGAATTCCTTAATTTGTGGGCAATCGGCTCGCTGCTCGGCTCCACGCAAACCGTGGACATGGAAGCCACACGAAAGAACAACTACGGTCGTATCTTTGTGGCGGTGTTGGATCCTATGCTGCTCCCACCGAAGCTAGATGTGGTCATAGGAGACCACTACTTTGATCTAAAGTTTGAAGTTGAGCCGATGGGTTTTGATGAGAATGGAGATGAGGTAGAATTTGATTTTAGTAAAAAAGATGATGACACTCAAAATATGGAGGAGGATGAACCTAAAGGGGACAATAATAATTCGGAGAAGGATGGAAAACACCCTACAAGTGACAATGCAGGGGCACAAGAGGGCAATGGTAATACCCAGGGGAAGGATGGTGCTGATGCTAATGGCACCAAACAAACACCTTCCATGTCCTCGGACCAAAGGGATGAAATGGAGGCAAGGATACAAAAAATGGCTGCTGAAATTATGGACATGGCTGTGGACAGTACGCTGGAATTTTGTGCTAATAAAGTTCTAGCGGAAGATGTTGATGATTTCATAGATGGAACACTTGACGACGATGTTTCCGAGGACGACGATGATCTCTTTGGGGCAGCACAAAATGTGATGAATTACTGTGGAAGTGGATCGAAAGTGCAAGGAGCTATGGTGGAGAAAGAAAATGGAAATCAACAGAACAATGATCAATCTGCAAAACAACCAGAGAAGAATCATGATATTGGGGAAGGCACGGTGGTTGTGTCTTCGCCTAATCCGGCCAGGTCGGGAGGCTTCAATGTGCTGACTGGGACAGAGAATGTGAGCCCTGGGGAGGGCGCGCCTCGGGCTCACGTTCAGCCTGAAACTACGGTTCTGCTGGACCGACCTGGGCGCACGCGGCTGCGCCTTGGCTCTGCAGGCGCGCTTGCGAGCAAGGCGGCAGGTTCAGCACCACCTCGCCTCGGAGACAAGCAGCAGCGCCGGACTTCGACGCTTCCTATGCCTAGGAAGGTTGTCCAGCAGCGGCAGAGGCGCGACACGCCCGATCTTGTGGCTGCCGCTGCCATAACGGAAGCCGCTTCTTCACCAACGCGAGCGAGTCCACGGCTCGCTCGAGTGGCCGACCAGCACATCTTGGAGAAAGCCCAGAAACGGGCAGCTTGGAGGAACCTCGATACCGAAGGTAACTCCATGACTTTCTCCTCCTTTTCAGATTCTTGTATTTCATCCAATGTTAATAATTTAGGTGTAGCTCTAGGTTCAAATGATAAACAAGTTGTTGAGTCCGTGCATCTGTTGAAACAAATAGAGCTGCAGCGTTTAGAAGCCCGACCAGCTATTACTTTTGACAGCATAGATTCATCTAATGTTTTTAATGAAAGTGATGAGGAAGAGGACCATGATTTTGAAAATCTCACTCTTGGTCACTTATGTGGTGACCTTATGGAGGAGATTATGGATGATGACAGTGATCACCTAAGTTGTGATTTCCAAACTGTCTTCAAAAGAACAAATCAAAATGCTCCTCTAGAAAGAAAGGGAATGCAAAAATTAGGATAGTTAAAAAACATACAAATGGTGCAAAATGAAAGGAGTCTTTTGGAATAGCAGAGGTCTTAGTGACTTGGCTAAATTTAGGTTCCTCTCCGATACAAGTAGAGAAGAGAAGCTAGACTTCATTGCTCTACTAGAGACCGGGAAAAAAGATTTCCCACAAAGCACCTTAAATAATATTTGTGGCGGACGAGACTTTCTATGGCATTGGTCCGAACCTCATGGTCGATCCGGTGGCATATTGCTAGGAATTAATTTGGAAGTCTTTGATATTGGAAGTATTGACGAAGGTGACTTTTATGTAAAGTTCCACCTTCGCAACAAGGATGACGGTTTCCGATGGGTTCTAGTGGCGGTTTATGGGGCTGCCCAAGATGAATTCAAGGAACCATTCTTGACTGAATTAGTACAGACTTGTGCCAAAGAAAATTTGCCCCTTCTTGTAGGCGGTGATTTTAACATCATTAGAAACCCGCAAGAAAAGAATAACGACCGATATAATGATAGATGGCCATTCCTCTTTAATGCTGTCATAGATAGCTTAGATTTGAGGGAACTGGAACTATCAAATCGAAAATTCACATGGGCAAATTCTAGGACCGTACCAACTTATGAAACTCTCGATCGAATTTTGGTTACCACCGAATGGGAGGCAAAGTTTCCTTTGGCTACGGTCCGAGCACTAAATAGAGATATTTCAGACCATACACCCCTACTTATGAGTACGGGAAATGGGACCCACTCTAATAAGCAACCATTATTCAAATTTGAACTAGGGTGGCTTCTAAGAGAGGGTTTTTTCGGAATTGGTGGCACAAGTATGGAATGAGGAGAGCCGTGGACAAACACCTCTACAAAAATGGCAATTCAAAATCCAAAGACTACGCCAATTCCTTAGAGGATGGGCAAAAAATACGAGTGGCACTTACAAGAAAGAGAAACAAGAAATTATCAAGAAAGCCGATGAGCTTGACAAAAAGGCGGAAACACAAATACTTAGTGCCCAAGAACTTGATCTAAAACATTGCCTCAAACAGCGCCTAGCCCAAATGCTACGAGAGGAAGAATTAAAATGGTACCAACGAGCCAAAACAACTAAGTTGTTACAAGGCGATTGTAATACCAAATACTTCCACTTAGTGGCAAACGGGAAACATAGGAGAACAAGAATTTTTCAGCTAGATGAAGAAGAAGGTATCATAGAAGGTGATGAAAATCTCAAACATTTCATCACTAATTACTACAAGGGCCTCTTTGGAGCATCGGAAAGGAATAATTTCACAATGGTTGAGTCCATAAGAGATGATATTCCACAAGTGACCGAATTAGAGAATGAAATTCTTACCTCAGCCTTTATGGAGGAGGAGGTTAAGAAAGCAATCTTCCAAATGGAACACAATAAGGCACCGGGACCCGACGGCTTTCCGGCTGAATTTTACCAAGTTTTTTGGGAAATCATTAAAGGTGACCTCTTACCTCTTTTTGCTGAATTCCATAAGGGTCACCTCCCTCTATTTAGTCTCAATTTTGGCATCATAACTCTACTCCCTAAACAAAAAGAGGCCAAACAAATTAATCAATTCCGGCCTATATGCTTACTTAATGTGAGCTTCAAAATTTTCACGAAGGTTATGACGAACCGAGTAGCTCTAGTAGCTCAAAAAGTCATTAGACCTTCACAAACGGCTTTCATGTCCGGTAGGAATATTATGGAGGGAGTAGTAATTCTACATGAGACCATACATGAAATGCATAGAAAGAAGCTAAATGGTGTCATTCTAAAACTTGACTTTGAGAAAGCTTATGACAAGGTCAATTGGTCCTTCCTCCAACAAACCTTGCGGATGAAAGGATTTTCACCTATATGGTGTAATTGGATTGACCAAATTATTAAAGGCGGAAGTGTGGCCATAAAAGTCAATGATGATATTGGTCACTATTTCCAAACCAAGAAAGGACTTAGACAAGGTGATCCTTTGTCCCCACTCCTTTTTAACTTGGTTGCCGATATGTTGGCCATCCTTATTGAGAGAGCAAAAAACAATGGAGACTTCAAGGGAGTGGTACCCCATTTGGTAGATGACGGTCTATCAATTCTTCAATATGCCGACGACACAATTCTCTTTATGGAACATAGTCTCAATGATGCCAAAAATCTTAAACTAGTGTTAAGTACTTTTGAGCAACTTTCCGGACTTAAAATAAATTTTCATAAGAGCGAATTGTATTGCTATGGGGCAGCGAAGGAAAGTGAGCTAGAATATGCACGTATCTTCGGATGCAACACGGGGGCTACGCCCTTCATATATCTCGGCATCCCGATGCACCATAGAAAATTATCAAATAGTGATTGGATAATAATTGAGGAAAAATTTCAGAAAAAGCTTAGTAGTTGGAAAGGAAAATTACTCTCCGTGGGCGGAAGATTAGTTTTAATAAATTCCGTCCTAACGAGCCTAGCAATGTATATGCTCTCGTTTTTTGAGGTCCCTAAAGGAGTGCTCAAAAAATTGGACTATTACCGCTCGAGATTTTATTGGCAATGCGATGAACACAAGAAAAAATATAGACTCACTAAGTGGAGCATATTGTGTACACCGAAAGATTGCGGAGGACTAGGTATCCAAAATCTAGAAATCCAAAATAATTGCCTCTTGAGTAAGTGGCTTTTCAAATTAATCAATGAGGAAGGAATTTGGCAAACCCTCCTACGGAGGAAATACTTGTCAAATAAAACTCTAACACAAGTCAAAAAACAACCGGGAGACTCCCATTTTTGGTCAGGACTTATGAAAATAAAGGATCAATTTTTACAATGCGGTCACTTCAAAGTCCGTAGCGGAATGGAAATCCGTTTTTGGGAGGACAATTGGGTAGGAGATCAGCCACTTAAATTGGTATACCCAAGCCTTTTCCATATCGTGAGGAAAAAATCCGCAACGGTAGCCGAGGTGCTAAGCACCACACCTTTGAATGTCTCCTTCCGTAGAGCATTAATCGGCCCCAATTTGGAGGCATGGTACAGCCTAGTAGCAAAAGTTTTACCAACTAATTTAACTAGGGCTAGAGACATCTTCATTTGGGATTTAAATAAAAGTGGGATTTTTTCGACACGATCTATGTACATGGCCACTATGAAAGATGGCATTGTCCCTCGACATTGTCCAATTTGGAAACTCAAGATACCACTCAAGATTAAAATCTTTTTGTGGTATCTGAAAAAGGGAGTTACACTCACTAAAGATAACTTGGCCAAACGAAATTGGAAAGGCAACTTAAATTGTTGTTCTTGCAGCTCGTTGGAGACTATAGAACACCTTTTCATTGATTGTCACTTCTCCCGTTTTATTTGGAATACAATTCATATCACATTTGGCATTCAACCACCATCTAGCATTTCAAACATGTTTGGTTCTTGGCTAAATGGCATTCGGCCAGCGCTTAGAGATCAAGTTTGTGTGGGTTTGACGGCTATATGTTGGGCAATATGGTTGAATAGAAATGATATGGTATTCAATCGATCTAAAACTAACACTTTCATGCAGGTAATCTTCAGGGCTACTTATTGGACCCGCACTTGGTCGCTGTTGCTTAAAGATGATGAAGCAAGATCGAATTTAAAGAACGCCTGCCGCCTCTTGGAGACGGTCGTTATGCAAGTGTTTGCCAATTTCGGATGGAAATTCTCGAATAGAATTGCGGCCTAGTTGTCTTGTTTTGTTCGAACTATTTCCTTTATTTCCTTACAAACTCTATGGAGTGATTTGTGAGCCTATGAGCTCCCCCCTTGTAATGAACCGCTGCGTACACCATTCTCGAATGGTGTAGAGGCCGGGACCTTTGTTCCATTTTCTAAAAAAAGGACGGCCGCGTTGGTTGAGACGCCTCTTCACGCGGTGGTGCCCGACGGTGAGGCGATGCGCAGACAGGTAAGTCGCCAACGCCGGCTCATCTTCGCCGGCGCAGTGAGAGACAAGACGAAGGAAACCGCAGTGCCTTGCGTGACTTGCGTCCCTGAGCCGGGCTGGTCCCGGGGAGCACAGGGACCGCGCGTCGGCGAAGTGCGCGCACGGTCGACACGGCGACGTCGTCTCGGGAGGCAATGAGTGGCGAGGACCTGCACCGCATGTCCAGTCGGAGTATGTCCCATTAATTTGGGAGTCATCATCGGCGCCCTAGCTTGTGTCCTTCCACGTACGACAGCACGGCAAGACTGCTTCGCCATCGGAGAAGAACGGCACTACCAGAAATCCGATATGTGCCGAGTATCGGAACATTTGCCGAGTGTCTTTTATCGGGCACTTGGCAAAAGTGCGTTTTGCCGAGTGCCAGACAAAAAACACTCGGCAAAAGTAATACACTCGGCAAAAGGGGGCTTTGCCGAGTGCTCACCACGGCCGGCACTCGGCAAAGGCAAAGCACACGGCAAATATGCTTTTGCCGAGTGTCAGGGCAAGTCGACACTCGGCAAAAGTCCTTGTCCCCACCATAAGGCAAACAACGGTGTTAGGGGGGGGGGGGGGGGTGACGGTGTTCCGAGCTTTGCCGAGTGTCAACACCTGACACTCGGCAAAGCCTTCTTTTGCCGAGTGCCTGCTCTGCGCACTCAGGAAAATATTTTTTTTTCAACGTTTGGTTATCAAAATTTTTTCCATGCCTAAATACATCTCATTATACTTCGTTGAAGTTTGGTACATTTTACGATCCGTTTTCTAAATTTAGTAACTTATTTTCTTTAATTATATTTTTTAGTGATAAACTAAAATTGAACTAGAAGTGATTAGAATAATCGAATCGAGTGAATGAAAAAAAAGATATTCGTGTCAATGAGTTGAACGGCAGGCCGTATCCAAAAAAATGAAACGAATTTTTGCACATTTTGTTCATAAAATATGAAAATGAGCGTGTGCCCAATTTTTTTAAAAAATCCATAAAATACACATAACATCAAAAAATCGTGAGATTTGTCGGGATGTCATGATATCACACGGGGTTGTTGTGATAAATAGTAAATAAGCTTTCGCGCAAGTTGTCACGTATGTTGTTTACAAAACGGACAATCTCCGAGGAAGTGACAAAGAGTTTAGAGTATGGCACTAAGATAAGTAGTCAAGTGATTTTTTGAATTTGAATTTGAGTTGAAACATATTTTTTATAGGTAATAGATCATCTAAAAAGTGTCATTTCAAAAGGTTAAGATTTTTTTGAATTTGTTTGATATTTTTTTAATTTTTTAAGCTGATCATGAATAATAATTGTTGAGTGTACATAAAATACACTCGGCAAAAGATGCCTTTGTCGAGTGCCACGTCGGCGAGCTCTCGCCAAAAGTTTTATATTTTTTGAGCGTAAAAAAAAAACACTAGGGAAAAGTGGACACTCGCGGAACCCCACTTTTGCCGAGTGTTCTGGATCTTGACACTCGGCAAAGGGGGGGGGGGGGGGGGGGGACTTATCCGCAGCGCCCGAGCGTCGTCTTCCTCCTCACGCTCTCACTCGCTCCATTCAAACAGCCGCTGCCGCTGCCGTCCCCCACCGCTCCCTCCCTCCGCCTCGCACGCCGCCCTCTCTCTCCGCGCGCACGCTGCCCTCCATCCCCCGCCGCGCACGCCCCACTCCATCCTCCGCCGTCCCCCGCCACCCTCCCTCCACCGTCCCCCGCCGCCCTGCCTCCACCGCCGCGCACGACGCCCTCCCTCCACCGCCGCACACGCCGCGCTCCCTCCCCCGCCGCGCATGCCCCCCTCCCTCCTCCGCCCCCCGCCGCACTCCCTCCACCGCCGCGCACGACGCCCTCCCTCCACCACCGCGCACGCCGCCTCCGGCCGCTGCACCCGACGACGCCACGAGCTCGGCAAGCCTCGGCGACCCCAGCGCCACCCCGACCCCAACCGCCCCGGACCCGGCAGCCCCCGGCGACCCCGGCCCTTCACCCGCGTCCACGCCAACCCGGGCCTCCCTCGCACCCTGCCCCCATCGTCGAGGCCCTCACCAGCGCCTGGCGTTGCTGCGCTTCTCCTCCAGGTTAGTTCTTCTTCCTTTTTCTTTTTTTCTTTTCTTTTTCTTTTCTTTTTTTCCTGTTTTTGTCATGTGCAGTGAAAGGAAAAAAATAGGTTGCTTGTATGAATTGGTTGTATCTTGTGAACTATTCAGCAAATGAGGAATAGGTTGAAAATTGATCGGCATTTGTGAAATGAATTTGCTTGGAAAGGAGGAATTCAAAATTAAAAATTGTGAATGTCAATGTGAAATGGATGACGATTACGGGCAAATGAGGAAATGGTTGAAAATTGATCGGCAATCGTGAAATGAATTTACTTGGAAAGGAGGATATTGAAAATAGAAATTGTGAATGTCATTGTGAAATGGATGTGGATTACGACTGAGGATGTGGTTCTCATTGTGTGTGTCATTATGAAATGAGAAATTCGAAAGTAGTTGTCATTTTGATATGATTTTTGGTTGTCGGCCATCGTGCTGTTATTTTGTTGCAGGTTTTGGGAACCTCTCCGTGTAGGGGAGGTTCTGCCAAAATTTAGAAAATTGACACTATCATCTTTTTTTTTTCAGGGAGAGTCTGTTGCATCGTCCTTGAGTCATCACTTTGCAGGATAGCAAGGTGAGACATAAAAAACCTCTCTTTTCCATTCATGTTTTTAGGTCATTCGAAACCTAGTTAGGCGTCTCCCGTTCGAAAGAGATACGGTTAGAAATATGCATTTCTTTGCATATGTATAGCCGTATCTGTTTCGAATTGTCTACGTTTTTTGGACAGCCCGATGATGTGTAGATGGGTTAGTTTTCGTGCTCTATTCCTATCCGAGGCAGAGTTTCGGCACCATCTCCTAGTTGTTCTCCGGATACACAATATCCTTGTTAGGACGTGTATTTGGAGAACAACAGGGAGGTGCTGCCGAAATTCTGTGTCGGATAGGAGTAGAGCACGAAAACTAACCTCATCTACACATCCTCGGGTGGGATTAGGACCTATCTTCACCTATTAGACTGTATAAGTGAACGGTAGATGCAATATATTTATCTATTACTCGGTGATATGTTAGAGGATGGATGACCGTGAGTGGATGTACACGGGCCGCCAAAGTCAGAGTTCGTGGACTAAAGAATGGATTAAAAAGACTCAAGTTTTCATGAACCAAGCATTTGCCAATGTTCAAGGGTCGCATCCTCGGACTTTTTGTCCATGTAGTGAATGTGAAAACCGTAAGAAGCAAACAAAGGAGGATATGGGTAAACATCTCATAAAGTATGGATTCATGGAGAACTACAAACGGTGGACCAGTCATGGTGAGGCCGATCGTGTGTGACACGAGGTCGTTAGACCACGCATCGATGAGGCTTTTGACGAGGATGCCGGGGTAGCAGACATGTTGAATGACTATGCAGAGGCACACAACTTCGAGGAAGGCCGCAGGGAGGAGGAGCCAGAGCCAACTGCAAAGGCGTATTATGATATGTTGGATGCGGCACAGCGGCCCCTTCACGGGCATACCAATGTTTCTCAACTAGATGCCATTGCACGCCTGATGGCCGTAAAGTCCCAGTTTAGCCTGAGTCACCACAATTTCGATGTTATGTTGACAGTTATTGCCAGCATGCTTCCGAAAGGTCACATTCTGCCCAAGAACATGTATGAGTCACAGAAACTACTTCGTGCACTTAAGATGCCATATGAGAAGATACATGCTTGTCCGAAAGGCTGCGTGTTATTCCGTAAAGAACACGTAGAAGCCTTGTACTGTCCAAAGTGTTCATCCTCACGGTACCTGGAGGTTGAATCAGGTGATGGTGAAAAGCGGCAGACGTCGGTTGCTGCAAAAATCCTATAGTACCTCCCGTTCATACCGAGGATCCAGCGTCTTTACATGACCGAAGAGACCACGAAACAGATGACATGGCACAAAAAAGGAGTGCGATACCATCCTGACAATCTTGTACATCCGGCCGATGGTGATTCCTGGACACATTTTGATGGAATCCATCATGAGAAAGCAGATGAGCCTTGTAATGTACGTGTGGCACTGGCAACAGATGGGCTCAATCCTTATGGAATGGGGGCTTCTCCATACACTTGTTGGCCCGTGTTCGTTATACCCCTCAATCTCACCCCCGGCGTCCTCTTTCAACGACAGTACATATTCTTGTCCTTGATAATTCCTAAACACCCGGGGACTAATATGAATGTGTTCATGGAGCCTCTGATCGATGATTCGGAACATGCTTGGAAGGAAGGGGTATTGACATACGACAAAGCAACGAAGACAAACTTCAAAATGCATGTTTGGTACCACTATTCTCTGCATGACTTCTTGGCATATGGGGTATTCTGCGGGTGGTGTGTTCACAGCAAGTTCCCATGCCCAATATTCAAGTCAAAGCTGATGTTTCATTACTTGAAGAAGGGTGGCAAGCATTCTTCATTTGACAGGCACAGACAATTCCTCCCACTTGACCATCCATTCAGAAGAGACATAAAGAACTTTACAAAAGGTGTAGAAGTTAACGACCCTGCACCGCAGATCATGACATGTGCCGATGCTCGTGCTGAGTTAGATGCTCTCAAGGTCAATGAAAGTGGAGATGGTTTTGAGGGATATGGTGAGCTACATGCCTGGTTTCATATCTCGGGCTTGTATAGGCTTTCCTATATGGACGACATTCTTCTTCCACATAACATTGATCCAATGCACACAGAAAAAATATTGGGGAGGCGTCTTTCTGTACAATCATGGGCTATCCTGATAAGTCTAGAGACAATGTCATGGGCTATCCTAATAAGGCTTGAGCGAGGACGACGACGAGGTGGCCGAGGACGGCGACGAGGAGGTGCAGCGCCGGGGCCACCCCCAGCCCCCTGCACTTAAAAAAGTGCGAGGGGCGTCGACCTTGCCGAAGCGACCGATACCTTTAGACCGTCGTCCAGTAGTTCGCCCGAAACCTCCCCTGTAAGTTACTTTAGATGTTATCAATACAATTTCATTTCCTTTGTTTTAAATTACAATTGGTACTAACACTTGATCTTAATGGTTTCGGCAGGTCTTGGACTCCTCCTGTCGGGGGTTGTCACAAACGCAAGGTCAACGGCATCCTGAGGCTTTTGTGCAAGCAACACTACCCTGGCAGGGTTCTGATTGACGAGAGTATAGTGATGGCCGACACGTTTGACCACTATGCCGCCGTGATCGACGTGCGGGATCGAGATGGCAGGATGTGGCGCAACAAGCTGGAGCGGGTGATCATGGAGATGTTGGTAAGTCTTCATCACTACATTGCTCAACACATCGTATTTTATTGATCATTCTTGAAATAATGGTTCGATACACCACGTTTGTATGCTGGATTTCTACAAAATCGAAGAAGGCTTTGAGGACCTAGCGTGGCAGGTGGCACGTACAGCGTGTCACAAACTTGTGAAGGACATGCTGTACGAGGCGCGCACTCAGGCCATTGTTGATTTCCATGCTGCCAGAGATGTGAGGATTAAGAGGGATGATGCAGTAACGATGACGCTGACGAACGAAGAATACTTGCAGGTAAATATAGAACAAGCTTTCATGAGACTTAGTATGTTTAATTTGATCTTCTTATATGTAGTATGCTTGATGACGTGCAGGCTATTCCGTGGTGGATGGCAACACATCCCGATTGCTGGCAGGTGTTGGTGGACAAGTGGTGCGCCGAGGACTGGGCGGAGAGGCATGAGGCTTGCCGACAGCGTCGGTTGTTGATGCAAGGTGCATCACACCACCAGGGCAATCTTAGCCTCAGCGAATATGCGGCCAGATATGTATGTCAAATCATTTATTCACTCTCGATCTCTCAATAATGTATAATTACTAATCATCTTTTTTTTCCCTCCCTCAGGCTTCGCATCATGGTGGTGAGGAGATCAACACTTTCGAGGCTTTTGCGCTCTGTCACAAGGGCAAGGCGACGGCGGACATCCACTACAACCCAGAGGACCCGCCCGAGGCGTACAGCAATCCGAGCGCCTATAGCCGTCTCAGCTCGTACTCGGAGGTGGCAAAGGAGGTCTACGGGCAAGACTACCTTGATGGAGAAAGTCATGATGAGGGCGGGAAAAGGCAAGAAGCATAGGCGGAACTATCTCGGTGACAGCGTCATCGACACGGCAAATACTCCCACGCTCTCCCAGATTCGAGCACGGACCATTAGCAGTGGCCCGAGCATACGCGAACGACCGACCGCTACACAGGCCCTCCAGGTTATTACTGTTACATTCCTTGTTCGTTTAATTTTTTCATTTGCTTCAATATTGCACTCGAGTATCACAATTGATTTAATATTGCAGGCCCAGCTTGAGAAAGAAAGGCGAGTTTGGCGCAGCAGGTGCAGGAGCAGGTGCACGGTGCAGGTGCAGGCGCAGTTGCAGGCGCAGACACAGGAGATGTTCTCCTACTTTCAAGCTCAATTCGCGGCGATGGGTCACCCATTGCCGGCACCCCTGATGTGGGCTCCTCGTCCTTCCATTTCTTCTCCGGTGAGTGTATTGGCAACCTTACACAACCTTAGACAACTTAGAAACATAGACAAACTTAGAGATTTAGAAAACCTAGAGACTTAGAAAACTTAGAGTTGTGCTATACATATTGAATCACAAACGTTATGTCTTCTTTGTGCAGCCTATGCCTGGGTCAACGGGGTCGAATGTTGGGGCTGCGGCTTTGCAGCAGGACACGGATCTATCGGCAGCTCGCAATCTTTTTCCACAAGTACCTCCACCCTTTGATCCATAGTTTGTGTTTTGTGGACTATATGTGTGGCTTGTTTGTGTTTGTGGACTATTTATAGACTTGTAAGCGTTTGTGGACTATTTGTGCACTTATGACCGTCTGTGGACTATTTGTGGACTTGTGAATACTTTGTGGACTATATGTAGACTAAATGTGTAGTAATTGTTGAATTGTGGACTATTTGAGGATTTGGATGTGATATGGCTATGAAATGGATGCATATTGTCATATATATATAATGCCTGTGTGTTTTTCGAAAGGATTTGCGAAAAAAAATAAAACATGTTCTAGAAAAAGACATTTGCCGAGTGTATTTGCACTAACACTCGGCAAAGTGGGGACTTTTGCCGAGTGTATTTGCACCAACACTCGGCAAAGGTCCCCACTTTTGCCGAGTGTTTTTAGTGCTGACACTCGGCAAAGGTCCCCACTTTTGCCGAGTGCTTTTAGTGCTGACACTCGGCAAAGGTCCAAAGGTCCCCACTTTTGCCGAGTGTGTTTAGGGCTTACACTCGGCAAAGGTATCCCCAAGTGCACATTGTGACACTCGGCGAAACTCACGCTGTCAGGTCACCGTCCGTCAACTTTTGACTGCCGAGTGTCCTTTTTGACACTCGGAAAAACCTTTGTCGAGTGCCCGAGGAAAGACACTCAGCAAAGGGGGTCTTTGCCGTATAGAGACTCGCCGAGTGCGCTCCCCCGAGTTCTACACTCGGCAAAACTTTTGCCGAGTGTGTTTTGCCCTTTGCCGAGTGCCACGGGCACTCGGTAAAAAGGGGCATCCTGGTAGTGCGGGTCATGCACTGTGGCAAGTCAAAGCCCACTTTTTCCACCCGTCTGGCGCCTCCTCTGTGTCCAAGCTCCACAGCCGCTCTGTCACGCCACGCGCATACGTGCGGTGCGCAGGTAGGTCGCCGACAGCATCCTTGCGCGCTTTGTCATACACAGCATGTGTCGCGAGCGCTTCTCCGAGCTCCCCGCCTCACCGCTGTCGTAGCTTGCTCTTGGTGTCGGTTTTAATCAATGTCTATGCGAGAGTTGCAACGACTCTTCGTTATTGCCGATGGCGAACAATCCATGCATGGCATGCGCTGAAGGGCACTCACACATCTATTATATATATATTTGACGAAAAAAAGAGCCACCACATTCGCTCTAAAATGTTAGAAATTCTCACGTTAATCTAAGAAAATAAGAAGAAAAAATTACCCACCACTGCCATTATGAAACAATTAGTCAGAAAACCCCCTAAAAATATTTATAAAAATGCTAAATTTAGAATAATAAAAAATAGGCGAAAATATCCCTCACACCTATTTCTAATTTACCCACCATGCCATTATGAGTCAAAAAATAGCTAAATTTGGAATAATAAAAAAACCAAAAATACCCTTCACACCCATTTCTAATTTACCCTCCATGCCATTACAAAGAAAATATATTTACTAAAAATATTTTTAGCTAAAAATATCTTTATTTCTTATTTTTAATTTACCAATCATACCATTATGAGCCTAAAATAGCTAAATTTTGGAATAATAAAAGTCTAATAAACACTTAATCTCGATTTCTAAACTATGTTAAACTTCTACAATAATATAAAAATATTTTTAAAGAGTATAATAAGTCTAGCCGCGCAAATGCGTGGGCAGCCATACTATACCTTGAAGATAAATACTATTAGTGTATAACCATTAAGGCATTACATATCTAAAAACTAAGGGACAATTATGTTTTTACCCTCACTCTGAACTCTAATTGTGATTTTACCCTCACTTTTTTGACTTTGTGATTTTACCTCTGTTTTTTTAATCTGAAGCCAGAGTTAACCCCTACTAGGGGTAAAATCGAAATAGAATTATTCTGATTTTACCCCTACTGAGGGTAAGATCTGGCTTCATGTTGAAAAACTAGGAGTAAAATCACAAAGTCAAAAAAGTGAGGGTAAAATCAGAATTAGAGTTCAAAGTGAGAGTAAAAACAGAAATGCCCCAAAAACTAATGCAGTACAACTCATGTTTCAGATAAATTATATCTCGGTGAAGGAAGACTTTGAATTCTAATAAATGGCGAATTGAATGTAAAGTTTTAGCTATTGCTGTGATTTAAATTATCATATTGTTTATGTTTTTCATGTGGTTTTCTAAGGTATATTTCCTAACAATTTAAAGAGAAAATATATTTACTTTCATTTGAATTTTCTTAATTGTATGTTAATCGGAGAAAATAAGAAGAGAAAATAACCCACCATTGCCATTATAAAAAAAATACCCTAAATACCCTTAGAACTCTAATGTAAACATATATCAATTTACCTACATAGAAAACTCCAAGCTCACGTAGTAGTAAAACAATGGGATCTACCGTAATCCACCGGCCCTAAGTACCCTAGCCGCCACATTCAATAAAATAAGAACTCTAATCTGGGTCACATGATATTGATCCAAGAGGGGCGCATAGGAAGATGTGGGAGGGGGAATTTGCAAAAGTATGATTAAGTGGACGGTGATTTTGCAAATCCCCCCTCCCACCTGAATTCATGCGTCCCCCTTGGATCAAAATCATATGACCCAGATTAGAGTTCTCATAGTTCTCACACGAACCTGGTTCTCATAGCATACGTTGCCAATAAAATAACCCTAGCTTCCACTACAACGTGGCAAGGAAGACAAGCGGCAAGGAAGAATCCTAGGTGTCGGCGACGCAATGCGCGACCAAGGATGATGTTCGCGCATGGGAGCAGACGATCGCTCACAGGTAGCAGCATATTGCCGGCACTTCAAGCCTTCAAGGTAAGCCTGCGACGAGGTCTTCCAGGAGGCGCTCTAAACGTGTGTGTTTCCTCTGTACTACTGCTATCAAGGGTCAAGTTGTTTTTCATATGCAGCGCCAGCAGAGATCGATCGTTCCATTGGATTTTAACTGGTGCATGTGGGTCGTTATTAGCGTAGACTCCCCTAACCCTACCTCACATCATCGAGATGAACCGGATCAAATTCTAGGCGAGCTGCATGACGTACGGGTCGCAACGAATGAGGTATTTAACTGCGCGCGTGGCCGGAGATCGGCAGTTGGGAAGCCGGCACTCGCCGGCCGCACTGCAATAGACAGCTACCCGATCTGGTAAAATTCTTCATATTTGGACTCTTTTTTTGACTGGTAAAATTCTTCATATTTGGACACTTTTTTTTTACTGGTAAATTCTTCATATTTGGACTTTGCTAAGTTAGCGATTTTATCTGAGCCTTGACTGAGACCTGAAACGACATGAGTTTTGAGTGCAGATCAACTTCAATAGTTGATCAACTGGAGAGAACCTAGGAGACCATGCATGTGTGATTCAACTAGCTACTTGATGTTTTGTTCTGTTTATATACATGTAGTTCACATGCCTCTAGGAACCCCGAATGAACACAATCGATCGCTGTGTGCCCAGCAGAGATCACATGACTCAGAGAGCACCGATCGCGTGCATCTGCATAACACGGCAACGCTATATGAAACGACGCAACTGAAGATGATGAGAAAAAGAATGCAGATTCTCCCTAACATAATGGATGGACCAAGATGTGTGCTTGCTGCAGGCTTTGCCAATTTGTTTGCTGATTTGACTGCGTAATGTAGGATATCGAACTGGGTGCTGCAGCTACAATCTGAGATAAAATAGTCAAGGCAATTTACTTTAGGTATCTAAAACAACTACAAGCCCAAGGCGATCCTATGAATTAATTAGATCCAGGATGAGATAAATCATATGACAATAACAAGAGAAATTGGATCGACTGAAGGGGAATCACCATGAAAGAAAGCATGAAGAAGATTTTGCCCTTTATGAAGTAAGTGATGGTCAACATATATATTATTCAGGATAGTGTTTCAGGTGTGTGTTTCTTTGAATGAAAGATAAAAAAAATATGGAGCATTCAGTGTGATCTTAAAAGTAATAAGTATACTTGCTTTGCATAAGTCTAAGAGAGTACTGTATTTACATGATCCGACAATACATGATTCTAACTTATAATTTTCCAAAAATAATGAACAAACAACCGGAGGTGAGGGGTACGAGATGGATGGTATGTAGAACTTGGTTGAGCGAAAAGAGTAAATTAAGTAGCAAAATAAAACACTTTGAAAATGATCCAGACGCTTTGCTATCCAGTAAACAGAATAGTCACTTATACATTTGAAAATAAAACATTTAATTTTACAATGCCTTGCAAGTATGTTAATTAAGAGGACTATAAAGTATATACATCTTGATATGTAGGTTTGGTGGTGACATAGAGAGAGTAACTTACCTCATATAATTCAATCAAGAAATAAGTACTCAAAATAGGACTTTATAAATCTAGCCCCGCGCAAATGCGCGGGCCACCTTACTAGTTTACTAAAACTTCAGGCTCGGATGCAGTAAAAATCATGTAAAACTTCGTGGACAAGGTTCATACAACGACCAAATGTCACAAAAAAATTTCTTACTCAGATAGGAGCATTAAATTAACTTGATAAATATAAAATCTTTTTCTTTACATGCAATATATCCTAGGATTCTATTGATCAATGTAAGTAAGTCGCGTGTCATTTTCCAAAGGGAAAGACAAATTATGTATCCAAATAACCATGCATGCAAGAAAATTATTGTAGAGTAATAAGCAGAGTGATCATGTCAGTGAACTTTTTTAGTTAAGGTACAAGTACCACCAACAACCAACATCTCGTCAACAAACAACTATTGTGGCAAAAACTTTCTAATGGCTCAAATTTTTAATTAATATATACTTCAGCTAAGGATATCAATACATGAATGAGATTGATATCTTGACATATGGAGATAATACTCGACCAACCTAATTACAAATTTTGAATACAACTTTACGAGCATATTAGTCATTTTAAAAGTTTACATATGTACGATGTCATAAGGTATTAAATTATGATAAATTAATTTTGAATAAAACATAATGTAAAGAATGTTTTGTACACTCATTTTTATAATGTTGCGCCACTACCTATAAGAAAACCATCACTGTATTCTTGCAACAGTTTACTAAGTGAATTAACTGACTGCATCCACCACCATGTCAGTGTCAGTAAAGCAATTCATGATGTACCATTAAGTTTCAAAACTGACGCATCCATAATTATATTCAGAAGTAAAAGAACAAAAACTCAGAAGCATCAGGATTCCGGCACAAACATTTTTAACCAGCTATGATTGACGATTATCATGCGCCAAAGCTGAACTTATGTACAACAGTATTAGTCAGAAACCTTTTGTTCACACCTTGCCACCAGAACAACTGAAGAAGGTCTTTGGCTACCAATCTTAGCAATTGACTTACATGCTGGACTATCCATGATCTCAACTAATCTCAGTTCTCAGCAATCTCTATAGTATGCATCGTGCCTTTGGGGCCCCTCCATCCCTTTGGCTGTCAATCTCAGCAATCGATCTATTTCCTTTTGATGTGTGTCCTCTTTAAGATATTTTACATACTTGTACACAAGATTCCACAGTCCTGGTCCCTTGGCATTTGAAGGTTGAGGCAGCACAGATCTCAGAGCAGCAAGTCCATCTGTTGCTTGATGGGCTGCAACTCCTAGATTATAGAGACTTCGACAGATGAACCTGAAGGGGCATTATGATCTTGAATGCATAATCCGTTGATATGTTCCTCACTCATGCTTCCATTTGTGATCTGCATTTGGAGTCTTTCCAGCTTATCAGCTATAGCATTATTCACTAGCTCAAGAGCTTTTATGCGCTCTGTTACTTGTAGCATGATACTGTTTTCAGACATTTTCCGAGGGATAAAGAGTATTGGTACTGTTTTCCGACACTTTCCAGCTTATGTTTATAACATGAATAACTATTAGTGCCAGGTAGCTCCACAAGGACCATTGCAAGGCTCTCATTCTTTCTGTGTCTCCATTGAGCTCGACTACTCAGAGAGCACCTAAAGCACAACATATGCATTAAGGTAAGTACAAAAAGAAAAAAGTATATCCTGTAATGCTTTCGTAATAGATGTTTTGGATGTCCAATTTCTTGCAACGATATCATCATTGAATACTTTTTTGCATAGAAAAATGATACATAAATTTTAGAAGCTATGTTTTTTGAGCTTTATACTCAAATTTTCTACCTTGTAGTGCATAAAAAATTATGATGGAGGGAATGATCAATAAAAGGACAGAATAAAAAAGGCTGCCTGGTTTTCATCTGGTTCTGGGGGAACATGACCATAAACTTTTAGCATGGACATCAATTCTGAAAATGAGATATATATTATCGAGGCGTTTAGGTGGAACTGGATACCAAAATCAGCATCTGATTTTGTCAACTAGGATCTTGATAAGATAATTGACTAACTTGGTTAGCAATTTTCAACCAGCATTGTTGTTAACTAGCAATAAACTGATCATCTAGAAAATACAAAGTTAGATTCAAACAAATTCTTTAGTCTTGCAGCAACGAAGCCGGCTGCTTAGAAGTTGGATATTTGTGTGTTTGGGCAGCTTTTAAGTGCAAGCAAAGTGCAGAGATAAAGTTTTCTTCAAGCATGTTTCAGAATTGGTATTATATGCTCTGGCCAAGCTTGGTTAAACATTACATTCGCGCCAACTACTGAATAAACACCCCAAAGTGCCCCTCTACCGATTTATATGATCTCTGACAATTTATATTTATAGCTGGCATTTGGGCCTTGTTTTTTGAGCCGGCCCGAAGCACGACGCATTTAGCCCGACACAAGCCCGGCCCGGCACGAAGAAATTCGGGCCCGTGCCGGCCCGACCCAGTGTAAGGGCCGTCCTGTGGGCTGAACCCTAGCCCGTGGCACGGCACGAAGCACGGCCCGAAAAGAGGGTCAGCCCGAAAACGGCCCAAAAAACAACAGCCCAGCCCACCTGACCTAGACCAGTATATAAACGTAATCCTCAACTACCCCCTTAACCCTAGCCGTGCGCCCTCCTGCCTCCCCTCTGGTCCGCATCCCCGCCTCCCCTCCCTTCTCGCAGCGGTGAGACGCCCGCCTCCCCTCCGATCCACACCCCGCCTCCCCTCCGGCCTCCCTCCTCGCGACATCGAGCAACGCGCCCTCCTGCCTTCCCTCCGGCCCGGCGCCCCCTCTCCCCTCCCTCGTCGCGGCATCGAGCCACCGTAGCGCGCCATCCCACCTCTGACACCGTCGTCTCCGGCACTCGATCTACTCGCCGTCGGAGACGACGCCGTGCCAACGGGTCTGTCGGGCCAATCGGGCCGACACGACACGATTTCGTCCTCCACGCGCCGTGCCATGGGCTGACCCCTCAGCCTTTGGGCTGCGTCGGCACAGCCCGCCGTGCCATTATGGGCCGTGCCTTAGTGTGGGCCCGTGCTGGGCCGTGTCTAGTCCTGGGACTTGGGCCGGGCCAAAACCGGGTGGGCCGCGGCCCGAACGTTTGGCACGGCCCGTGGCACGGCACGGCCCGAAGGAGTTTCGTGCCGTGCCGGCCCGACCCGAACTAACGGGCCGTGTCGTGCCTAGATTTTCGGCCCGACGGGCGGCACGGCACGGCACGGTCGAATGGGCCGTGCTCGGGCCGGCACGGCCCGATGGCGGCCCGATGGCACGAAAACGGCCCGACGGCACGGTGACGGCCCGACGGCACGGTGTCAGCACGGGATAATATTCTTGAGCCAAGGTTCATTTTGTATTTTGATTCATATTTAAATATTCAAACTTGTATACAATTTGCATACGAAGTCCAAATGAGTTGATTCTTTTTTCTAAAATCTTGAAAAAATAAGATCTATCATGTGGAATCTTTTTAATCAAAATTTTCTAGTTTATTTTTATACTGATCAGTCAACACATTAATGGTCACTATTTAACATTTTCTTTACCTTTTTGTAAATCACCAAAGAAATTGAATTTTTAAATGATTTTTTGTGTGGACGTAAAACTTCTACATATCTACACATGGAATTTTTGTATAATTATTTTGAAGCATTTACGCTTGTGTAAGTTTTGAATTACTTTTCATTTATCACAAAACCTCATTACTTCTTTGTGGTTTAGTAAAATTTGAACACACTTTCATACAAACATTGTTCAAAAAACTCCCCATAAATTGTAGAGGTTGGTGTTGACTTGGAACAGCTCCACATTAAAATTGAGTTGAAAATCCAAAATATTTTTGGAGATAAAAAAATACAAAAACTCACTTTTCCTTTGTTTTTTTGTTACACTCAAAGTATGATGATTTTAGAACTCAAATTTGATGTACACATGTAATATAGCTTTCTTAAAATAGTGTAATTTTTTCAAAAATTTTGAAATTTTATTATCTATGTAACACTATAAAAGAATCAATTCGAACAACAAAAATACACATTCTCTATGCTGAAAACATATTTTTGAAATAGTCTGTCAATGAAACCGGGCCGTGCCCGTGCTTGGCACGGCCCGACGACGGCCCGCCGTGCTCCGTGCCGTGCCCGGGCCGCATTTTTGCCACGTTGGGCCGACCGGCACGGCACGATGCGGCCCGACGGGCCGTCACGGCACGGCACGGCACGGCACGGCACGAAGCACGACGGGCCCGTGCCGTGCCGTGCCGAGCACGGCCCGAGTCCCAGGACTAGCCGTGTCGGGCGGCCCGAATGCCCAACACTATTTATATTACATTAAAGTAACTTGATAATATAAGAACAAAATATCTTTTTTACTTCAGATTTAATTCTAGGATTTTGTTGACCAATGTAGGAAAGCCGAATGTCATTTTTCCAAGGAAAATACAAATTATGTATCTAAATAACTAGCAACAATTATATGCGTGCGAGAAAATTAGCTTAGAGCAAGCAGAGTGATCATGTCAGCGAACTTTTAGTTAAGGTACCGCCAATACTACGTCATCTTAACCACCAACACCACGACAATAAACGTGTGAGTGGCAAAAACTTTCTAATTAATGGCTTGATATTTTAATTAATATGTTTCAATCAAGGATATATCAATACATGAATGGGATTGATATTTTTACATATGGAGATAATACTCGAATAAACCTAGTTATAAGTTTTGAATATAGCTTTACAAGCATATTTGTCATTTTAAAATTTCAATACAATACAAATTTGGCAGAAATTTAGATCTGTATGATGTCATAAGCTTTTAAATTATAATAAAATTAGTGTTGATTAGACATAAAAATGTTTTGTAAACCCACTATTACTAGGCTTGAAACCAGCTTGGGTCGACTCATCGAACCGTGCAAACCATGCCTTAAATTTTCGGTCAATCTGGTTTGGTTTGGCCCAGTTTCTATGGGGAAGCAATAGCTGCGCAAGGTGTTCAACACAGGGTCGAATCAATCTGCCGCCGGCAAGAACAACTCATTGCTTGTCGTTTACCTCTCCAAATCCAAGCTCCCCACAACCGAAGCGTCATCGTTGTCATCCACCTCCTCCATCCATCCATGCATGAGCATGCCAACTAGTCCACTATGGTGTCGTGGGGCTCACCACGCACAATCTTGGGAATGTACTCATGCATGGCCGTGTTGAACATGTCAGCGCATCTAGGCACCCAACCCTTGTCGTTGCCCCTTGCTCCTTGAGTCAGCAACGGAAGTCTTCCTTGCTCTAGATGCAAGCCTAAGATGCATGTCCTGTACAAACCAGACTTGACATCAAAAGACACTTCCAAACATTAATGGACTCAAAACCATTACATCCGCAATAACTGTTCTTGATTTCAGAGAAACTGTCAAGTTCCAAGAAACATCATGCGCACGAAGAAACACAATCAAAGTAGGACAATCGTTGAATGAGCATAATAGCGTGAAATTCTTGTCTCTTAATAAAAAGGAAAATATATTTTGTGTTTCTACCTCTGTTTTTGCGATTTTACCTTTTTTTTGTTCAACTTTGTGATTTTACCTTTCAATCTGAAGCCATAGTTTACCCGTGCTAGGGATAAAATCGCAATAGAACCTCATGTCAAACTAGAGGAACTACTTAGGTGAACATTCATATCTTTAAAATATGTCTACGCCACAGATGCATGGGTTGGGAGGTAGTATGCATATTGCATATGTAATTACAGTAAATCCTGGCAACATTATGCTCGCCCTATGCCGATGTGCGAACAAGAAGGCTGGCCCTGCTCCTGGTTTCTGATCAAGAGAAATTTTATTCAGTCGTCACTTAATCAAAGTAGAAAACGCTGCATGTTTTGCAGCACAAAAATCCTTCCAGTGTTTGCGTGTGTACCAAGTTGATGGCTGACATCGCCGACGGCGAGAAATGCGCGCTCGTCATCTCGGAAATATTTTACGTACAGCCATAAGAGATCATCTCGTCGTGTTCAACTCCATGCGGCCATGCCAGTATGGCTGGGCAGAATGCTAGGTCTGTCGCTTTGTCCATCGGTTGATCTGTTGGGGTTCGCAGAGCTGGCGGGCGCAGGCCTTGCAGCAGCAGATCGAGGCAGAGACGTGACGACGGGGCTTGCGGCCAGTCATGGACACCGTTGAGGCGTGCGGCGGTGGAAGGCGCGAGGGATCCGTGAGGCAAGAAGGCGGAATGGAGCCGTGCTCGTGAGGACGGTAGTGCCCGTCGGGGAGGCGACGCGCGGAGAGGTACGTCGCCAACGCCGGGTCATCTTCGCCGGCGCACTGAGAGACAAAAGACGAAGGAAACCGCAGTGTCTTGCGTCCCTGAGCCTGACGAGGAAGATATCTGAACCGCAAATGTCCCTCCCACCCCGGCCGGCTCTAACGGCGCGACGCGGCCGGAGTTTCGCCGTGTCCGGGATGTGTCCGGCGTTCTTCCTGGAGGCACGGCCGCGAACGGTGACACAAATACAGGCGCCGCGTGAGCCAGTGCTCCATCGAGGCGGCCAGCTCTGGAGGACAAGGTTGCCGCGCCGCCATCTCTAGCCGAAAATCCCAGCCGGAAGCAGAGCGGGGGGACAAACACTTCAACGAACGCGTATCTGATCGCGCCGCCGCTAGCCGCTCTTCGCCGGCAGCCGGCAGGCACATGAGCAGGGCTCGCCTCTGCTTCTCCTGTGCCGCGCGGCCCTGAGCTTGACGAGGAAGACGGCTCCTCATCTGAACCGCCCAATTCCAATCGGACGAATCTGAGGTGCCCAGGGGTGGTCGCTATTTCGAATAGCGTCTATTCGAAATAGTGTCCACCCCGGGGTCGCCCTGGAACATCGGCTCTGTTTCACGCCGCGGCCCCTCCTCTTCCTCCGGGAGTGGTTTCTCTGGCGCGCCCGGCCACCGTCTGGCTCCTCCCGACGAGCACGGCCCAGTCGCCGTGGTCCGCCACCTCCGACCAGATCGTGCTCTGCTCCGGGTGGAACCTCACGACGCTGGCCTCCGCTATGCTATGCTATACCGATATATAGGTTGGTCGGCATCTTCTTCGTCCAGCACCCACGACGACCAAATCTGGCAAACCGCGCCGTCGAGGAGCACGAGGTAGTTCTCCACGTGCATGTTCATGACTCGGGCGAAGTAGGTGATGTTCTCGGCGTAGGCCAGCGCCCCGGCGAACGTGGACATCGTACGTCGTCCCCTCGTCCCCGTCCTCACCATTGTTCCCATGGTCATTCTGCCTCTGTTCGTGGTAGCCGCCGCCCTGGACGGCTAGGTCGATCTCAAGGACCTTGCCGTGGCATCGCGTCACGGCGAGGAATATGCTTCCCTCGTCGTGCACCAGGGACACCGGCTTGCCGCCCACGCCATGGCGCCGCCGCGGTATGCGTGGCGAGGATCTGCACCGCAAGTCCAGTCGGCGCCACGGCCTATGATCCCAGCAGCGCCTGCGCCTTCTTCTAATACCATGCTAGTAGGCTTGCTAGCTCACACGTCCTAACGCGCCGGCCATGACAGGATGACGTTCCCGAGCAGTACTATGTCGAGGTTGAAGTGGAGCCAATAGGTACGCATGGTGGCGCACTGCCTTGTAAGCTCTGGACATGGATGCTTACAACAACGGCCCGGCCATCAGGTGCGTCGCCGCACCCATCGTTCAAGCGATCGAGCACTGCACGCTGCAATAGCCCTAAGCCAATTTCACTGTAAACCCGGTCTGTAAGGAGTAAACTCAATCTCAACACACTCTTTGCTTTCTTGAAAAACCTGGGGCAGATGGCCTTCTCTGAGTTCTCTCTCTAAAAGGATCAAAGGTTCGGAAACAAATGCATTTCTTAAATGTTTGTCACGTGTGGCTTTACAAATCAAGACGAAAGAACAACATATGAAAACATTTTCATCTCATTTTCTATTATATTAAACTAACATGATAAAATAAAAATAAAAAACAATCTTTTTTCGTTAGGTGGAATTCAAGGATTCTCTTGATCAATGTAAGAAAGCCGCATGTCATTTCTCCAAAGAAAAGACACATTATGTATCTAAATAACTAGCAACAGCTATATGCATGCGAGAAAAATTATCGTTGAGCAAGCTGAGTGATCATGTCAGTAAACTTTAGCAGTAAACTTTTAGTTAAGATACCACCAACACAACGCCATCTTAACCACCAACACCACGACAACAAACATGTGTAGTGGCAAAAACTTTCTAACTAGCTCATATTTTTCATTGATATGTTTTAATCAAGGATATCAATACATGAATGAGATTGATATCTTGACATATGGAGATAATACCCGGACCAACCTAATTATAAGTTTTGAATTTAGCTTTATGAGTGTATTATATGTATGATGTCATGAGCTTTAAAATTATAAAAAATATTTTTAATTATACATAATGTAAAGAATGTTGTGTGCACCTATTATTACAATGTTGCGCTACTTCCTGAGGGCTTTCAAATATCCGGGCCAAGTTTGCTGATCCCGACCCATTAGATAGGATGGAATCAATGTTGAGATCGGAGGAGAAACATACCCATCCATAGCCACAGGTTGGACGCCGGCGGCGGCCGGCGGGTAGATGCGTGCAGCAGCAGCTGGGCAAGCGGAGCGGCAGCGCCAATAAACCTTGAAGAGATCACGTCTCCGCCCTCTTTTAATAATCCACATCCCTTGCCGCACGAGCCTTGGGCTGAACAGACCTGATGACCTTTTTCAAATATGGGGTGATCGCAAAATCAAATCTATTTTTGAATACCAGTTTAGAAAACGGTCCATATTCCTGATCTTTGCAGAATGAGTCCTTTTTTAAAAAAAATTTAAATAAATGAGTTGGACCTAATTTGTTTGGGGGTACTCTTAACGGTACTGAATGTGGTGCAAAAGGACTTATATGTCATATGCAAATGTTGTGCAAAAGGACCTAATCTATTTGCGAGCTAATATTATATATTTTTTAATATTATATATTTTTTAAAACAAAAACACAGTACACATACTAGTGCTCACCCTTATATAAACACAATAACACAAGACATCTCATTCTTGAGATTCATAAAATCAACACAGGCATCTCGTTGTCGACTACTACAGCAAGAATAATTAGCCATAATACAACATGAGCGGATTGGTGGCACTACAAACAAACCTAGCCAACTAAGCTACGCAAAATTATAACATGATCAAGATCTACGTTGCCGGCTGCGGCAAGAGCCCTAATCGTTGCATGGACGCAGTCGGTCCACTGTCGCAGCAGCCGAGCGCTGGCCGGCGGGTGTCGTCGGGGCACGAGCTTGACTAGCAGACTCAGCACGCCGTGGCGGCCGCTGATGTCTATGCGGCAGCGGTGACTCGTCGATGAGAGGCAGCGTGCGGCCGGCCGCTAGGATGCAGGCCAGCTTCAGGGGATCTCCCTGGCGACTCTCGAGATTTTTTTTTCGCCCACATTGTGCTCTTCTCGATCTTGCCACAAGCCCATATACATGTACAGAAACAGAAGTTGATGGACAATTTTGTGACGAGCACCCTGACGATGCACTGATATATGTGAGGAACGTGCGAACCATATCCGTGTCCACTGCAGTGCAGACGAGGAAGGAACGGTGCGCGCTGCGTGGTCTTGTGAAGAAGCTGCAGGCGCTGATCAGGGGCCAGCAGTCCCTCCGAGCTCGATCAGCCCGCGCACCTACGTACGTACAGCGGCCACCTGGACGAGCTGCTGCGACCCGACCACGGCTCGCGCGCACAGCAGCCCGTAAGAAGTCGACCCCACGCGGCGGCCGGGTTTGTCCCGAGTTACATGGCGAACACCGATCGAGGCAGCGCACCAACGCACTGGAGCGGTATTCCAGCCGGCTCCGCGTCGGGGAGGTGAGGGAAGGACGAAGAGCGCGCGTGCATGGGGACCAGGCGCCGGGGTCCGAGCTAGGATCAAATTTTGTGTATGATGTTGTGGTAATTACGCATTAACAGCTTCACGAATAAAAGGTCAACTCCTACTGCTCCGGTCTGGTTCACTAAATTCGATCATCGTGTGTTCACAGCCGCAACCTGTCGTGAATGTGTACGCCTCCACGCTGCAACAGGGACACTATTCCTTTATTAAATTTTATTAGAACTCCCTCGCAAAAAATTTATTAAATCAGCTCGTTGCATTCTGTTTCTGTCCATTATCGTCGTGCATAGTTCCATGCATGGCAAGTGCCAAGCGGCATCAGCGGTTTATTAGCTAGCTCTGCTGCAATGTGAGTCTGCAACCCATGCTGGCACTATCCTGCAGATTTTTCCTGACATGGCGCATGAGTTTCACTTGTGCTTCTTTTTTTATGAGGATTGCAAGGAACAGGCTGCGTCCAATATTGCATGTGAAAAAGCTCATCTCGCCACTAATCGTTCGTATTTCCCAGTGGCTGCAACCATTCTCTCACTAGCAGCTTCAAACGTCGAAGCTTGTGCTGGTCCCCCTCTTGAGGAGTAGTACTTCCTACAATTCGCCGGCGATACCCAAAAGCCATACAAGTCTACATGCATATCTTGTGAGAGACATTGTGTTCCAAACAAAACCATTTCATTCAGCTACGTATTTTGTTTCATGCTGAAAGAGTTGCGAAAACGTGAAATAGCAGCACGTTAAAAATAAATAAAAGAAAGCATCCATTTTTTGGACGGGTCGAAACTTAAGACAATTTACACATATGGTCCAGTTAGTTGCTCCATTCCGGGCCGAAGTATCTGGCGTTGGGCCTTCTGGACCTCGTCGCGCCCACGGGCCAACCCCGCGCAGCTGCAACAACAATGGCGCGACCATCGTGTATTCGTGTTCACCCTTGCATATTTGTTTTTAGATTTTACCCAAATATAACGTGCAAATTTCGCTTCTGAATTTTCCTTATATTATGAATTACAAGGATATAGTGTCTTGGGTCTGTCCTAAGCAAAGTGGCATCAGCAGCCTAGTAACTAGCTCTGCTGCAACTATGCATTGTGCGGCGCCGTTTCAATTTGTCCTGCAGGTTTTCTCTGATATTTTTTGAATTTTTTTTGCAAAAGATTTTTTAGTTTTTTCCTTGACATAATGACATGGCATACGTGTTTCGTTTCTGAAAATTTTTGCTGAATGGGGAACAGGATTCACAATGTCCCGTGTGTTTTTATTCTCAAATGACTAACGGTTACTTCATTCTATACACATTTTTGCATGTCAAAATGTATTTAGCAAATGCTGGTCGGGGCAATTTTTGTTGCTAATTCTTTAGCACTCTCAACAAACATTGTTGATATTGTACCGACAAGTAAAATTTTCTTGGAGGGGATGGTCCTAACGCTCTACGTCGTTAATTGGACCTGTCCTGATATTCATGCTAGAAGAAACACAACTCAGACCTCTGGGTAGTAGTTCCTCCAATTTGCCGGCAATACCGACAGCCATACCAAAGTACATGTTTACATGCAAATCAGGTGATGAGACATTGAGTTCACAGTTTCTACAAACAAACCTGTGGGAAACAGAAGCGGTGAACTAGCATTACATGCAAATCAGAAAAAGAAGCATACATGTTTGTTTGTAGAAACGTGAACTAGCACTACATGCAAATCAGAAAAAGAAGCATCCATGTTTTGGACGGGTCGAAACTTAAGCCAATGTACACATATGGTCCAGTTAGTTGGTCCATTCTGGGCCGAAGTATTTGGCGTTGGGCCTTCTGGACCTCGTCGCGCCCACGGGCCGACCCCGCGCAGCTGCGGCTGCCTCTTCTTCCGCCGAGATGGCGGCCATGGCGCGCATGAATTTGACGACCTCCTGAGCGCGCTCCTTGAGCGCCGCGTAGGCCGCCGCTTCCTCGCGCAGAGCCGCCGCCATGGCCTCCCCTCCGGGCCCGGCCGCGTACTCGGCGACGTCCGGGCACCGCTTCTCGGTGGGGTCGTCGGCGTCGTGCATCACCTCGAGCGCGGTGGCCTCGCTCTTGGCCACCATGTCCTTGAGCACCGGGTCCGTCGGCGCCAGCTCACCCGACACCAAGGTGTGCGCCACTGTTACCATCATCATGCGCAGGAGCTTCGTCTGCTTGGCCGCGTCCGCCGCCGTCTGCGTCACCAGCTCCAACACGCTCTCCATTGCTTCCTTCCTCTCCGGCTCCGCCGCCATCATCTATTCTCCAATGCTCAGGTTGCCTGTGGCTGCATCATCCCCTGACTTGGCTCTCCTTTTATGCACGCTCGAAGCCCTGCTTCGATCCAATCTCGATCGGACTCGGATTCCGAGCGACGCGGTTGTTTCGATGGGACTCGTTCTGTTTGCGCGTTCGACTTGGACTCGTACATAAGCATGGACCACAAGCCTTGTGATTAGTATTGCGAGGGATCCATGAGGCAAGAAGGCGGATGGACGATGTACACGACCCTGCGGCGTTCGGTTCAGCAGTTGTGCGTGTGCCGTACGCACTGGTGGACGCGCCTCCTCTGGTTGCATCGGACCAAAGGGTGCGTAGGCATTGACTCTGGTTCGTGAGAGCCGCCGAGGGAAGCTGTAGCTGAGAGGGATGAAAGAGAAAGGGGACGGACGCAGGAGACTCCCGCCCGGACCCTATTCCAAATGGCGACCACACCCTGGGTATCTGAGATTCGTCCGATTTGAATTGGGCGATTCGGATGAGGCGTCTTCTCTGCTCTGGCTCAGGGAGAGAAGCAGAGGAGCGCGAAGCGTCCCGCTCCCGCACAGATTCCGCCATGCTGGCTTCCATGCCCGACGCCTTGTCGTAGGACGTCTCCGATCGAGTTCATGCCTCAAGGCCGGCCGTGGAGGCGACGCGCGCTGACAGGTAGGTAAGCCAACGCCGCGGCGCTCAAGGCGCCATGACCGCCGTTTCTGTCTCCGCCGACTGCGCGAGGTTGAGGAGGCCGGCCGGCCCAAACGCGAAATACTTCGGCCATGAAATCAAAGTTGCTGCTTCGATCGGAGACCAGCAGCGGGATGGCGCGATCGTAAACGTAGCCGCCCCAAAACACTGCACAACACGACGACTCACACACGTGCATGCCGACGATTAAAACTGGCTTAACATCTCTATGAAGTGGACAAAGGGAGCTGTCAGGCCAGGGATACACTCCTGCTATCATGGACTGTATTGTTGCAGATCTGCCCATTGAACAATTATGATATATTGATAAAAGTAAAGTAATAATAAACAATTACTACGTACAATCTATCTATTATCTTAGTATTTGAAGAGAAAAATGAGCCACCACGTTCGCTCTCAAGGCTAAGAAATTCCCACGTTAATCAGAGAAAAAACAAAAATGTGAACCGTTGGATTTTATGAAGATTGAACGGCCAAGATTAAACGAATTAATAATATATTATAATACAACTCTTAGCTAGGCAGTCGGATTGGTGTCCGAAACAAATAAAGGAAATATCACGTGAGCAATGCATTCAATATTATTGTCTAATCGGTTGAGATTGATTTGAAAGATCTCATGCATTTGAACACGTAACAGATTGGGCAACGTCGCTCAACAGTCCATGCAGCGCTCACACCTGCGCGCCCAACCGTCTCGATGGGCGTGTCACGTACTAGGGACTGCGACGTAAGGGCCATATTGTGCACTAATCCATCTGCTTCTCTCAGGGAGCTCCTCCGGAGTGCCGCTGATCTGTTCCAGCACCGTGGGTGCTCCTCTGGCCACCGTCGACGATCCACGCCCGCCGCCGAAGACACGCTGATCAGGAGGCGGCGCCGGCGTGTCGAACGATCAACAGTTGAAGGCAGTCTCCGTCGTCGTCCGCGCTCAGGTGGCACATTTCGATTGCGTGGCGTTCGTCGCCATAGTGCTGGATCCCAACGTCAAGGTCCTCGAGAGGATCCACCACTAGCTTGCGTGGCCTGACAATTCCAGCACATAAAAAGGCTATCCTCGGATTTCACTTGATCAAACATCCACGTTGAAGCTTACATTTATCCAAGAGTCATCATCGGCTCAATCAGATCACGCATCCAGCTGTAGCGTCTTACGAAGATAGAAATTTCTTTGAGCAAACAGTTTCGTTTCTTGGTTTCCATAATACTCAGCTTTCAGAAGTATAAATGACTCCCACGTACACCTCATTCTCTCTCCAAATATATTTTTTCCTTCTATTATAAGTTAGTTGTTCCAGATCAAGAATAACATCATGCTTGCTTGCCAGAAATTTTCTTCCACCGCGCCGACCCGAGCCGTTGTCGCCATGTTCACCCCCGCCCTGACCTTGCCGAAGCGTGGTCGTCCACTACCTGTCTGGCGGCAACTCTGCCACTACACCCCCACAAACATATGCCACCATCACACTACTGGAAACCTAAGAGTTAATCTAAAATATGACCCACCAAAAACAGCATAATTCGGGAAAAATAGAAGAAAATTATTGGAAGTCCATAAATAGCACCGCATTAATCAAGATCAGGTACTTTTGAAAGTCCATATATAATGTATAGGAAAGGAAACCGTATCTAAAAGGAGACTATTTCTACTTGCTGCCAAGAAATAAAATAAGAGCAACCAGCGGCATCATAACCAATTCAGAAATTGGAGAACTCTACGTGAGTTGTGTAGAATTGGAAGGGTGATGCATAACCCAAGATGCAAGTAGCGACGAACGACGAGAAAAACGGCCTCGAGTTGGCGTCTTGGCGAGATCCAGGCAGCTGGAGGTGCGGCGAGCTTGGACGATGGTACTTAACCCGGTGAGATGATCGCCCATGGCCACCGTCGAGTCATCGAGAGAAGCAGACTCGGATATGGGTACAGCACTTGCAACCAACGACCCTCTATGCCCATCCAGCCATGTCATCGATCGAGCGAACAAAAGCGTGGAGAAACCAAATGGAGACAAGGCAATCAGGGCTGAGGCGAAACATACCTGACACAAAACAATTAATCCATCATATCTGGGTTACTTTGCGGCCACCCTAATTCTCCTAACCTATACTATCTGATATGATCCAAAGCGATCAAGAGGTGCTGATACAATGCGTTGGACACTACCCATGTTGATCTGTTGGAAGCTTTGGATCTTCTTGCTGAAAGACAACAAATCACAAGCACCCGAATCACCCGACGATGCAAGCAGAGCAGCGAGTCAGCTAGCACGCATAAGGTCTGAATGTGCAGGTTCGTGTGGTAGTCCAGGGAGTTGCTGCAGGCAAGTGTTCAGTCCGTGGGTTCGCCATGGTGCCGCAAGGACAAGCCATTGCTGCTCTGCCTGCTTTTCTCAAAATAATTTGTCTTGAAGAGCAGTGCATGCTTTTCTCAAAATAATTTGTCTTGAAGAGCAGTGCAAGCAGTCAAGCAAGTTCTTCTCAGGTGAAACTGACCTTTTGCCCATGATAGCAAACTAATTTGTTGTGCTAAAGAGGTTAATTTTGGATTTTCAAAAAATCTTTTGTTCGAGGATTCTTCAATAAATCTTGATAGAAAAACAGAACGATAGCAAACTAATTGGTTGTACCAAAGAGGTTAAAATTTTGACTAGCCTTTGACATGGATTTGTAGTGTTTCTTCGGGTCATTGTTACGGAACATGAGGAGATTCGATCAATAGATAAGAGGGGCTATAATCTAATAAAGTTTAAAAATACAAACGTTCTCAGAGTTGGGCATGAAGGGTGACCATGGCAGACCTACCGGGAGAGAACCATTGCCTGTCAAAGTGCGAGCTACTCTAGCTGACAGCCAAGCCTCAATTTTGTATCCACGTCTGCAGCCTTCTACAGGACTCGGTGTGTGAAAAACTTTATTTGAGTTGACTAGAAAATAGAATCGTCGGCTAGGTGGTTGCACATTGGCCTTCAACTACTCACCGAGAAGGATGATCACGAAGGCAAATTGGGCATGAAGCCACGAAGCAAATATTGACGGTGAGAACCAATTGATTCCGTGGTCGAATATTACCTGCACGAAGCTACTTTGTTTACGTGACAAAGCATCAGAGGAGGAGCCGAGCAATGAGGGCAGCAGCCATTAATATGTATGTGAGGCGTTCATCAACTTCTTCCCCGGTTAGCTTTTGCGGTGCTGAACATCGACATCGAACCTAGCGGATAAAGAAGAGCTCAAGAGCAGGCAATCAACAAACAGAGATGGGGAGTATAAGAGTCGGATGTTTAGCAGGATTATATGCTAGAGAGCTGCAATCCATGGCTGCTTCATCACCGCGTTTACGTCGATGAGGGCGATGATGAAGTTCACAGAAAGTGGCCGCGCAAGTTCTAAGGACCTGCCAGGTCAGGTACCTACCAATTGAAAAAATTCTAATGCCAACAACCATCTAGATTTTCTTCAGTTTCTCAAGACTACCTACATCCACCAATTGGTTATGCTGTAATCCAAATTTAAATCAAAATTTGTTCAAAAAATGAAATTTAAGCTATAAATTTTGATATGAGAAATATGAGAGAAAACCGGTATGACAGGTTATCGGTTTTACTTCCAATACAAAAAGCTTTAGAGCAAAGGCAATAAAGCCTCTAAAGACTTGAAGTAAAGATAATCAAGAAGGAAAAAAAGAAACGATTATTTAATCAGAGAAGGGAGAAAGATACATAAAAAAAAATTAGAAAGTTCAATATGGTTCATACTATCTGGACCTCAGCATATAAATATATACCTGAAGTAACTTTTTGTATAATGCAAATTTTTGGCATGCCCACTATATAAGAATGTATTTTTTATATAGAAAAACTAAGTTGGTGGAGCTAGCCGCGCAATTTGCACGGGCCACCTTGCTAGTATTGATTAAAAAAGCAATAACCATCGACTAAAATTACATCGCCACAATACAACGGATAATAAACACGGTACGGTAGCTTCAACTCTGTAGTTCCACGACATGGCACAAGCTGCAAGGACCCAGAACGTTCAATTTAACTGCAGGGGGACTCTCCGCTCAATGTGTTCTCCGACAGCCAAGAGCGCTTTCTGGGATTCCCTGAGCATGCCCATCTTCATTGGGAAGCATGTGCCAAATTTGTGTTCAGAGCACCTAGGAAGACCAAAAGTTGTGTCCAATGTGAAGCATTCAAGTGACGAACATTCTCAAATGAAGCAGGTTAGCTCAACCATGCTCTTCGCAGAGCAGAAACCAGTGATCTTCACACTCTTCAGGTGCTTGTGCCGGTGTCCTGCCATCTGCCTCGGAGGTGATGGATCTCCAACAATCGAGTCATGCTGCATCCGTTGTTGCGATACCCGATGACGAAAGTTAAGATGATTGAATTAATGGTTTCACCATATATCGCTAGTATACAAACTTCTGAGCAATGACTTCCACCCAAGACAAAAGTCTCCAGCAAAGGAGCACCATCAAGAAAAGAAACTACAGAGAAGCAGTCGTGTAAGCACGGGGAAATGCTGCTCCATAAAGAGAGGAATGTGCTTTGCGAAGTTGTAGTGTTAACCTCCTGCACAAAGATGTTTAATTCAGACACGTTTAGTTAACAACATCACTAGTCTAAAGTCAGTTAAAGGTTTAAGAACATGCCTCTGTCTCTGCAACAACCTCAGACTCCTGCAACATCGCCGTCGGAGAAGAACGCGTCATCAACTCTAGCAAATCGAAGCCAATTCAACGACGTGAACACCCGCATGGCGCCTCCAGTCCGTGCCCAAGCTCCACTGCTGCCCTGTCCGCGCACACCCGCATCATGCGTGCAGAGGTAGGTCGACGACAGCATCCAAACGCGCTTCCGCTACACAGCACGAATGCAGCTGTCGTGGCTGCCTTTGCTGGTCCAGGCCCGTCGATGGTCATGGGCAGGGTGGGCGACCGCCCAGGGCCCCCAAAATATTAGGGCCCCCATCTCAAGCTTCCCTCATGGCGGCCGTTGTGTTTAATTCGCCGGATGCAACATGTAGTTTCGAATTTGATTAAGAGGAGGGAGGGAGGAGCCGGTAATCACTCCATTTTGCTTGTTAATCGGGGCCGCGGCCCCTCAATAGTGCTTTGATGGGAGCTCCTTTTGTCAACAATGGTGGGGGTAGATAGAGAGCGCAACTGTCCGGAGCATGAAGAAGAAGGATCTTGCCTGAGCTTAATTGGGCTGAAAATTGGAGACGTATCCCATGGGCCTTTTCATTTTAACCCATTTTTGCATTTTGAGCCCATTTTTGCATTTTGCACCAAAAGAATAAAAGGAGGCGGTTAGTAATGGGGGCCCCATTTTGCATTTTGAACAGGGCCCCCAGATTCCTGGCGACGGCCCTGGCTGGTCAATCGATCTCCAGGTGAGAGAGTTGCAACGCGCCGGCCATGACAGACAGGACGGCGTTCCCGAGCAGAGCACTATGTCGAGCCACAACACTCGGCTCTTTCTTAACAAAGCTGGCCAAATGGCCTTCTCTCTCTCTCTATTTCTCTCTCTCTCTCGCTCCCTCCCTCCCTCCCTCCCTCCCTCCCTCTCTCTCAATCAAAAAGAAAGGGTTCACTGAATCGAAAACAAATATATATTTTTAAATGTGTGTCACGTAGCTTCAGTGAATAAGACGACGACTCTCTTGCATGCCAACCAAACAACTTATAACAAACACGAAAATGTCTCTATAAAGTGGACAAAGGGAGCCGTCGTCTTGACTCCTCCTCGCCATACACATCCATACAGCTAAGGGACGCATTCGTGCTAAGACGCTAATCATGTACTGTATTGTTAAAGACCTTACTTATAAGCATCATACAGTTATCATAGATTGTACTGCTACAGACCAACCCATTGAACAATTATGATAGTAGATTGATAACAGAAAAGTAGTTATAAACCAGTGATCTTCACACTCTTCAGGTGCTTGTGCCGGTGTCCTGCCATCTGCCTCAGAGGTGATGGATCTCCAACAATCGAGTGATGCTGCATCCGTTGTTGCGATACCCGATGACGAATCCTAAGATGATTGAATTAATGGTTCCACCATAGCTAGTATACAAACTTCTGAACAATGACTTACACCTAAGACAAAAGTCTCCAGCAAAGGAGCACCATCAAGAAAAGAAACTACAGAGAAGCAGTCGTAAGCACGGGAAAATGCTGCTCCATAAAGAGTAATACTCAAGTACTTGAGATGGAGGAATGTGCTTTGCGAAATTTGTAGTGTTAACCACCTGCACAAAGATGTTCCAGACACATTAAGTTAAAGGGTCAAGAACATGCCTCACGAGATGAACCAATGGAAAGAGTTTCCATATTTGGCACAACAGACGAAAGCTTGGCACAAGCATAAATGACGGCGCAATGCTTACTCAACATTATGTGCTTCGATTGCTTGGTTTGCTTGTCTTTATTTACTTATTTTGTTATCTTTTCATTGATCTGGTATTATTTGAAGATAAGCTTACTACAAGCGATCCATCCGCTTGTCATTGCAACAACCTTGGACTCCTGACTAGCTACAACTATTCTCAAATCTCAACAAGATGATGATGGAGTAGTGTGGTTCAGAAACCCGATGTACTTGTGCCTAGAGCAAGAGATCGGAGAGAGCATGTAGTGGGGTATGGGGGCATGGGCTCCTAGGCCTGCTGTTTTTCGATCTTATCATGGTTGATATGTGAATTTAGTCTAACTAATTGTCATCTAAAAAGGATGTTACCCGCTATTATGGGTGTGATTGGTTGGCTGCATGCATCTAGCCTGGCTGGGAAGAAGATCCACCAGGGCAGCAGGAGGGACCCAAGCCTTTCTAAATTTTTGTTACCATGCATGGAAGAGAGAGATCGATGGCTAGCTGGAGGTTGACGAAGACATAAAAACGAGGTCTGGTGGCTAGGCGGGCTAGAACTTCACCTACTAACCCATCACTATTACTTCATGGAGCGCAGTTGTGGCAGCGCAGTCCCAAACGAACAGCAACAAGTCCAAACGATCAACATCCCGTGTTGCTTTGATTTGGCAGCATCTTCTGGTGCCGTGTCGCGAGCGGGCTTGTAGCTGGGCAGGTGAGGCATACACATTTAATTTATATACTAAATTTTGGTCCATCCGTAAATTAACAGATAGATCAGGATCGCCACAACAAAAATTTGGGTTCATTATTTTTTTCTTTCGAGAGACAGGCTGAGCTCACTCCAATTGATTCAGTTTCTTTTCAGGCATGTTTTATGGTTCAGCTACGGGACATCTTGGCCCAAAAGGCCCAATTTCTCGTCATCGTGGGCCCAAACTTCGCATTCCGCGTCCTACATTTCCTCTACCCATCCGGCCATCCCCGTCGATCTCGCCGGCGACACCACTACCCCGCCGTCCAGTTCCGCCGCGCCGGCGACACCCACCTCCTGCTCGTCCGACTCAGCCACGGATCGAGATCGATCCTGACGATGGGGGTAGTGATCGAGCGGGAGGACGGGTCCCTCACCCGGGTCACCCCCCTCGCCTACCCCCTCCTCTCCGTCGCCGCCCTCGCCGCTGTCCTCCTCCTCCCTTACTTCTCCGTGAGGACCGCTACGCACGCCACAGGTTCCTCCTGTCCCTTCTACGTCGGCACCGCTCCCTTCCTCGGGTTCCGACGCGCCTTCCTCTGTTCCTCACCCTCTTCTGCATCGCGTCCGGTGAGTGGCGCCCTCCGATCTCCTAACTTTGTTGAGCTTGCATGCGAGGCTAGCTTTGAGGCCTTTTTTTTTTTTTTTTTGGTTTTGTAGTGGTTGAGGGAATCCATTTCGTGTTCGGGAGGATGAATTCGCGCGGTGTGGGCTCGGCAGGGAGCAGATGGCCGCGCGGCTTGCCGCCGCCGCGGCTGCTGCGCTCTTCCTCGGAGGCTTTTCCGGCGTTATCTCCGATAAAATGTGAGTTTCTTAGAAGAATTGTTCTGTGCCGATGTGTTATCGTCTGGTTTTAGAGCAGGAGTCTACTAGGTGATGAAACATGTTGTATAGCTTGTTCAGTTCGCCCCACATTGGTTGGTGCCATTCACAAGTATCTAAACATGATGATCGCCAGACCGGTGTGCTCGTGCCAGATTTGATATTTGAGCCAACCCATTGTATAATCCGCACCAGCTTATGCACTCTGTATACACCGATTTTTTTTAGCAAGTTCTGATGTCTGGCTGATCGATCATCTAGAGGTTGTTTTGTGACCACTTATCCTCATTTGCGTAAGAAGTTTCTGATGCCTGGCTGACTCGCTTTGTGTTATATACTGTGCTAGGATTACCAATGTCATTTTGTGATGGAGAGTGATTAACAACCAATGTTTCAACATATATTTTTGAACCCTGCATTGGGAAACTTTCCTGTTGTATATGTTTGCACAATCCTTCATCACCTGGTTTAGCCATTATTTTCCTTGACATATGGCCTTTGAGTCCTGACAGTATAGTGGTCTAGTACTATTTGTCTGATGGTACACCATAAAAATACTGAAGACTAGTTTGGCTGATGCATCTATAGCATCTAGTATTTATTTTTGTTCTAAAGCCTTGATTGTTAGGGGTAAACCTATGTGGGTGCCAGCAGATTCGACGGTATAGAAGTCATGTCTTGCAGATGATAATCTTAAAACTTGGAGTAGTTAAAGGTTATCATGCTTTTTGTCCAGAAGAAAAAAAGGTTATGATGCTGTTTTTGTCTGTGTAGAATTTTGTTCTTTAGCTGTATGTAATCCTTTCTAGCAGTTGTCAACTTT
The DNA here is from genome assembly GCA_007726485.1 of Eragrostis curvula. NCBI lineage: Eukaryota > Viridiplantae > Streptophyta > Magnoliopsida > Poales > Poaceae > Eragrostis > Eragrostis curvula. The sequence continues at coordinate 19,589,919 of RWGY01000005.1, forward strand.
TATATTTTTTCCATACTGACAATTTATATTAACTGATATTCATAGGGGACCTCGACGGACTTGCATATTTTACTGGGTACTTCAGCTTGCAGTGGGTGCCATGAAGAGTTTCAGTGGACTTCGCTGTGCATGGATCAACAATTTTATTCTGGCTCTTGCCTCTTCAGTTTTCTCTTTCTGTTTTGAGATGTTGATTATAGTGGAGCATGAGAAGGTTCGTGTTTTTGGAACGCTTTATGAGCTATTCACTGCATTAGTTAATGTTGTCCTAATTGTTAACTGATTTCATCCAATTTTTTCAGCAAAATCAGAAGCAAGACTTGCTGTTTGATACATTCTGGCTGATGACATTCTTTGAATCGGTGTCTCTTATTGGAAGCCAAGGAATCACAAATTTACTGGTTGATGATGACAGCAATGGGTTCTTGCTTCCCTATGCCTTTGCAGCCTCATTATCAATAGTGGGAATTCTCTATATCTGAAATGCATCAAGTACCACTCAGCATGCATCTGCCATTGGGAGCTACCAAAAATCAGTTTTTGCTCATGTCCTCAGAGGTGAGTGGTGAGTCTTCTTGCTTGCTTCGCCGTGCTTTCTGTTTCTGTTTCTCATTTCTGTTAATGAAACTATTTTAATTTCTGTATTATAAGACTAAGAAATACGAGATGCTCAACACAGTTCTGCAGCCTTCTAGATAGAATGCTTTTGCCTTGTGAATATTAACCATGAAAATTTGAGCCATCAGGAAATTTGATTGTAAATAATAAAAATACCCAGGAGTGCATTATCATGTTATAATGCATATATTTTTGGTTTCCTTGAGCTAAATTTATAGTTTTGCGATTCATTATTGTTATATAAAATGGTTTCTGATTTGTAAAATGCATAAATGGATGTAGTATTTCCATGACAAATATGAACTTGTGAGTATGGAGTTTTTATCTTTACCGTTCAAAAGAAATATGAACTTGTGACTCGTCATTGTTAATTCTAGTGCAGCATTTCATTTATCTGGTCAAGCTATTCAGTACTTACCTGACCAACATTACTATTATTACTATGTATTTCAGACAAAAGAGTACTGATCCTGGTCTTTGCCCAAGCAAGTATACATTTTGCTGTGTCAGCGTGTTGGTTTATCTGGGCACCTACCATAGTGGTATGTGCCTGCACTGATTTTTTTTTCGTTGTTTCCTTTCTGTTGTTATATGATTAGTTTAGCCAACTGAATATTGAAATCAAGCTACCATTCTCATAGACACGCTGATTGGCACAGGCTGATGGGAGGTATGCTCAACTGTCGCTAATTTACCCGTCTTTCCTGGCCTCAAGAATGCTTGGAAGCGCTGGTTTTCCATGGTTTTACGGAGCCACATCTCCTTTCCAAAACGATGACAGCCTAACAATAGCATATGTTTCTGCTGGACTGGCTTTGTCTATTGCAGCTTATGACTACAGGTATGCAATACATATTTCCAAAGCAGCATGGCAGTTCAGATTGGTGCCCAAAGTCTAATAAGAAGTGATGTTCTTTCAACAGGAGATTGGAGTATTGGTGATATTGTTCTGCGTCTTCCATGCATGTGTGGGCTTTATTCTAACCTCACTAGCGAGACTGAGAACAGTGTAAGCTAATGGTGTGTGCAAGTATAATCGATTATGAAACATTTAGTGCTTTCTGTTTACAATGATGGTCCTGCTGTAGGTACCTGCCAAACGAACTGCGTGGTGGCATGATGAGCTTTTCACTGTCTCTGGCAAATGCTGCTACCTTCATTTTCCTATTACAGGTAGGCATTTTGATGTTATCTTGACAGTGAACCCTGATGTATCCATATGTTTACACGATGCTGAGAGCATTCCTTTTCTTCTGCAGGGTGCCTACCATCGAAACGTTGCAAATTCAACCTTTCTGGGTCTTGCGTCCTTTGGCTTGCTAGGAGCTGGTGGTTGCATTCATATGTTGAGGCGGCGGAGAAAGCACCCTCGCCAGAATACTCGTAGTTTGTAGGAGCTTGATGCACACACAACACATCCAACTCCTCGCACATGAAGAGACTCAGGTATTTGAGCGTCTTTGTACTGGGGATCGAGTTCAATGGGATGAACTTGACGTTGTCACAGCCAATCAACTCCAAGACGGTGAGAGAGGTGAGGTTCTCTAGGCAGGCTGGAAATGACCTTTCGAGCTCACCACAGCTCCCAATAGTTAGTCGTCTGAGTGAGGGGGGCAAAACCATTTCCCGTGGGCACACCAACTCATGACAACCAACGATGTGCAGGTCTTGTAGGAAAACAAATCCCACAAAGTTATGGGCTGCTATTGTTACTAATCCGTAACATGCTTCAAGCTTCATCGACTGGAGGGATGGCAGGTTCTCTGGGGACAAGAACTGGCTAAGATCTTTCAGATCACTGCAGCAGTCAAGATGTAAGGCAGTCAGGTGTGATAAGGAAGAGCAACTGATAGAGCTGCTTGCATGGTTCTGCCGAGCTAAGGTACCATCAGCAGTGCTTTTCAAGCCAGAACAAAAACAGAGCTCCAGGCTTTTTAAATTCGGCAGGTCTTGTGGATTGAACCAGCTTGGACACCTATCACCAGAAAAGTCTCTGACTTTAAGATGTTCAATTCTTGGATGAGGACGCAAGCCTTCCATAACATCATTCGCGTTGTGCGTCCTCCTCTCCCAGCTCTCCCAGCGCAGATCTAATACATTGACGTATTGCTTGTCAGCAAGCCTAGCCTCAGAAGCCTCTTCCTTGCTCTGAACGCGATAAAGTCCTGATATAGTTAGCGTTCCACTGAGCTGATTCATGCCCTTTAGCTCGCCAATTCTCCGCCCATTCGCATTTCCAACTTTAAACTGCCTCAAGTTCTGCAAACTAGACAGATTTCCAATCCCACTTACCCTTTCTAAAGCCCCATAGGCTTTTGATGGCAGCGCTAACTGGCGCAAGTTGATTAGCTTTGTTATGTCCTGGTGAACTATTTGCAGACTTGAACGAGTCGCGTCAAGAACTTGTAGGCTGTAAAGGCGCCAGAATTTCTCTGGTAATTCTCGTACCCTGCTATGAGATATGTCAAGATGGCGGAGACTATTCAACTCACATATGCTTTCATGTAGCTTCTCCAACTTGTAACCCGTTAGGCTCAGAAACAGGATGTTGGTGAGCTGATTGAAGTAGGTGATCTCAACATTGAATCTGGGTCGAAACCAAAGTGAACGCAATTTTTTCAGATGTTGAATCTCTCTCATTCTGCCCAATGATTCATTATTCACCATGACAGACATATGACGAACTGTCTGCGGCACTCTCCTCGGGTCCGGATGGCTTGAATCTTGCAGCAAAAAGCATTCATCCACTGACACAGACTGCCCCATATCATGGATCAAGTCATGAATTACATATCTATTTTGGTTGGGGAACTTTGGATCAGTTTGGAAAAGAAATCTGCTTCTCAATTCATCCAAATATCCCATCCCCACGTCCTCAAGACGCTCGGTTCCCTTTGGCACAACAAAGCCCAGTGTCACCCAAATAGCAACTAGCTTATGTCTTTGGAAGCTGTAATCTTTTGGAAACATGGAGCAGAATGCAAAGCATCTCTTATGCTCTTGTGGGAGATACAAGTAGCTCAGTTGAAGGGCTGGTAATATCTCGTTATCCTCATGCTGAAGCTGCCACAGTTCACTGTTCTGGACAGTCCTCCAATGTTCCACGGTCAGCTCCATACTCAACAAGCGTCCAAGGGTTTTGGCAGCCAAAGGAGACCCACACAACCTTGAGGAAATGCTCTCACCAATAACTTGCAATTCAGGATATGATTCTGGCTCCCTGTTACCAAATGCACACTTCCTGAAAAACTCCCAAAAAATAGGACCACGCAGCCCGTCGAGCTGGAGAGGCTGACAGTTGTTGGTTTTGATAAGATCAGCAACCTTTGGGTATCTTGTAGTAACTAAGATCATGCTACCTTCAAACCCTTGCCTCAGTGGTGCATAAAACTCCTCCCATTGGGAATTAGCATTCGGCCAAATATCATCCAACACCAAAAGGAACTTTCGGCGCTTGAGCTGTTTCTTCAATTCTTCTCGAAGAATATTAAAATTGTGTGGGCGGCTGAACTCTTTCCCAGAGATGGATTCAACAATTTCCTTTGTCATCCTTTTCTTATCAAAGACGTCTGAAACACAAACCCATATCCTCACACCAAAGTGGCGCTTCACCCTTGAATCGTTGTATATGACTTGAGCCAGAGTAGTCTTCCCCACCCCACCAATGCCGACAATTGGGATAACAGAAACTTTGTTGCTGGTGTCGTTAATATCAGCAAGTCCGACCCCATCCCTACTCTGACCTTTTAGTTGTTTGGCTGGTCTGGATGTAGATGCGCCCGAACGGTCTGTTGCTGCTTTTGCTCTCTTTCCATTAGACTTGGCAGATCTAGTGAGTGGCACACCCAAATTTTCAATCACCTGCTCACGTTCATCCTCACGCTTCACGCTGAATCATCACATCCAGCTTATCTATCAGATCTTCTCGCTCACTGTCTCGGCCAAAAACTTCAGGGGCGCTGATGAGTGAACTCGTTTCCGGCATGAGCCGTTCCGCGGGCTCGACATTAAGACCCATCAAGCTGAGCACCTCCTCTACCTCGTCCATAGAATTCTTGAGCTTATCTTGGATCTCCTTTACACTTTTTTTGGAACCATAAATAAATTGTTTTGCTAGAGTCAGAGCGGAAGAAAATAATTTGCCTGCCCAACTCCGTCCAGGATCCTCTATCTGTTGCCGCAGCACCTGATCATTCAGCTTGCGGAGGAGATCCTCAGCATTGTAGGTGGTGTCCTTGAGATGCGAGAGAAGCTCCGCTAGGTCCTTGTTCTTGAACCTGCCCCACTCGCCCCGATTGATGAGGAAGCGAGCCTTGGGCAAGGTAGCTCGGAGGCGTTCCAGCTCATCGTTCAGCTGGTTTGCTTCGACGACGTTGATCCCTGTAGAGATGATCCATAGCAGCTCCTGCCTGACCGTCGACAACTTTTGCAGCATCTCCATGGTCGTCGACCAGATCTGGTTCCTCCGCGCGCCCTCTTGGCTGGATCTTGGCGGTGTTGCTTGTGATGGTCCTCCTCGGCACGGCAGGCAGGCAGCTAGCGGTGGAGCCTGAGAAAGAGCTCGAGGGGGTCAGTCAGGGCAACAAACTTTGCTCTAAACACGGCTAATAACGTACGTACTGATTAGTCCACTAAATATCTATCGATCTGAGAGGAGGAGACCTACCTTAGCCTTAACCAAGAAGCTGCATCCCTTCCTTAGGGAGAGGAGGAGGCGGCAGCGGCAGCCCTCAAAACTCAATCGAGGACGGACGGCAGGGACAGGTGAAACTCGGTGATGAACGGAACTGGAAGGAGGCGGTGTTGCTTGTGATGGTGAGAACGTAGAGACTACTGAGTTTGACTGTCTGATGTTTTGCCTGGAGCGATGCCAATCGAGGCCGCCTGCTGTTCCCGTCTGATCTCCACGCGGCAGCAATCGAGATGAGTTCGCATAGTGGAGGTTTGCGGACGGGGCCGTGCCTAATTTTTTTTCCCCAAGCACCGCCGCCCACCAGCGGCTCTTGCGATGATATTATGCGGAAGTTTCTTGCTCAACTCATGCGAGCCATGTTACAAGGTTTCGTTTCATACACTGACGGGCACATCTTTACACGGAAAAAAAAAAGAAAAAGATTCGATTGATTGAGTAATGCAAAGTAGGTTAGTGGGGGATAATAAAGTACTGCAGAGTAGGGTTAGTGGGGGATAATTAAGTACCGAGACTCAAAAAGTGTGTTGACTGTCAGGACGGAGGATGTACGGAGGCATGGGAACTACTTTAATTAATCTGCCTATTGTGAACTGCAGTACTAAAAGCCATTAACGCGCGCCCCCGTAAAGGTGGCGCACTTGCTTAATTATGTCGCGGTCTTGTTTTGTGACTTTCGTCGGTGAGCCCTGTTCCTGTTCGGCGTATAAGTCCGTGCGGGAATGTCCCTAGGAAACTTCGAAGTAACCTCAATGACTTGCAACCAATAACAGAAAAAGAAGAGTGTAAAATGAACTGCAAATGTCCAGGCAGAGGGGCTTTCGCCTCAGAGAACGTAGAGACTACTGGGCAAGCACCGCCCCCCAGCGGCTTTTGCGATGATATGATGCGGAAGTTTCTTTGCTCACTCATGCGAGCCATGTTACAACTTACAAGGTTTGGATTCATACACGGACGGACACATTTTGACATGGAAAAGAAAAGAAAAAAGATTCGATTAACTGAGTAATGCAGAGTACTTGCAAAGAAAAAGCCATTAACGCGTGACCTGTAAGGGCTCGTTCGGTTGCTTGGGACTGCTTCCAAACGTGGATCAGATCCTAACACGGATTAAGTGAAACCCCTCATGTCACTCAAACCCTGTGGGGGGTTTAATTCACTAATTTGCTCAATCCCTTTGCACCCAAAATACTGTTCGGTTGGATAGGGTTGGACGTTGACAGGGATTATCTATTTTCAGTATTCTACGATTGGCCGCTCAAAATGACTTCTGAAAACACTCCAAATGAAGTGCAAACCGCACATCCTTCGCTATTAAAAAACAAAAAAGTGTAAACAGCATATGCAACAGAAATGACTCGTTACGTATCGGTGACATCATGCACCAGTCCACATATCACTACCATCGTGCACCAATTAAAACAAGAAACAATTACAATGTCTGTACAATCATGCACTATTTGTTCTCCGAGCTCAATGTGATCATCAGTGTTTTAAATAGCGGTAAACCCCTTAAAACAGATATAACAGCTAAAACAGCTAAATTGTACATGCCCCCCCTCCCCCCCCCCCCCCCCCACCCCCCAATAGCTGCAGTTATAGCCGACTATTTAAAACCTTGGTGCTCATAGATCACGGATACCTCAAAATAACGAGTAAGCAACATGATTACATATCACAGATTCAATGCATGCTGACTGAACCGAGTCTACTACAACTGACTCAAAATGTCCAAGAAAAGAAGCACAAAACGGTTCTCCCCCCCCCCCCCCCCCCCCCCCCCCCCCCCCCAAAAAAAAAGGGCACGAAACGGCTTGAGTTTCCTCCAACACAAGACAACGTAGGCAAACTGAGACCCAAATGACTCTAATTTTTCTACAGTTTCTAAGATTAGAAGACCCAAATAAACAACAAGAGTTTCATCTTTCTTATTAGCTTCCTTTTCACATCCGCATAGAAGTTATTAATACCCTTCACATTCTCGAGAGCAGCCGGGAACAGAGGGCATGTAGCAGAGATGCAAATCTGCAATAACAAAAAGACACAAGAGCATATGGTATAATAAATCATGTCATACTGGAAGCTCACAAACCATTCTTGGAGGTAAACCGAAAACATTTCAGTCACTTTGTATACTACTAATGCATGATGCACGCTACAAGAAGATATTTCATCGACAGGTAAATGATATTTCAGTCACTCAGGAATTTTCGGAGCTCTACAAATTCAGACACTGGCAAGTGGCAATAAGACGTGGACACATTGATTTAAATTACTGCAATATCAGGAAAATAGTAGCAGACTAGCAGGGAAAATAGTGGACACCTTTAGATTCATGTTATGTTCAATGCTTTAGACAGACATAAAAACCAGTGGATTTCTCCACTGATGCTTCTCTATGCATCTTTTTTTTTTTCCTCTGTTCCAATCAGCCAAAAACTCGTTTGATCACAACTTACAAAAAGCCCTACTACTAGTGCTGCTGCTGCTACCACTTAAATTTCGTTTCAAGCTTATCATCTTACCACAACAAGCAAGTGATAACTGTGACTCAAGTTGGTTCTACAGGACCTAATAACCGTTTTTATTTACTCGATGATATGTACTGCAGGACCATGTCCCTATCATCATAGGCAGCCGAATAAGAGAACACCCAGCCACTGACCTCCAATGCAACATCTAAAGGATTCGTTCTTCAGACGCAGAAGACAAGTAGAACTCACACAAACAGAATGTAAAAATTGGGATTTACTCAAACTAGACACAAGGATCAGGAGTAAGTGATAATTGAGTTAAACTACATCTGTACACTGTGATGTTAAAAGATAAAGTTAAAATAGTTAAGCATGCGCCAGGGACAAATCACATGCAATCCACACGTATATCAAATTATCAACCTGCTGTAGCAAGGTTCAGTTAAAGAACTAATGTTTCTTTTTGTTAATCAACGTAAAGTTGTGACTGAACTTGAATAAGCAACAGGATTCAAACTAAAATCAAGAAACTCAGTGAAACACTCAGCTATAAACGACCTCAAAATTTGGATAGATAATGAGCCATAAGGAGGCCATGGCAGGGCAAATTTATTCCAATAGCTAGTTAGCTACAAGTGTGTTAACTGAATTTGCATGGTGAGCTGGTGACAGGCCAGCAAATGTTATGGCAGGGATCCCCTCATTATTCATGTTACTACACATTAATTCACAATATATCAGTAACGCCTAGCTCAATGAAAACAATGCAAATGCTCTCTTCCACTTACCTCTCACAGAACAAGCTTATGGGCAGTTACAAGAGCTTATGCATATAACTCAGCAGATTCAATTGACTGAAGACAATGACATATGGTCCTACATGTGGGGAAATCAACAATTCTCAGCAGCAAAAGCTTAAAAGATTGAGAAAATTCCTCCAATAGCCCCCAAAAAAATGGACTTGCCTCTCATGGCCCTTTTAGGATTGAACTTCCTCTTAAGGCCCAAAACAAATTTAGAGTTCCCTCTATGGCCTTCTGTCACTTTTGCCGTCAAAATTCACTCCCACGCGATGCAAATGGTCCAGTATACCCCTCTGCATGTCTCTTCTCTCCCAGAACGCAAAACGAATCGGGAAAAAAGAAAAAAAAAAAGAATGCACACGAACCGTGCGATTGGGGGAGGGCGCCGCCGCCATCGGCCTCACGGGCGCAGGCCGGGGCTCGCCCCCGCCGCCTCAACGACGGTCGCCGCGGCCGCGGCCACCGCCAGCCTCGCAGGTTTCTGGTATTCCTTGCAGCCAAGTTTTAGCATTCATCACATCGCTTAACAATGAACCAATAGAGAAATATGTTGACCCGTATTACTCCATTGACAAATTTAGAGTTGCATATAGTCAGCTTATTTCTGCTATGCCTGACAAGACCCAATGGCCCAAAGCTGATCATGGATTTTTCATGTCTCCACCTTTATTGAAAGCCGTAGCTGGTAGGCCTAAAACCAAAAGGTTTAAAGGCAACGGTGACAATAAAAAGAGAAAGAGCCAGCACCAGTGCCCTATTTGCATGGGCTACGGACATCACTGGCATAATTGCAAAAACAGTAAACCGGAAGACATTGCTGCTATGAAAGCTATCAAGTAAAATAATGTTTCTAGTATTATTTTATTTTCTTTGTTTCTTTTATGTAAACAACTTATTACTGACTTCCTCATTCTTATTTGTAGAGGAACACCAAAGAAGAAGGGAAAGAAAGCTCAAAGTTCCATTTTGCCTTTAGAGGAAGATGCACCAGCAGCATCCATGTCTTTTCCACCAAAGGTTTGTAGGTTTCTAACTTCCTTCCATGTTTCTTCACACTTGTGATAGGGTTCTGAGTGCCTACTTTCTCATCTAGTCAAACCTTGGAAATAACAACTCACAACAAGAGAAAACATGTTGAGTCTACTCCCGAACCATCTCAAAGATAATTCATGCTAGTCCGATTTTTATTGTTGTTTTGTGTTACCATGAAGAGACTTTGGAATGAATACAGAATACTAATATATTACTTCTCATTACTTACAGCAGATCCTTGGAGGTTTCAAGTAAGAAAAAAGGACAACATACTAGCAGCAACTCTGGAGCATCAAAAAGGTCAAGAAGTGGTTCAAATCAGCCTGAGCCGCTTTCCATTGACCATCCATTACACATCGGGCAACTTATGAAGGCGAAACAAAGAAAAAATGCCAAACCCACAAAGAAGGCAGCAAACAATCCTAAAATCCTAGCCCCTCAATGCATACAAGAAGCAAAAGAGCTCCTGCTAGCCCCGCAATGAGCACACGAAGCAAAATAAGACTTAGCATCTAAATTCTATCATGATTTGATCCTTATTATGTATGCGGCTATATGTGTGTATTCCTCAATGTTGTATGTGGCTGTATGTGCGCACACTATGTTTCTTTTGTGAACCTATGCTATGCACTTATGAAACTTTGCATTGGACAAGTTAATCCTATTGTGATGTATTATGTTCTTGTAACTTGTGCAGTTAATTTTTTTTTTGTGCAAATAGAGAACTCTTTGTCCCATTACAAAATTAAAGTATGAAATAATGCTAATTTTAGGAAAAACAAGCCAAGATATACAATTTAAAAACAAAATACATTTGTAAATTAATACTCACATCCAGAGAAATTTTTTGAATATAAATGATGTCCATTTCGAATCAGGGGTAAAATAGTATTTTTACCCTCTATTTAACACCGTTAAATCTCAAAAGTAATGGAAGGGCCATGGAAGGAAGGCAAAATTCATTTTGGGCCTCAAGAAGAAGTTCAAATCTGGGAGGGCCATAGAAGGCATGGCCATTTCTTTTAAGGCCATAGGAGGAATTTCCTCTAAAAAATTTTAGTTGGCAAATTGGCCACACATCCTGCATACAAGTGGTTATGGAGGAATAACTGTCAACCTAAGCACAAGGTCTTCTTCTGGCTGCTACTCAGAGATAGGTTGAATGTCAGAGGCCTTTCTAAAAAAGAAATTGTTGAAGTGTACTAGGGTGTCATGGCGCGCTACACCGCGCCCATGAAAAAAATGGAGATTATCCGGCAACAGGTTTGTTCGGTTGAAATATAAATATACAGAAGGTAGTGCATTGTTTTGTAAAATTTCCAAAGGAGTTGTCTTCACTCAGAAGTAATTTTGTTTTTAACAGAAATATAGAGAAGTTGGAGGACGTTTTTGCAAAAATAGCAACATGGAGGAGCTGGTCCACAATTTCCTTTCTTCCTCGTCCATTCCGCCGCTTCAACATAACAGAGCTTCGGTGCGACCTTTTTTCGGCACAACTCTCTCTCTCTCTCTCTCTCTCATCGAGTGGCAGAAGTGGGACAGCTGATGGCGCCGCCATGGCACAGGGCACCGGTGAGGAGGAAGGAGCAGCGCGCGGCGACACGCGGCCCCAAGCGCATCCGTGCAGCGGCACGGGGCTCGGCGATGAGGAGGCGGCAGCGCGAGTGCGGGCTTGGTGGCGTGGCGGAGCAGGGGGGCGTGCTCGCAGCAGCAGCATGGCTTTAGCTTCAAACTCATTTTCTTTGTGATTGAGTTGCGCGATCGGTTCTAGAAATTGCAAATCTGAAGGAAATTGTTGCATTGAATTGTCGGCTATCATTTTCTTCTTTAAAGATTTGAATCATTCGATTTCAAAATTTGCGGCATGCGTCTCTTGTTCTCGTTCGAGTCGTGTACTCTTTTTTGCCGTCAATCTTTCCCCCCAATCTAAAATCCTCATCGTGTTCCCCGTTGGCCTCGCCGCTGGGCTGTCCAGCAGCCCCTCCGGCATCCTCAATGTCATTGAGGACACTTTGGGGCTGCTCGGCATTGCGCACGACCCAAGGTCGGGGGCCCTGCTGTGTAGCCACCTGCATCGCGGCCCACGCCCAGCCCATCGCCGGCCACCGACGTACGGAGGCTTCGTGGCGGCCGTGGAGTGCGGCCACGCCATTCCAAAATCGACGCGGCCTGACGGTATGCGAGCACGTCCGCCGAATTGCTGGGAGAAGCGGAATTCATTCCGCTATCAACTCTTTACTATATGGTGCTGTTTGGATTGCTGGAAATGCAAGATGGATTAGGGAAATAGGAGGTGGGATTAAACATTTCCAGTGCTTGGATTTCGGGTTAGGGAAATGAAGAGGGATAGGGATAGGGAAATGATGCCTCCATTTCCCACCGATCTCATCCCAACGAAGAGGGTGGGTTATGATCGGGATACAAGAGATTGACATCACCTACCCCTCCGGCGAACAGCTGTAGCGCCGGCGATGAGCCCTCCCGCCATCAATCGTCGAGGTCGCGCTTGCACTCAGACCCTGCGCTCACACATTTGCTCGTGCTTCCACCGCTCCGTAGCCCGCACGTGCGTCGTGCTGCTCAGATCCGCGCTCACGCGACCCTGTGGCTGGCTCCGTCCTGCCAAAGTTCTGAAGCTTCTCGTGGACTGCAACTGCCAAGAACAGCCGAGCCTCATTTGTTTTTCTTTTGCGTCGTGCGGTGAACAAGTCAAGGGCATTTTGGTCCAAAAAATATATTGGCCCTATCCTCAACCTGGCTCATCCGAACAAGGGATTGGAAATAAAAATGCATTTCCTCATCTCAAACCTATGCTTCATATCCAGTCCTATTTCCCTATCCCTTTCCCAGCTGTCATCCAAACACCAGTGAATTGTTTACTTTCTCTCATTGGGTTAAGCTTTTGGGTTCATCGACGGGCAGGTGACTCAGATTCTTTTTGGCCCTGTTCGTTTCTTTTAGCGCTAAATTTTAGAGGCCTCTAAATAAAGAGAATCTAGTACTAAATAAAATCTAATGATAAAACCTTTTTACAGATGGATACATCTTTACGAGACGAATCTAACGAGCCTAAGTAAGCTATGTTTTGCTACAGTAATGCTACAGTAATGCTACAGTAATGTTACAGTAACCATCGTCTAACCACGGATTGCTTACCCTCATCAGATTCGTCTCGCGAATTAGACCAAGGGTTCTGCAGTTAGTTTTGTAATTAAATTTTATTTAGTACTCTTAAATAATAAAATTCTTTTTTTAAAACCTCTTTAAATTTTAGACCTTCATAAAACGAACACCCCTTTTGAACGTCGGTGAAGAGGTTATCTCCGAGTGCAGGGAGTTTGGCTGCTTTGGAAGTACAGATACTGGCTACCTGATGAAGGAGTAGGTAAGCAGCGCCTAGCAGGTATCGGCCCTGGTGGAAGTTTTGTGCCTCCTGCGAGGAGTTCTGCTATTGATTGCATGTTTTGAGTGGGGCCACAGGTTGAGCCAAAGAATACAAATCTGTCCAATCACATCATCAGGAAAGCCGCATGCCCCTTATCGGAAACAGAGCCAGTGGATTTGCTGTATAGTGTGACGGGGGTGTTCGTTTCACAGGAGTCTAAAATTTAAAGGGGTCTAAAAAAAGAATTTTATCATTTAAGAGTATTAAATAAAGTTTAATTACAAAACTAACTGCAGAACTCCTGGTCTAATTCGCGAGACGAATCTAATGAGGATAAGCAATCCGTGGTTAGACGATGGTTACTGTAGCATGACTGTAGCAAAACATAGCTTACTTAGGCTTGTTAGATTCGTCTCGTAAAGATGTACCCATCTGTAAAAAGGTTTTGTCATTAAACTTTATTTAGTATTAGATTCTCTTTATTTAGAGGCCTCTAAAATTTAGCGCTAAAAGAAACGAACAGGCCAAAACCCTTTCCAACCACCAATGTCTTTCGTGGTGAATTGACGAGAGGTTTTGGTCAGTAAGTTGTCAGGGGTGAAGGAAGTGGTGACATCAAGATCTGTGAGCATGGTGACGTCTGGGAGAGAAAGTCCTATGGGTCCGTGATCAAAGGTGTATGTATTCAGTGCATCAGACCAAAAATAATAGGGTTATTTAGATATTTATCATTATAAATTTTATAGTTTGGAAATTTGCTACTGAACTTTCATTAATCGGGTGAGTACCGTTAAACTTTTTTTTCAGTTAGAAATATGCCACTGTCTACGTTTTTGAAATTTTTAGGTCCACAGACAGGTCTCTGTACTGTCGTATGTCCCGTTTTGCCCCTTCAGTCTCCCACCGCCATGGCTGCCTGCCTGCATCCGTGCTCCGCCTCCTACTCCTCGCCGAGGCGGTAGCCCCCTCCCTTCTGCTGTTGCCCATGACCCCTGCTTGGCGCTCCTCATCAATGGCGGCTACCTTGCCCGTGCCCATGCTCCCTGCGCGCCGCGGCCGCATCCCGCATGTGCTCCACATCCACCCCGATGCGCACGAGCTCAATTCCGGATCAACTTGTGAAGGCAAACACGATTCTGCATCAATTTGATGGAGATTCCGTGTTGATTCGGTGGAGGCGAGGTCAATCCCACATCAATTTCACGAAGCTACACTGGAGATTCAGCTTGATTTGATGGAGACAAGTTCATAGCGTCGCGCGTTCTCGTCCCCTTCTGGAAGAAAAGCACGGCGTTGCAAGGCATGCACCGCCGGCGGCCGGGGCGCAGGTGCCCTCGCACGAGCTGCATGATGCAGGTGCAGCTCGACCTGACGAGCCTGCATCGGGAGTGGCTGTGCAGGTGCAGCCGTTCTCCAGAGCAATACTCAGACCAACCTAATTATAAGTTTTGAATATAGCTTTACGAAAATATTAGTCATTTTAAAATTTTAGTACAACACGGATTTGGTAAAAGTTTATATATGTCGTGTTGATTAGACATAATGCAAAGAATGTTTTGTACACTCATTATTACAATGTTGCACTACTACCCGGAAGAAAACCATCATGCTTGCCAACGCACAATGCGCCCTCTACAGTTGAATCGGAGGGCAACTTGTCTCCGTCTGGTACTAAAACGTACTCAAGAGTCCACGCCGTTGCGCGGTGCAAGGCGTCTTCTCTGAGGAGATGGAGGTGGCGAGCGAGCCAGAATTTAAGGGCTGCCGGCGAGCGGGAGGACAGATTGGCGGGATCATGCGATCCTTGTGCTGAGAGGAGGGGTAATGGTGGGATCGTCAAGAGCGGTTGTTGAGAGTGTGCATGGGAGTGTGAAGTAGTCTGTGGGCATGGTCATTTAATTCCATGCTTAGCAAAGGGATACAGTTATACACGAATCGTACCCAAGCCTTTGGCCGAAGCCTCTACCCAACAGGCTAAGCCTGGCGCAGCTGCTGCCCCCTCTACCCTGGCGTGGCTCTTGCTCGCTCGCTCCTTCCACCTGTTGCCTACCCGAGCCCGCCCCTACTCGCGCCGCCTGCCCCGAGCCCACTATGCATCAGCAGCCTGCGCCTTCCAAGCGCCATCTCAGCTGCCCCAGGTCAACCCGCGCCACCAGACCCTAGGGTTAGGGTTTCGCCAAGACAAGTGCGCCACTAGCGAGTAGAGGAGTGGGTTGTTTCGTGAGACCAAGAAGTCTCTGCCTGTGCCCTGTTCGGTTGTGCTCATTGGAACTTGGAAGGAGGACAGGATGGTCATTTTGCATTTTCCAAACGTTTTCTTCTATTTCTTTTCGCCTCAAAGAACCGCTCACTTAATAGGTTTGGAAAATAGGGGTAGACAGTAGCTTCGGATTCAAAAAAAGAGATCCATTTTTCGCAAACTCTCAAAAACTGGTCCGTTTTCAGAATTGGACTTGGAAAGCAGTATAGTTTTGCAAATCTCCCAATAAATAGCTAGTCCGACATTTTTTATAAACTGTTTCAACATTTTAAATAGTTTCAACATTTTTGCTAAAAATATTGAAGTAGTAGAAGAAAAATATTAAAATGATACGTTTCAGTTGTTGAATTTTGAAAAAAATCCAAAACATAAAAATGCCTCCACGTGGGATCAAACATTGTGAATGATTAGATTAAGTACTTTTTTAATAACTAGTTCAACATTTTAAGTATATAATTTCAGCATTTTGCTAGATGTTGAAACGATATACACAAAATGTTGAAATAGTAAAATAAAAAAGTTGAATTTTAAAAAAGAAATTGAAAAAGAAAAATATATCAATGTGGGATCTTGTTTGTTGTATATATTAATGTCTTATCTTACCTTATAAAATTGCTATATGAAACCTCAATTCTCCTCGGAAAAAAAAAAGGAAAAGAAAGCTCAAGACGAAAGATTTGGTCAAGACCTGCAGCCAATGGTACTTGCTGCTGTTCAGATCGGTTTCCGCTGCTAGCCTCTCTTCGCTGGCAGGTATCTGAAAAGGAGTCGTCTCTGCTTCTCTGGAGCCGGAAGAGCAGTGCCTCGCGCTCGTGCCCCTGACGAGGAAGACGGCTGTCTTGTGCCGAGGGTGGTCAATAAATCACCAAGCGTGAGAGTTGCAAAGATACGCTGCAGCACTTGGTTGCAAAATGAAGCTTTGCTCAGCGTCAACCCAACCGGCGCTTCACCCTCGTACGTTCCAGTGAACGCCTCGCCGTACGTAACCGGGATAGCTGACACGTCATGCGTTTGGTCGGATGAAACACGCCGGACATGACGAGACGGCGTTCCCAAGCTCTGTGGCGAGGTCGAGGCCGAGGCAATAGGTATACAACGCATCGTGGTGCACTGCCTTATATGAGCGAACGCCGTGCGCGCTCTGAAACAAGTACCCAACAAGCCAATTTCACCTTGTTCTGGACGAACTACAAAAGGCAATGTGAGAAGAACGCGTCCAGTCTGGGCTAGCTTATGGAGGTTTGCTTCTGAAAATGCTTTGCTTGGTTGGGAGAAACGGGTCCAGCAGGCGTTCCAGAGCTCTGCGTCGCTATGCGATCGAGTGCAGCGTTAGTTGGCGTGCAGCTGCCGGTGCACTATTCCTGTGGACTTGATTGGACGCCACTGCACCGTGCACGCGCGCGGCTGTCGGGGAAGTCCGGGCACATCACGCATCACGGCCTGGAAACAGGGGGAAGACAACCAGGAAGCCATGGAGCCGATTCGTCGTACAGAGAGCTTGATCTGCTCGGCTCCACGCAAGTCCTGGTGGCGGAGAACAGTCGTGGTCGCGCCACGGCTGACCCTCTTCTCTTCACCGGCACCGCTCACCGCTGGACCGCGCACGGCCGGCGGCAAGCCGTTCCTTGAACGCGTCTCGGATCGCGCCGCCGCTAGGCCCACTTCCCCGGCAGGAACCCGGTCTCTGCTTCTCCTGAGCCGGCGCGGCGGAGGAGCAGTGCCCCTGAGCAGAGGAAGGCGGCTCCTCTAATCATTGCCGCCCGTAACTGCTTTTGATTCACTGGCAACATATAGCATCACAGACTTGGTAAGCAGTAAAAAGCAACCAATCATCTGCACTCTGCAGTGACCTTAATTTCGCTCCACTGATTAAATTTGGGCAGACTGCGAGCACAGCCCGCACACATAAGTACATGCACGGAGGATGCAAAACTCACAAAAGATACATCTTAGAGTAAACACGCCTACATACATCCATACGACCGCAAAATACTTTCATATTTAAATAAATGATTATAGTGCCAAAGCACGTCACTCATGTATCTAATAAAATTCGAGCAGTTCCTTCTCTCCCTTGGTCATTATGTTCTTTTGGAAGGGCTGTTCTACTTCGGTAAGCTTAGGGCATTTGTATATGGAGACATACTGTATGGATGAAAGACAATGTGGTGCCTCAATGGATGACAACTCCTTGCACTCGTCGAGCCTCAGGTATTTGAGCGTCTTTGTACTGGCGATCGAACTCAATGGGATGAACTCGACGTTGTCACAGTAACCCAACTTCAAGACGGTGAGAGATGTGAGGTTCTCTAGGCAACCTCGAACTGACCTGTCGAGCTCACCACAGCCCCACAAACACAGTCGTCTGAGTGAGGGGGGCAAAATAATTTCCCGTGGGCACACCAACTTTTTACACAGACTGATTATCACGTCTTGTAGGAAAGCAAATCCCACAAAGTTATGGGCTGCTACTGATACTAAATTGTCACAGTATGAGAGCTTCATCAACCGGAGGGATGGCAGGTTCTCTGGGGACAAGAACTGGCCAAGATCTGTCAGCGCCCTGCAGTTGTAAAGACGTAAAGCAGTCAGGTGTGAGAAGGAAGAGCAACTGATACTGCTGTTTGCATGGTTCTGCCGAGTGTCGAGGTTTTAGTGCCTCGATAGATTTGTTATGGGGACGAAGTAACCAAGAATACGATGGTGAACACGAGACAAAGAGTTTAGACAGGTTCGGACTTTCCGGAGGATAATAACCCTACGTCCTGCATGAGGTGGTTTGTATTGCGTATGTTTGAGAGAGGATCCCTGCCCGCCTTATATAGTCGGGGGTACAGGGTTACATGGAAAATATTCTAGTCGGATACAACATGGAAATACTTGGAGTACAAGTCAAGAAGCCCTTCTAGGTCACGCCGAGTAATAGAACCTTTCATTTTTGCATCGTGGGCTACTCGGCTTCTTCTGGGCTGGTCCGACTACCCTTGTCAGGTTACTCGGCCTTTTGGTCTTGAGGGTACCCGGGGGTCATAATAACGACAGTAGCCCCCAAATGCTTTTTGATTGATCCAGTGGATTGCATCCGACTAGTCTTCTCTCCATGCAGAAATTAATCTCAAGTGATATTGAGAAATTAAAAAGGACTTGACCTAAATCAAGTTTGAGATACTTGACCTCGGGTGGACCAAGGCCAACAGGGCCTTGAATTAGGCATGCTGCCAGAATAGCACCCAACTCTGAATGATGTCAGAAAATTGGATGAATGCTTGTTGAAGTCAATTTGTATGAAAATGCCGTGTGTAGAACAGCACTCAGCTCTTAAAGCTGATTAAGTCCATAGAGGAGATTTGAATAAAATCAGCATCCGAGTCTGTCGGCTAGGGCTGAAAGCATACTATGGAGATAGTACCCAACTGACTGAGTTGGCCTAGGCTGTAAAGCATGCCTACAAATTTGAAAATTATGAATGCACGATCAGTGCATCATACTGATGTAGCCTTCGAGTTACTGTGTAATTCGTAGAATTGTACAGAAACTCTAAAGTGAGCCTGAATCAAGAAATACGATCTTGATCTAAGGTTGAAAATAAATTCAGCATCCGAGTCTGTCGGCTAGGGCTGAAAGCATACTATGTGAATAGTACTCAACTGACTGAGTGGGCCTAAGCTAAAAAGCATGCTTACAAGTTTGATAAATTATGAATGCACGATCAGTGCATCATACTGATGTAGCCCCCGAGTTACTGTGTAATTTGTAGAATTGTACAGAAACTCTAAGTAAGCCTGAATCAAGAAATACGATCCTGACCCATGTGAATGAATGTACGATCAGTACATCATACTGATGTGTTGAAAAGTAACATCCATTATATAAGGAACTCACATTTTTCTGCGCACAAGGCAATTAAAACAGGAGATCATAGTGAGTCTCAGCCAAGAACTTATCATTCCAGACTGGTGTCTAGGTCCATCCAGCTTAGATTAGCCAGGGATGATTACAACCCGTAGCCCCCAAGCTGTCCCTCAACGAAAACAATTGAGAAATCAGAAGAGGATAAATTCTAGGTACTATCCGACTGATAAAGACAAGGATATAAGACAACCCGTGTGCCTGGCAAGTTTGCCAAGTAAATAGTGGAACTCACGCAAGTGAGTCCACGTGGACTAGCCCCCGAGTCTATGGATAATCAGTATGATTATGTGCAGACTCAAAAAGAGACATAAATCCGAGTAATGACTGATCATACAACTGAATAAAATTAGTGGAACTCACGCAAGTGAGTCCACGTGGACTAGCCCCCGAGTCTGTGAATAATCAGAATGATTATGTGCAGACTCAAACCGGACTAGAAACATTAAAATATTTTTGAACTGATACAGCTTATGGCTTTACTGTATTGAGTACCATTCAAATAATCAAGGTGATTAAGTGTATGCTCGTGTATTCATAAATTTCTGAATTAGCTATCCGAGTCATTCATCCTTATCCACCGAGTCACATGACTACTGTGACAGGTTTGTCTTTACTGATGGAATCTGGACAGGCGCTTTTCAGACTCTGAAGCTGAATCGTTAGGTCACGATCGTCCTTCCAGATTCTCGACCTTTGTCTTTATAATCAACTGCTAGTCACAGCAATTGTCTCATCTCTTCCACCATGGCCAGCCGTAGGAACTCTAGGCGCAGTGGTTCTTCTGCCGCGGCGCCACCAGCTCCGGGCAATGCCCCACCGCCTCCGGCGAATCCAGTGGCACCAGCAGTTCCAGCCCCTGTTCCGGTGCCCCTTGAGATGATCGAGGTGAACAATGAGCCTCCGCTCGCAGTGATTCCTCCTCCAGCGGAGGTTCCTGCGTTGCCAGAGCTGATCGCGATCTCGTCAGGAGAGGAAGATGAAGGTGAACCACACAGGAGGTATTTTCCGGGGCGCAATGATCTTCTCGTCAAGCCATCCTGCGTTACTCACAGGACTCGCAGCCGCCGCGGCGGGTAGATGTAGGTTCGATGTGACAGGTTGGAGCAACTGAAGCTCGCCTGAGTCTCTTGTAATGCATATCACATTTGATTTGTGAAGTCTGTCTACATCTTCACCTTTAGGTGGATCATCTTGTCTGCATTGTGTTGCATTCTGTTGCTAGTGAAATAAAGAGACTCAATTTCTGGTGTTTAACCGAGTAAAATTTTAAGTCAACTAGCATTTTCAGTATCTGAGTAATCATCTGACTAAAGAGCACATGTTCTCAAGTGATGACCGAGTCATTCAACCGAGTGATTTTTAGGGCACCAAATTTCCCGCCCATTAGCAGCCCTAGCGTACTGGGGAAGCTAAACGGTTAGCAAAATCTGGGCCGCAGAGGTGAAACCGGGCATTCTGGGCTATCTGATTTGATCCATCCGTTTATAAGACCAGATCTTGCCGCAACTGCAGCTCTTCCTCTCGCCATCACACCTTGCGCTGTTCATCAAATCCCTAAATCCCCCCGAATCAATCCTTGCTACGCAATGGCCGGAGAGGGAGATCAGAGAGAGATGGAGGAGGTGGTGGCTGTCGAGGCACAGTCGTTCAATGCTTCGGCGAGTGCAAGTTCTTCTCGGGGACTGGCCGTTGCAGGAGGCACCGAAGGTGGATCCACAAACGCGGGTCCCCTCATTGTTGTTCCAGATGCTGCTGAAGGGGGGAATGACAATCCGTGGCCTACATCGATCTCCTCTGAGAAAAGATTGGAGTAGTTGGTGAAGATGGGTTGGTTGCCCCCCAAGGAGGTCATTGGCTGGCGATCAGCGGAAGGGGAAAGGTTCCCATCTCCAGGACCAGGTGAAATCGTTGTCTTTGAATCTTTCTTCCGCCGCGGATTTGGATTGCCAACCCATCGATTTCTCAGATCACTCCTGCATTTCTACAAGATCCAGCTGACCGATCTGAACCCGAATGGGATTTTGCACTTGTCAATGTTTATCACCCTCTGTGAGTGTTTCTTGAGGATTGATCCCCACTTCGATCT
The DNA here is from genome assembly GCA_007726485.1 of Eragrostis curvula. Taxonomy (NCBI): domain Eukaryota; kingdom Viridiplantae; phylum Streptophyta; class Magnoliopsida; order Poales; family Poaceae; genus Eragrostis; species Eragrostis curvula. Next base: position 19,611,179 of record RWGY01000005.1, read on the forward strand.
GTTCCGGGATTTGTTCTTTTTGAAGCCACATCCCTCAGCTGAGAAGCCACAATTGATGGGGGGTGCTGGTATTCAGCTTCGGAGGAAGAACAAGTACTTCGACTGCCAATTATACACCTCCAACAAAGGGTGGCACTCAGAATGGTTTTACTGCGCCAACGTTCTTCCTGCTCTGCCGAAATTTGAAAATAAGTATCAAGTGTATGAGGATTGCAGAACTGAAAGAGCTGCATGACCTGATTGCCGCTGTGAAGGAGCTGAGTAAAGGAGTTCTCGGTCCAGCCATTGCACTGAATTTCTGCCTGAGAAAGTTCCAGCCTTTGAAGGCCAGGTATTTCTCAGCTTGGTTGTGGAGAGGTCCGAAGGATCCTAACCAAGAACCAATCCCAGGGGGATATCGTGAAATTAAACGCCGAGTCATTTGTCCCAAGAATGACTTCTTTGTCTCAAAGGACGTTGTTACCCTGCTGAAGTCGACCGGTGATGATTTTCAGTGGTTTGGTTATTGGCGTAATGAGCCTCGTCCTGCAGTAAGCATCTTTTTACTTGATTACTTGTTTGCAGCATATTTCTGAATTATTCTTCTGGAGAAATCTTGACCATTCCGAGTTATTTCCCTTGTAGGACCGTGACAGGTTCAGAAGCCCCGGGCCTGATCCTCCAGTGATTACTGACGGCAACCTAAGTCCTCTGCAAATCAGGGGGCAGAACATTGAGTTGGCCGACGATGAAGACGAGATAACTGACGAGGAGCTCAAGGCCTTGTTCGGAGATTCTGATGATGATGATGATGGAGATGATGGTGCTCATGAAGGTGGAGAGGAAGAAGATGATCCCCTGGCCACCAGTAGTGAAGACGGAGACCAATCTTCGAATCATGAGGATGCCCCTGCTGCTGCTCAGCTTGGACCTGCTGGTGAGTCACTTTCTCAACGCGAAAGGCGTAGTAAAGCTAATCAGGATCGTGGTGCTCGTCGATTAGGTCTTGAGCATACTGCAGGCCTCGCTACTTGTAGCCAAGAGTTGCTTAACCACGCTGTAGCTCCAAAGCGCAAACGGAACCCCTCCATAGTCATCTCCAGTTCTGAAGAAGAGAGATATGAGGACATGGGTGATGCCGAGCCTTCGTCCGAGAAACCAGTTGACTCAGGAGCCAGGAAGGCTAAGAAAACCAAGGCTCAGGTCCGACATCCTTCCTTAGCTGCTCGAATTTTTAGACAGGTAATACCTCCTTATAATAGAGGTCACCTTGCTTTTCTGTTCCGCTTAATAATTCCATTATAGTTCCCACAGACTAAGGATGCGGTTGAGGGGGAGGACAGCTCCCGAGCTTTAGATGCCAGCATGATTGAGAGACATGCGGAAGATGCTAATGCCAATGTTGGGCAAAAGGTTGTTAATGCGGCTGTTGCCACTCTGGATAAAGAGTTGGCAGCCATTGATGTCCTTGCTAAGGGAGGTGACGACACCAGGGGTGAAGATCCTGATGAGATGATTACCAAGGAAACTGTCTCGGCTCCTGACTCGGCTGTGCGCCAGACTCCAGCCCCCAGCAAGAAGAGGATAAAGCCATTAAAGAGGCTGAGGATTTCTGACAGGTAAGCCTTTTGTGACAACCTTTAGCTTATTCTTTTTTCTGCGAATTGTTTTCGCTGACTGAGCTCAACTTAATCTTTTTCACATGACAGCCTTCCTACAGAAGAGGAGCCAGTGATGACAGCTGAGAAGACTGTTCCTGCGGGAGAAAATATCAATGTCGAGACAAGTATGGAGAAGGCCGCGGCTACGGAACCGACGCTTGCGCCAGGTGGTGATGGCCAAGAGAGTTAGGAGGAGACCATTCACCAAGTCGTTGAGTCTCATGCTCTGGTGCTCCACCCTGCTCCATCACCTGTGGTGAAAACTCAGATGATAAGCCAAGAAGACCCGTCGGTCAACCGGTCTCAAAGCTTGGGCGGCGCCAGCTCTTCTGGGCCTGGCATTGAGGTTGAAGATCTTCCTCCTCCTACTATTGAATTTAACCCAGCCTTATTCGAATTTTGGGAGAGACAGAAGAAATCTGGAAGTCTTTCTTTCGAATTTGCTGGAGAGAAAGTGGTCATCAACGAGGAGGAGGACGAAAAGGAGTTTGACCTGTCGGAGAACCAGCTGATTGACTTGATTGACACTCAGTAGGTGAAACTCTTGACTTGCCTTTCTTTTTGTACCAAAAAGGAGTCAATGCTTATCATGTGTGATTTTTGTAGAAAATTATTGCTAAGAGCCGAGAAAAGACCAAGTTCTTCAAAGTCTTGAAGTCTGCGGCCGACTCGCTCCATGGAGACCTGACTGCCAAAAACCTGAAGATCCAAAAGCAGCAGGAAGAATTGGCTAGACTGAAGGCTGAGCTGTCAGCTGCTCACAAGGAGAAAGCCGAGTTTGAACTCGCCCTTGCAGGTGATGCCTTAGATCCATTGCTTGTCAGGTTTTCTGAGTGTGCGGACTCATCTGACCTGTTTTGTTTTGTAGCTCAACCCAAATTGACCAAGGATGACTTGGACGAGCTCGAGCTGTTGAGGAGGAATGCTCCTTTGCTGAGAGAAAGCGTGGCCAAGGCAAATCTTGAGGCTGAAAACAAGGCTAAGGCCTTATCGGCAGCTATCCGAGAAAAAGACGCCCTGAAGGTTGAACTGGACAACTTGAGAACTGACTCTGACCTCCTCCTTACCGAGAAAGAAGAGATTCAAGGTAAAGATTGTGAATAAGGGTCTTTGACCAGTCTCTTGTATTTTTTGCTGAATGACTTGGGTTTTGCAGGTGAACTGGTGACTTTGAGAGGGGAGAACACGTCTCTCGTTCAAAGTGCCAGAGCTGTCTGCCAGTTTGTCTGGTCAGTGCCTGAAGAAATGCCCGAGGGTCCTCTGCATGCAACGCTGGCGCAAGCTCCTGAGGCACTGAGAGCTCATTGCAAGTCTGTCGCCGAGTATGCTGCTCGTCACGCCTTAGGAGTGGTCAAGTCACTGTACCCCAAGGTTGACTTGGCATCTTGCAAGGAGGGCTATGCCAAGGGCACAACCATTGAACAAGCAACTCAACTGTCAATGGAGGCTGGTAGTTGTGCGAAGGAGTTGGTGAAGGATGTTCCTTTGTCGCCATAGTTAGGGTTGTTAGGGATTCCTGTAAATAAAACAATGAAGTAGTCATATGCAGGATTGAATACTGAGTATTTTGATGCCACTATGCTTTGTGATGACCAAGTGTTTAATGATTTGCTTTTGTCGTTAACTGTCTTATGTTTATGCACTCTTAGCCGTTCCAGCAATATGAGACCGTGGGTCAGCATATGCGTAGGAGTTAGCGTGAGAGTTTCACAATCAGAGCAGTTGTGACAATTTATATGTGGTATGAGATGAGTGTTTGTCAGTCAGAGTTCTCTGTAGACTGTTTTCAGAGACCAGTTGCCTCCTTATGTTTATGCACTCTCCGTTGGAGCTTCACAATCAGGATGGGCAAGGCTTACTTAGTCATTCAGAAGAGATCCGAGACATATACTCATGTATTGATTAGCCCCCTGGCTCTGTTGTGACTAAGGTAGTTAGTCACCACAGAGTCAAAGATGAAGTAAACAAAAAAGAATTTCATTTTATTCATGTGAGGCAAAAATAAGGCTGTATACAAGTATGAGTCGCAAAAAAGCACTAAACAAAGAAGTGATGTAGCTGATCAATGTTGTGTGTATGTGGAAGAAGATGTCCGTTCTCTCGGCGCAGTTTGTACGATCCGGGCCGAGTGACTTCGTGTACGACGAAAGGTCCTTCCCAAACTGGTGATAGCTTGTGTCGGCCTTCAGTAGACTGGATCTTCTTGAGAACGAGGTCGCCTACTGAAAAGGCGCGATCTCGGACTCGGCGCTGATGATAGCGTCTCAGCTTCTGAAGGTATACTGTGGATCTCCGGGACGCGTCTTCGCGCAGTTCTTTCAATTGGTCAACAGATTAAGTTAGCTGCTCGTCAGATGACTCCTCCTGATAGTTGGTTACTCGGGGAGAACCAAATTCGAGTTCAGAGGGGAGAACTGCTTCTGCTCCGTAGACCAGGAAGAAAGGCGACTGTCCCATAGGACGGGTAGGAGTGGTCCTGAGTGCCCATAATACCGCTGGGAGCTCTTGGACCCATCTGGAAGCATAAGACTTAAGTCGTTTGTACAAGCGAGGTTTTAGTCCTTGCAAGACCATACTATTGGCTCGTTCAACTTGTCCGTTGCTTTCAGGATGGTAAGTGAAGGCGTGGCACAATTTGATGCCGACATCCTCGCAGAACGCATCGAACTCTTTGTTCTTGAAATTGGTGCCATTGTCAGTGATGATCCTGTTAGGGACGCCAAACCGGAACACTATGTCTCTGACAAAGTCAATTGTCCGGGAGGCGCTTAAGTCACGTATCGGCACTGCTTCGATCCACTTGGTGAACTTGTCCACCATGACTAAGAGGTGAGTGAATCCACCTTGGGCCTTTTTCATAGGCCCAACCATGTCAAGCCCCCAGACCGCAAAAGGCCAGGTGGGAGGTATGGTTTGTAGTGCTTGTGCCGGCATGTGTATTTGCCGTGCGTAAAACTGACAGCTTGTACATTTTTGAACAAGGCTGGTGGCGTCAGAGACTGCTGTTGGCCAGTAGAATCCCTGTCGATAAGCTTTCCCGACTATGGTGCGGGATGCTGCGTGGTTGCCGCATACGCCCAAGTGGATGTCCTGGAGGAGTTGCTGGCCATCTTTCCGAGTGATGCACTTCATGTGGATGCCGAGTCCTTCGACATCTCTTCTGTCGGCACTTTTTCGGAACAACTCGCCATTGATGACTTTATACGCCTTACTTCTTCTGAAGAGGGGCTCATACTCCTCCTTTTTGCTAGGGAGTTTTCCATATTGTATAAAGTCAAGGAACGGGAGCCGCCAGTCTTCTTCTTCCGGGTTCTCGGAGATGTCTACAGCCATGGCTTCCGCATCAGGCTGTGGCTGCAGCGGCTCCTTTGGTGGAGCTTCCGAATCTTTCTTGATGGAAGAAGCGGTAATGACTTCCATGAAGACTCCTGGGGGAACAGGTTCCTGGCCGGAGCCTATGTTGGCTAGTCGGTCTGCTTTTTTGTTTTGATCTCGATAGACATGCACATAATCGAGTCCATCGAACTTGTCTTCAAATTTGTCGACCGCTTGAACGTAAGCTATCATGTCCTGGTGAACACAAGACCAGTGTTTCTTCAACTGGTTGATGACCAGGAGAGAATCACCCCGTACTTCGAGATGTTGGATGCCGAGTGACGCGGCTATGCGTAAGCCGTGTAAGACAGCTTCATACTCGGCGGCGTTATTTGAGACCTTAAAACGTAGTTGTAGGGCATAACTCAACTCGTCTCCACTAGGGGAGATTAGTAGGATGCCTGCTCCACCGCCTGAGAGTTGCAACGAGCCATCAAAATACATGACCCACTCTTCAATCTTTTCGGGTTTGGGAGGAACTTGGGTTTCAGTGTACTCGGCTACAAAGTCGGCGAGAGCTTTCTCTTTCATAGCTTTTTGAGGCTTAAATGAGAGTTCATAGGTGCTTAGCTCAATAGCCCACTTTGCGATTTTGCCGGTCGACTGTTTATTCTTGAGAACATCCCCGATGCCATGAGAGGTTATCATAGTAATTGGGTGATCTTGGAAATAATGGATCAGTTTTTGGGAGGCCATCAGCAACCCGTAGGTGATCTTGTGGATGTGCGAATACCTGACCTTTGAGTCGGACAGAACCTCGCTGACAAAATATACCGGTCTCTGAACTTTCTGAACTTGACCGGCTTCTTCTCTTTCTACGACGAGGGCGGCGCTGACTACGTGAGTCGTTGCCGCGACGTAGAGGAGAAGAGGCTCGTGTGGGTCCGGGGGGACTAAGGTCGGAGGTGAACTCAGGAACTCTTTTAACTGGACAAAAGCGTTCTGAGCTTCCTCATCCCATACGAACTTGTCTTGTTTTTTGAGGAGTTTGAAGAACGGAAGACCCTTTTCGCCGAGTCGTGAGATGAAACGGCTCAGAGCTGCCATGCATCCTGACAACTTCTGAACATCACGCTGGCACTCCGGGATCGGCATCTTCAGTATTGCTTCGACTTTTTCGGGATTAGCCTCGATGCCACGGTGGGTGAGGATATAGCCGAGTAGTTTGCCGGATGGAACGCCGAAGACGCACTTGTCAGGGTTGAGCTTCATTTTGAATTCTCGCATGCACTCAAAAGTTGCTCGGATGTCTTTGATAAGGTCATCTTTGTTCTTGGTCTTGATGACCACATCGTCGATATATGCCTCGACTTTGCGCTGCTCAAGAAGACGGGCCAGACACTTCTGGATGCAACGTTGATATGTTGCTGCCGCGTTCTTGAGGCCGAAAGGCATTGTTAGATAACAATAAGCGCCAAAGGGAGTAATAAAAGACGTTTTGAGACAATCCTCCTCTTTGAGTCGGATTTGGTGGTAGCCAGAGTAGCAATCAAGGAAACTCAATAATTGACACCCAGCAGTGGAGTCTACAACCTGATCTATTCTAGGGAGCCCGAAAGGATCTTTTGGACAAAACCTATTGAGATCTGTGTAATCAACGCACATGCGCCATTGCTTATTCTTTTTTCTAACTAACACAGGATTAGCAAGCCAGTCGGGGTGGAACACCTCCTTAATGAAGCCGGCTGCTAAAAGCTTAGTTACATCGTTTCTAATGGCTTCTCTGCGGTCCGGCGTGAAGCGTCGCAGTCGTTGCTTGATGGGTTTGGCCGTAGGGTCGACGTGAAGAGCATGCTCGGCAATTTCCCTGGGGACTCCTGGCATGTCGGAGGGTTTCCAGGCGAAAATGTCAATGTTGTCCCATGGGAAACTGACGAGCGCGAGTTCCTATTTGGGATCCAAGGTTGTCCCGATGTTAGCCGTCTTTGTGGAATCACTCGGATCGAGAGTAATCTTCTTGGACTCGGGTTCAACAGGTTGGACGCTGGACTTGGAAGCCTTCTTTGAAGGGACCGAGTTATCCGCGTTATTGGCGTCTACTTCGAGGCTGAGCATTGTCTTGCCGAGTTCTGCCTCTTGGGTTGCCGCGAGCTGGAGTGACTCGGCTTCACAAGCATAGGAAATCTTGACGTCAGAGCGGAGTGTAATAACTCCTTTTGGAGCTGGCATCTTCAGAACTAAGTAAGTATAGTTAGGAATAGCCATGAACTTGGCCAGAGCTGGCCTGCCAATGATGGCGTGGTAGGCTGACTCAAAATCAGCTACTTGGAAGCAGATGTGTTCTTTCCTGTAATTACCGGGATTGCCGAACTGAACAGGGAGGGTAATCTGTCCGAGTGGTAGGGCTGAGGTGCCTGGGATGATCCCATGGAAGGGGGAGTTACTCGGCTGGATACTTGACCTTGGGACTTTCATATCGTCCAGCGTTTTGACAAATAGGATGTCAAGAGCACTCCCTCCGTCTATGAAAACTTTACTCAGCTGGACACCATCGATGATCGGTGAAAGGATCAAAGGATATCTGCCCGGCTTGGGAATGTTGTCTGGGTGATCTCGTCGATCAAAGGCGATAAGTACTTCGGACCACCGAAGATAGTGAGGTGCATCAACCGAGATCGTGTTAACAGCTCGGCTTGTGAGCTTCTGCTTGCGTTTGGACTCATATGCGTCTGGACCACCAAAGATGTGGAGGCATTGCTTGGGTTCTTGGTAACTATCTTGGTCGTCGTCATCCGCAGCCTTTGGGTCTGCCTCGGTCTTCTTGTTGGTGTAGGTCATGAGCCCCTTAAGCTTCATGCAGTCGCGGAGCTTGTGAGAACTCTTTGGGCCGCCATGAAAAATGCAAGGCTCGTCGAGGAATTGCTCGTAATTGGTGGGCTCTCGGGGCCCACGCTGCTTCTGGAACCGGGACTTGTCGGCTACGACCACTAGATCGTCGCCCTTGCGCTTCTTGTCCTTCGAACCTGATCCCTCGGGTTTGTCCGACTTGTTCTTGCCGTCGTGATGTCTGCGATAGGAGTCTTTGTCGCGCTCGGCGCATAACTCATTCCCCGCAGCATATGAATCAGCCAAAGCCAGCATCTCTCTAACAGAGCCGGGATAGCCTTGACCCATCTTGTGGAGTAAAGGTTGGTCAGTGCAACCGTCGACAAAGGCCGAGATGACCTCTGTCTCGGTGATGCTCGGTATCTCGTTCTTCTTCTGCGAGAAACGCTGGATGAAATCCCGAAGGGACTCGCCCTCCTTTTGCTTGATCATCTTGAGATCTCTGCTTTTGGCGGGTCTTTGTGCCGTTGGCTTGTAGGTATCAATGACCGTGTGGCGGAGCTCATCCCAGGGTTGATAGACCCGGGCGGCAAATTAGCTAGCCAACGTCTTAATGGTGGAGCTAGCATGATGGGGAGGTAGCAGGCCATGACAGCTTTGTTGCCGCCTGCAATGTGGATGGCGAGAGAGTAGGTATTCAACCACTCAGCTGGGTCTCCCTTTCCATCGTACTTCTCGACACCTGGCAGGCGCATTGACTCGGGGAATCGTGCCGAGTTGCGGAGCCGTCGGGTGAGAGTTTGCAGTCCGTCAATGTCGGCTGAGTCATCATTCGGGTGACGGTCGTCGTGTCGAGGGGAGCCGTTGCGCCGTGGAGGCATATCTCGCCGTTCATCGTCGTGACGGCGCCTGTCGTGGTCGCGGTCACGGTATCGGTGATGATCATCATAGTGGCGGTCGTCATCACGGCGACATCTCTCTTGATCGAGGTCTTCTTGGTTGCGGCCGTTTCTACGTTGGCCGTCTTCTCGGCGATCTTCTCGGCGCCGGGCGTCCCGATGCCTGTCGTTGTCGCGACGCCGGTCGTCACGATGGCCATTGTCGCGGTCCCGCTCTTCTTCTTATCGGTGGTGTTCTCGCCGTGGAGCCTCGCGAAGAGGTGTGCCCCGAGGTGGGGTTCTCCTTGGTGGTGATCGCGCTGGCGGGGTCGGTGATCGATCAGGGGAGCGACGTGGTGGCGAACGGGATCGTCTGGGTGATCGTCCGATTCCAAAGTGATCATAGTCATCCTGTCGGGCGCGTTCTCGGTCTTCTGACCTCTGGCGGCGTACGGCGTTGATGTCTTGGCGAGCATCAAACCCAGGTCGAGCTATCACCTGGCGGTGAAGATTCTGCTGGGGAGGTGCGTCCACGGCTGCCGGGGTTCGTTGCCGGTTGGCCCTCGGATTTTCCAGGAGCCTGCGCCTTCTGTTGGACGATGAAGAGCTGGGGGCCCGAGAAGGAGTTTGACTCCTCAAGAGGGTGGCAGCTTCGGCGTAACACTTGGCCTTATTGAGCAGAGGCGTGATAGCTGCTGGTGAGAAGTTTGGATCGTTTATGACCGCCTCGACTTGGTCAAGGATGGTCCTGTTGGCAACCATGTTCTGCTCCGGTGTCCGAAAGGCTTGATGGCCGTTAACGTCAACGAAAAGCGAACGTTGGAGATCGTGAGATCTGCCGTTGTTCCTTCTTCTAGGAGAACGAGCGTAGTCATCAGGGTTTTCGTCTTCTTCAGGTATCTTGCCAAGGGCACCTTGATTGTTCAGTCGGGATTGGTGAGCCCGAGCTGTGGCTGCAGCAGAGGACTCAGCGTTCATCGCCGCTAGGGCCGCCGCGGCTGCTTCATCAGCTGCCGTCGTGGCTGCCGGTGCAGGAGCGACGGGTTTGCTGCCGGTGGTGGTCCTCCTGGCGGGGGTCCGGGTAAATTGGCTGCGTTGCCGTCTTGAGCGGTCAGATCACCGATTACGGCGAAGCACTCATACGGCATGGGCGAGGATGAGCCGTCTGAGCTGTAGCCTGCGTTGGTCCCTTGATCTGTCGGCTCGTACATGGAATCCCAGATTGAGGTATCATAGGTGTCCATGTGATCGTCCCGGATGCAAGCAACCAGGTTGAAGGACATGTCCCCCTCTGATGCTAGTAGATCCTGCACGTCTCCTCGGAGAATTGTATCAGCAGAATTACGTAAACCGAAGGGAAACATACCATAGCGCTGAGCCGGATAGTAAGTCAGGCTCGGCAGATTGGATCTGAAGCGGGTGTTCTCCAGGGCGGCTCTTATCTCGGCTGCCGAGTAGTCTGAGTAGGACTCGACCTGGAGCCTGGAGAAGCCGGACTCTAACTCGGCGAGAGAAGAGTCCGATTCGATCTCAACCGCGCGAATCAGCGAGATGGTGGAAACGAGGTTGCCGGTGGTGTCGGCGACAAACTCCAAGCTCCCGAAGGTGAGCCGGGCGCCTGGAGCGAAGTTGTTGATGAAGCAATCCATCGTACTCGACAAAGAGGATCCCCATGCACCCCCTTCCTGGCGCGCCACTGTCGAGGTTTTAGGGCCTCGATAGATTTGTTATGGGGGCGAAGGAACCAAGAATACGATGGTGAACACGAGACAAAGAGTTTAGACAGGTTCGGGCCTCCCGGAGGATAATAACCCTACGTCCTGTATGAGGTGGTTTGTATTGCGTATGTTTGAGAGAGGATCCCTGCCCGCCTTATATAGTCGGGGGTACAGGGTTACATGGAAAGTATCATAGTCGGATACAACATGGAAATACTTGGAGTACAAGTCAAGAAGCCCTTCTAGGTCACGCCGAGTAATAGAACCTTCCATCTTTGCATCGTGGGCTACTCGGCTTCTTCTGGGCTGGTCCGACTACCCTTGTTAGGTTACTCGGCCCTTTGATCTTGAGGGTACCCGAGGGTCATGGTAACGACACCGAGGTAAGGTACAATCAGCAATGCTTTTCAAGCCAAAACATGAACTGAGGGCCAGGCTTTTTAAATTCGGCAGGTCTTGTGGATTGAGCCAGCTTGAGCACCAATCACCAGAAAACTGTCTGACTTTAAGATGTTCAATTCTTGGATGAGGACGCAAGCCGTCCATAATAGTAACATCTTTCGCCTCGTGCCTCCTCCTCCCCCAGTGCAGATCTAATTCATTGATGTATTGCTTGTCAGCAAGCTGTGCCTCAGAAGCCTCTTCCTTGCTCTGAACATTAACAAGTTCCGATATAGTTAGCGTTCCACTGAGCTGATTCATGCCCTTTAGCTCGCCAATGCTCCGCCCATTCTGTCTTCCAACTTTAAACTCCCCCAAATTCCGCAAACTAGACAGATTTCCAATCCCACTTACCCTTTCAAAAGCCTTATTGGCTTCTGATGGCAGTGCTACCTGGCGCAAGTTGATTAGCTTTGTTATGTCCCGGTGAACTGTTTGCAGGCTTGAACGAGTCGCGTCAAGAACTTGTAGGCTGTAAAGGCGCCAGAATTTCTCTGGTAATTCTTGTAGCCTGCTATGAGGTATGTCAAGATGGCGGAGACTATTCAACTCACATATGCTTTCAGGTAGCTTCTCCAACTTGCAACCCTTTAGGTTCAAAAATAGGATATTGGTGAGCTGATTGAAATAGATGATCTCAACGTTGAATCTTGGTTGAAACCTAAGTGAGCGCAGTTTTTTCAGATGTTGAATCTCTCTGCTGAATGATTCATCATCCACCATGACAGACATATGACGAACTGTCTGCGGCACTCTCCTCTTGTCCGGATGGCTTGAATCTTGCAGCAGGAAGCATTCGTTCACAGACACAGACTGCGCCATATCATGGATCAAGTCATGCATTGCATATCTATTTTGGTTGGGGAACTTTGGATCAGTTTGGAAAAGAAATCTGCTTCTCAATTCATCCAAATATCCCATCTCCACGTCCTCAAGATGCCCGGTTCCCTTTGACACAACAAAGCCCTCTGCTACCCAAATGTCAACTAGCTCATGTCTTTGGAAGCTGTAATCTTTTGGAAACATGGAGCAAAATGCAAAGCATATCTTATGCTCTTGTGGGAGATACAAGTAGCTCAGTTGAAGGGCTGGTAATATCTCGTTATCCTCATGCTTGAGCTGCCACAGTTCATTGTTCTGGATAGTCCTCCAATGTTCCACGGTCAGCTCCATACTCAACAAGCGTCCAAGGGTTTTGGCAGCCAAAGGAGACCCACACAACTTAGAGGAAATGCTCTTACCAATAACTTGCAATTCAGGATATGATTCTGGCTCCTTGTTACCAAATGCACACTTCTTGAAGAACTCCCAAAAAATATCATTAGGCAGCCCCCCAAGCTGGACAGGCTGACAGTTGTTGGTTTTGATAAGATCAGCAACCTTTGGGTATCTTTTAGTTACTAATATCATGCTATCTTCAAACCCTTGCCTCAGTGGTGCATAAAACTCTTCCCATTGGGAATTAGCATTTGGCCAAATATCATCCAACACCAAAAGGAACTTTCGGCGCTTGAGCTTTTTCTGCAATTCTTCTTGAAGAGCATTAAAACTGCATGGGCCGTTGAACTCTTTCCCGGAGATTGATTCGACAATTTCCTTTGTCATCCTTTTCTTATCAAAGACGTCTGAAACACAAACCCATATCCTCACACCAAAGTGGCGCTCCACCCTTGGATCTTTGTAGATTACTTGAGCAAGAGTAGTCTTCCCCACCCCACCAATGCCAACAATCGGCATAACAGAAACTTTGTTGCTGGTGTAGTTAATATCAGCAAGTCCGGCCCCATCCCTACTCTGACCTTTTGGTCGCTGGATGTAGATGCGCCCCCACTGTCTGCTGCTGCTTTTGCTCTCTTTTCATTAGACTTGGCTGATTCAGTGAGTGGCACACCCAATTGTTTCATCACCTGGTCACGTTCATCCTCACGCTCAATCATCACCCCCAGCTTATCCATCAGCACTTCTCGCTCAATGTCTCGGCCAAAAACTTCAGGGGCGCTGATGAGTGAACTCGTTTCCGGCATGAGCCGTTCCGTGGGCTCGACATTAGGACCCATCAAGCCGAGGACCCCCTCTACGTCGGCCATAGATTTATTGAGCTTATCCTGGATCTCCTTTACCCTTTTTTTGGAACCCCAAATAAATCGTTTTGCTAGAGTCAGAGAGGAAGACAAGAGTTGACCTGCCCAGCTCCGTCCAGCATCCTCTATGTGTTGCCGCAGCACCTGATCATCCAACTCGCGGAGGAGATCCTCAGCATCGTATGTGGTGTCCTTGAGATGCGAGAGAAGCTCCTCTAGGTTTAGGTCCTTGTTCTTGAACCTGCCCCACTCGCCGCGACTGATGAAGAAGCGAGCCTTGGGCAAGGTTGCTCGGAGGCGTACCAGCTCATCGTTCATCTTGTTTGCTTCGCCGATGTTGATCCCCGTAGAGATGATCCATTGCAGCGCCTCCCAGGCCGGCGACCACTTTTGTAGCGCCTCCATGGTCGTCGACCACCTCTGGTTCCTCCGCGCGCCCTCCTGGCTGGATCTTGGCAGTGTTGCTTGTTATGGTCCTCCTCGGCACCTCAGGCAGCTAGCGGCGGAGCCTGAGAAAGAGCTGGAGGGAGTCAGTCAGGGCAACAAACTTCCTCTGAACGCTGCTAACGTACGTATTGATTAGTCCACTAAATATCTATCGATTTGAGAGGAGGTGACCTACCTTGGCCTCAACCAAGAAGCTACGTCCCTTCCTGAGGGAGAGGACGAGGCGACAGGCACTACCAGAAATCGGTTTTTTCCCGAGTGTCCCAACATTTCCCGAGTGTCCAGAAAAATACACTCGGGAAAAGGGTGACACTCGGGAAAAAAGACTTTTCCCGAGTGTCCCAGAGAGCAGACACTCGAGAAAGCTAGGACACTCGGGAAAATAAACTTTTCCCGAATGTATTTTTTGGTGACACTCGGGAAAAGATAGAGCCGGGCCCCACGTCAACTAGCAGGCGTTAATGTTGACGGCGGGGAGGAGCCTTTCCCGAGTGCCACCATCATGCACTCGGGAAAACTATTTTTGTTTTTCTCATTTTGGCTACCAAACTTTTTTTCCTGTCGCTTATACACTTCAATATACTTCATGTTGAAATTTTGTAAATTTCACGAACCATTTACTAAATTTAGTAATTTATTTTCTTTAATTGTATTTTTTGATGATAAGTCAAAATTGAACTGCAAGTCGCTCGAATAATGGAATCGAGGTAATGAAAAAATGATATTCATGTTACTGAGTTGATCTTGACACCGTGTCCAGGAGATGAAATGAAATTTCATAATTTTTGTTGATGAAATATCATTTCGAGCGTGTGATCGATTTGTTTTAAAATTCTTTAAAATACAAATATTGTCAAAAATTTCCAAGACTTGTCCAGATGTCACGATATCATACGGAGATGTTGTGATAAATAATAGAGGATGATTCGCGCAAGTTGTCACGTACATTGTTCACAAAACAGAGAATCTACGAATAGGAGACATAGAGTTTAGAATAGGTCATTATGATTCGAATACAAATGGTGTGTCAAAATTGAATTTGACTTGAATCTTATTTTTAACAGACACTAGATCATATAAACAGTGTATTGTAAAATTTTGAATAATTTTTGAATTTGTTTACTATTTTATAATTTTTTTTAAGCTGTTGATGAATTATATTTCCCGAGTGTAAACAGAGTACACTCGGGAAAATAGGGGTCCTTTCCCGAGTGTCGAGATTCAACACACTCAGAAAAGGGGGGGGGGGGGGGCGGGGTGAGTTAACCAAAATCGCCTGAGCTTCTTCCAAATCGAAACACCACCCGCCTCCAAATCGAAACACGACGCGCCGCCGCCGCCGCCTCTCTCCACGAGCCGTCGCCGTCTTCCGCGCCCCACCCGCCGTCATCCACCCCGCGCCCCACCGGCCCTCGCCGTCTTCCACGCCCCACCCGCCGTCGCCGTCTTCTGCTCCGCGTTCTGCTGCCACTCGCCCAAGTTGCGCCCCCCGATCTGCATCGTCTTCGCCTGCCACTAGCCCGAGCGGTGCTGCCCCGATCTGCGTCACCACCGGCCGCGGCTCGCCTGAGTCGTGCGGCGCTGATCTGCGTCGCCATCTGCTGCCGCTCCCCCAAGTTGCGCCGACCCAGGCTTAGCGGCCAGCGTGCACGGCGGCGGGATCCGACCGCATCTGCAGTGCGCTGCGGGCCTTGAAGGCGGGCACCCCGGCCTCCTTCCTGCCTCCAGCTTCTGACTCGCGTGCGCCATGTTCCGTCACTGCCACAAGCTGCACTTGGCGGAGGCAGGTGCAGTTGCAGAATAAAGATGATACGCTCATCAACTCCAACTCAAGGTACACCTCTTGCCTCTAGCAGACAGGCGTGTTGGTGAGTTCAATCGATGGATAAATGCTTGCTGTCGCATGTAGTGTCAGTTCGATCTCATTTTTTTTTTAATCAACCCGTGCAGTAGCACTAGCAGATCACCCCCGTTTCCTGTGATTTCTAGAAACTACTTGAATCAATTAGCAAGTAGAACTAGCAGATTGGGACCAGTCCTTGTCGTTGCAAGGAAATAGCAAAGGAATATAGCACTAGCAGTAGTGCTACTGGATTGTTTCTGGGAGTTCTGTTAGTAGGTTACAGCCCCTGTTGGTACCAAAGTATGGAGCAAAAGTTTCCATAGTAAAACAGGCTGCCATTCCTTTCTGAATCAACTAGCATAGCTGCACCATAGTCATAACAGTTCTCTGTGTGGGCGACGACCGTTTGTCAAGCTTGTAAATACTAAGACGTCTATCCTGCATAATAGTTGAATCATGCACATGCATTCTTTTTTGTAAATTTTACAATCTCTTTTGCCTCCTATCCTAAGAATTTCCCTAATACGATTTGTGCAGAAAAATCAGATGATTGTTATAGTTTGGACAACTTCAATCCTATCGATCCATTGATGTCTACCATATTTTCTACTAGCTGCTGATAAGTGTTTTTTTTCAGTTTTAAATGGATAGGAAAGAAGATATTATGGGGCACATCACTGTCCAAATTATAGAGTGCTCGAGCCATTCAACAGTCATTGGTATTTTTTTTTTCCTCCTGAAGAACTGGCCTCTAATTGTTGCCTCTCCTTTTATTGTATAAATCTGCAGCTTGTGTTCAGTCTGTATGATGAAATGTTTATATAGAAGTTTTGGGGAAAATTACTTTCAACATTGTAGACAAATTTGCATATTTACAAATAATCTGATGACACCATTTCCTGAGTATAGAATATTTATGCTTTACATTTGCATTTGCTGTTGTCATGAACTTCCTCAAAATCAGAGTAGATTGTTTTTAGTTCATCGAGTGATGATAATTCATTTGTTTCATTATTTTGCCAACTGCCAAAAGTTTATGTTTGGATCACCTTGTGCTGATACTTCTTTTCCTTGTCAGACACTTAGAAGGCAACAAGTTTTACAAGTATTCTGGAATTGGAACCTTTTCTGCACCAAGCAAGGAGTGTTGCAACCATGGAGGGACTACCTTTTGTGCTGCAACCATGGATCAGTCCGAAGGGTACTGAACTGCCTAACAGCTGACCTTTAAAAGCATTAGTGCAACTAGGTACATTTGTGCTTTAGCTTAGTACTAGGATATATGTGTATCTTAGCCATGTACTATTGAGCCATATATTGATATGTACACAGTTATCACTTCATATGGATATCTACTTCTATATATTGAATTGGAACCATTTGTGTTATGCAAGTCCTTGGCAATCATGTGTTGTAGCATTCTTCATGGCTTGTAATTTGAAAGCTGCTTTTAGTGTGCATCGACCTTTTGAGAAGAGGGAGGGGGGGGGGGGGGGGGGGGGGGTCTTTCCCGAGTGTATTTAAATTACACTCGGGAAAGGGAGGAGCCAAATTACACTCGGGAAAGGGGACGGGGCTTTCCCGAGTGTAATTTTGAATTACACTCGGGAAAGCTTTCCCGAGTGCCCGACAAATGACACTCGGGAAAGGTGACATTCCCCGTGTACACTTACGCCGAGTGGGCTTTCCCGAGTGTCCGAGGCACTCGGGAAAAGGGGGATCCTGGTAGTGAGGAGCACTCAGAAATCAATCGAGGATGGACGGCAGGGACAGGTGAATCTAGCTCGGTGATGAACGTAACTGAAAGGAGCGGTGTTGCTTGTGATGGTGAGAACGTAGAGACTACTGGGCAAGCAACGCCCACCGGCGGCTTTTCCGATGATATGATGCGGAAGTTTCTTGCTCACTCATGCGAACCATGTTTTGCAAGGTTTCGTTTCATACACATGGACGGACACATCTTTAGTTCTTTACACATCGAAACGAATAAGATTCGATTAATTAAGTAATGCAAAGTAGGTTAGTGGGGGATAATCGAATTCTGCAGAGTACTTGCAAAGAAAAAGCCATTAACGCGCGCCTCCGTAAAGGTGACGCACTTGCTTATGTCGCGGCCGTGTTTCATGAGTTTCGTCGGTGAGCCCTATTCCTGTTCGACGTATAAGCGGATAAGTCCGTGCCCATGCACCTAATGGTGTTGGTATGCGTGCTGTTGGTGTTTGCGGTCGAGCTTATTGTTTACCTGTGCGATGGGATCACGGGTTTCGCTGTCGCGGCTGCTAAATATTGGAGCGGTAGCGCTTTGCTCCATTGATGTCAACCGACGGCGGCGCTCCGGCGGGCAGCAGGGGCCGCGATTCGTCAGATTGTAATTGGGTGGTTCGGATGAGGCGCATGTCCGCAGGCGTCTTCCTCTGTCTCAGCCTCTCAGGGAGAAGCAGAGCCCGCCCAAGTGTCTCGCTCGGTCGCTCCCGCACTTATCGGACCGCGTGCCATGCAATGTTCCATGCCCGGCGTCTTGTCGTAGGCCGCAAGAGATGCCATCTCCATCGAGGTCTCCAAAACTAACCAGATCATCGTAATTAATCGATCACCATCCAGCAGACCAATGGGACCATGGCGCTCCAGGAGGCGCTGCAGCTGGTGGGCGGGCGTTCAGGGAGGCATGCGTGGCGAGGACCTGCACAGCAAAGTCCAGTCGGAGTACGTTGTCCCTTGTCCGATAAGGAAGTCAGCCGCGCCCGCCGTGACTGTTTCGCCGCCATCGGGGAAGAACGCATCGTGCACTCTAGCAAGTCCAAGCCAATCAAGCTCACTTTTCACACGACGTGAACTGTGAACAACCGTCCGGCGGCTACTCCGTGTACAAGCTCCACTGCTGCCCTGTTCGGCGCATGCGTGCAGAGGTAGGTCGACGACAGCTAACGCGCCGGCCATGACAGGACGGCGTTCCCGAGCAGAGCACTCTTTACTTTCTTAACAAAGCTGGCCAAATCTCTAAAAAAAAAGGTTCACTGAATCGAAAATAAATATATTTTTAAAAACATTTGTTACGTAGCTTCAGCGAATCAAGTTGAAAGAACAACATATGAAAACCTTTTTATCTTACTTTTATATCATTTTTTCGGAGAGCCGTACATCTTTATATTAAGAGAAGTGGAAAGTCTGATTACATTCGTGCTGGCTACTGAATAAAGAACCAAAATATCCTCTACCGATTTATATGATCTCTATTGATTTATATTATATAATATAAAGGGCGCGACTAATTTTCAGCTGCCTGAAAAGAGGGGGTTGTTTCAGTCGACAACCACAGCCGTCGGATCTCAATCCGATGGCTGTGGTTGTCTGTAGTTCAAAGCTGTTGTTTTTGTTCCTGTTGAATGTAAACGGGCAGCAACAAAAATCCAACAAAGTTCAAAATTGAAACGGGCGCAAAAAAAAAGGCGCCAACCCGATTACAGGAACAGAGTGCCAACTTTTCTGTTCTCAGAAGTACACAGGAAAGCGCCAACCCGATTATAGAAGCAAATGGATAATGTCATGTTTATGTTTCTGTTCAAATTGCAGCTTGTAACAACTACATAATAGTGCTAACAAGAAGAAAACTTAAGAACAAATAAAATATAGTCATGTTTCTGTTCAAATTGCAGCTTGTAAACACCTAAGGACATGAAAACAACTATACAAATGTGCTAACAAGAAGAACACTTAAAAGAAGTAAAATATGGTTATGTTTCTGTTCAAATTGCAGTTTCTAAAGAGCAAAAATGATCCTAACTGTAGCTTCCATAATCAAATCACAAGATTGAAAAAACAATACAAATCTGCTGCCCAAATGTCAATATTCCCAAATAATGGCACAAAATTCAGGAATCTTCTATGAAAATTAAAAAGATCTGAATGCTAATTTAGGTAAAAGTAACACGATTCATCATATAGCATCTCTACCAGCAAAGAAAAAATTAAGCAAAAGAGACTGCATCAGACTTTGGCATTCCAGCTACAAGCTCGACGGGGACTGTAAGAACATGGTCATTGTACATGTAAATACAATCCCTGTCGAGCTTTGTAGCTAGAAAGCATATACAGTAAACAAGCCAATCATCATATGCAGTAAAAAATTCATAAGGATCTGAATGATACTTAGGGTACAAACAACATAATTGAAACATTTAGCCATCAACAAGAAGAATATGAAAAAGATACAATACATTCATATATATAGAGCACAGACACATGGACATCTAACAGAAAGAGTTCATCCTAGATACAAACTGAAAAACATAGCCAAGAGATATTCAGAAGCTAACCTGAACATAGCCAAGACATATGCTCAGCCTTAACTTGTTTGCCTTTTCCTCTCTTGGAACCACTACCAGACACATCACCTTTTCCTCTAGCACTTGACATTGCTGATGAATGTCCTAAAGTAACAAAACAAAAATGGAATCATTATTGTATTCTAACAGTTATTTTATTCTACAGTTATGACAAAACACAAAATCACTTCACTATATGAAGACATAGACAAAATCCATAACAGGGAAAAATAAACAATTTATAAAACAAGTTACTATTAATTAACACTTTTATTCTACAGTTATGACTAAAACAAATTAGTTTTGAGAAATATTACATAAATAAAATCCCTGACAGCAAACAAGAGAAATATTTTTTACTCAAACAAGATACAGATTTGTTTCATATCAAGAATCTACAGTTTGGACTCAAACAAATTGGTTTTCAGTATGACTATATAAATAAAATCCCTTACAGCAAACAAGAGAAATAATTTTTACTCAAACAAGATACAGATTTGTTTCATATCAAGAATCTACAGTTTGGACTCAAACAAATTGGTTTTCAGTATGACTACATAAATAAAATCCCTGACAGCAAACAAGAAAGATAAAATGTGCAGAATCTACAGTTTGGACTCAAACAAATTGGTTTTGAGTATGTTTACATAAACAAAATCCCTGCCAGGTAACAAGAAAAACAAGTTAAACAATTACAAATAAGAGATAATCAACAAAATTATTTGCTCATGTTACTTTGTTCCATGTTTTGAATCTACAGTTAAGACTAACACAAAATGTTTTTGAGTATGTTTACATAAACAAAATCCTTGACAGCTAACAAGAAAAACAAGTTTGACAATTACAAGGGATAATGATAAAAAATCTTGGCCTATGTATGTCTAATTAGTTCCATGTATATGTTTAAGTCTAATTATTTCCATGTTAATGAGTTTGGATACACAAATAAAATCCAGAACAGGAAACAAGAAAGATAAGTTTCAATGAAACAAGTTACATATAATGGACAAAATTCTTTGTTTAAATCTATGTTTATTTTGGTACATGTGCATAATGATATGAACC